>JAXCLR010000073.1:24843947-24915460 GCA_035584095.1 Annona squamosa | reverse complement strand
TGATCAACGAAAACCCCCTTAATAACAATGAGAGTGAAGAAGACCAAAAATCCTATCATAAGAAGGTTAAGAATCTAAATAAAGAAGAAAATCAAAACCAATCTAAATCATTCATCAAAATGACCCAAATAACACACCCAAAAAATATTCATAAATAAAACAACGCCAAAAATATGCAGTAATAAATAACCCTAAGCTAGGTGCTAACTTAATCCCACTCTGCATAACCTAGCAGTAAAGATGTGAAAATATCAAGCAAATAGGACGCGAAGGAATATTTTGAAAATGATTACCTGTGGTCTCATGGTAAATAGCTACTAGTATATAATTGATAAAGACAATCGAGTCAAAAGTTGAGAAAGACAATCCAATCAAAAGCAAATCTTCCAAGAATTTCCTATTAGATGCTAAACTACACAACCATTCCCCAAAAAAAAAAAAAGTCTAAACGTGCACCTTTCATTTTCTATT
The DNA here is from genome assembly GCA_035584095.1 of Annona squamosa. Lineage (NCBI taxonomy): Eukaryota > Viridiplantae > Streptophyta > Magnoliopsida > Magnoliales > Annonaceae > Annona > Annona squamosa. The sequence goes on along the minus strand of JAXCLR010000073.1, from coordinate 24,914,989 downwards.
TGATAAGATGAATCCGTCAAATTAACAAACATTTAGTAGCCCCAACCAATTGAGATATGAAAGGACAGTTTTCATACTATTGCATTGATTAAAACATGTATGATAGTGTCTACACACTAAACTCATGAAACAGTAATACCTTGGAGAATTCTTCGTCTGGAACTTGGAGTTTCTTCTGGATACGAACTTTAACCTCCGCTAAAGTCTCTCCTTCATGGATGATTAAGAAGAACGGTTCTCCAAAATTCTGAACCTGCTGTAGAAACCAAACACTTTGATAGTCAAAACATGAAGAAGTTTTAACTTCAACCGACAAGAAAAATCAACAAAGCAGAAGCATTAAGCATGCACAAAATGAACACTTGAAAATACCATCTGGTTTTGAGAAGCGTCTTTTGTAAAATGATAAACATGAATCAAGCGATCTTGGGGACCAAGGTTTTTCTCTTCTTCCGGAATCTGTCACCCAAAAAAAAAAAAGATGCATAAGCATTCCTCTTATATTAGACAGATCTGGCCCCCGCTGCATATACTACTGTCTTTTTTAATTCAAATAAATGAACATAACTCAGTCATAACTATGATTTTTTTTTTTTGAAAAAAAAAAAAAAAACTCTGAAGTTTCAGTACCACACCCAACACAGAACCCCCCCCACCCCCCAATAGCTCCTAAAATCCCCATTGGATTTAAAGGGAAGCCTCTCTCTCAACTTCATGCTTTTCTTTAGATATACATCAAACAGGCAACAAATTCACAATCAGTTCTACATGCATATCAAGCACAAATGGTTGGAACAATTTCAACTGGAACTAGGCACAAAAAGGTGGAATTGCAAAGGTGAACCAAATTAACCACCATGTGTGAATTAGAGCATGATATTAAATTGAACAATATTGACAGAATAAGTCCAAAACTAGATTCAGATACATAGACATAGAGAAAAAGCTTACTTCCTCAGCACGCAGAGTCCAGTATTGATCATTTATGTTCTCAATCTTTTCACTAGGTGGGAAAATCTGCAATAGAAGACCAGAATGTCACTGGCAATCCAAATATTATAATGTGAAACAAAGTCAAATCAGTTATCCACGCATCTATCACCAAGAACATTGGACAACTCAAAAAAGGCTGGATGCGCACAGATTCGATCTTTCAATTTAGGAAACTGTCTTTAATTAATTTGCAACTTCATCTAAATAGCATGTGCACTTCTACTTCTAAAAAGTTGTGAAGGAAAGCAGAAGCAAGGGGAGAAATACAGCATAAAGCACTTCAAAGAAACAACCACAAACCTTGTAGATCTTGTGATAGAAAACCTCCAAAAGACGAAGCTCTGCATTTGGATGTGACAACTCAACCTTCAAAATTCAGGATGCGCTGTTAGTTTTACCTACAAGTTTGTTCATCTTACTATCTACTAAAAATCAAAGGGCAGGATAATGATAACAAAGTCAACTATTAGGTCAAATCCCAATCCTGGATTTTCAATGCATCCTCTTTGAATAAAACTTCAGTTATTTTTGTCAAGGGAACAGCTAAAAATAATAGTGGTGGTCGAGGGAACATATGCCTGGTATACAAAAGATAGGGGTGCAACTTGGGTAGGGCACCCACGAGTACCCTTTGACTTGACCGTAAATTGGATAGGGTAGAGTAGAATATTTTACCTATAAGTATGGGTACGGTAGAAATTATTATCCAATCCCTTAAACAGGATAAAGATAGGGTACACATATTGGGTACCTGGAACCGATCCGGATAAGTACCCTAATATGTAAATAACTATAAATGTGTATATAAATAAATACATAATAGTTTTTATTCTCTATTCACCAATAAATTATTCTTGGTTTAATTTCCTTATTTATTTTTTTATAAATTGCATAAGACTTGTATTTTGTAATGAAGGACGATCATAACATGAATCAGGACGATGATGTTAATGTGATTATTACTATGGATAATGAGACTACAAAGAATGTAAAAATAGATGTAAACAACGAAAAAATGTAATTAATTGTAAACTATAAAGTCTAAAATTTAAATGAGTATTGCTTTATATTATTTAAAACAACGCAAAAAATATTTTTTTCACATGTTAACCGATTTGGAACTGGAAACGGAACCGACCGTATGGGTAATGGGTAGGGTAGGGTATAATAGGAACCAACCATGTAAGTCGGTAGGGTAGGGTAGGCTTTCAAGAAGACCAAAAGTTTTAACAGTCATCACCTTAGTTTTCAAATCATTGATGACGTCCCCTACAGTGCTTTGTTTGGGAAGTCTAATAGTGTGAATTACCACCTGAGGCAAAGATGTACAGTCAGCATTAGATGCAATCAAGGGAAGATGATAGAAAAAAAGAAGTCCTTAGTCTGCAAATGTACCTCATCTTTGGTTGCATGATGAAAAGCAACTTTCAGTGTCTTTAAGCCCTGCAATTCCGGCAAAGGGATATCCAGCACTTCATAATAAAGGATGTCGGATGTCTGTACAGAAGGAATCAATTAGAACAATTAAGGAATCAGCAATATAAAAATAATACAACAAATCATTTTATATATATACATATATATAACATAAAAGGCCAACACCATAGCTGCTGCAGAGAAGATTCATCCCATTCTTCACACAACGCTGAAGTGAAAAACATTGCACAAATTTTTGGCGTGTGCCCATGTACATCGCCGAGGGCCAATTAACACCATAACTTTCAGGCTACAATGTGTAGTAAAAACAAGTGAAAGGAACTTCCCCAGAATCCTAAACCCCAAGTATCCTTTGTGATTAAAATAAACAAATTACACAGCAAATCAAAAGCAGAAGATCGATATGATATACAACCTGGTTGTAGTGAACCAGCATGTCTGACAAATGCTCTACACCCCGATACTTGATTGGTTGGGGTTTAGGCTGCTGAGAATAGCAATTATGAGAGGTAAGTCTAATTTTTGATGGATCAGCCACTCCAAGTTGGCGAGCAACTTTTTCCACAACTTCGTCGTAACTGAAAAGCTTGGACCTATGCATACCGAAGGATTGGAGAGATTTTTAGACGATGACTCTCAGAAATGTATATCCAACTGAACAGATAAAATAGTAGACTTGTCAAATACTTACAGCTCCAGGCAGAAATCATCCTCCTTAGGTTTCTCAAGAGATCGGAAATGAACAACCTACATCATCACATGAGGCAGGAAATGAGAAATGCTCTTCATTCCAAAGGGTAGTTGCAACACAAGTAGCCTACATGTTCAGGCTATATCAAATCTCAGAAGTTCAATAGGGCTCAGTTTTGAACATCGCTTAGCCTAGACACGGAAGATTTCATTCACTTCCTTTCCCACCTGCCCTTTTACAATCTTCACTGTCCACCTCATCCCAGGTAATTGCAACATAATAAACTGTTACGTGCATGGCACTCCATTTGCATGAGTTGAAAGTAATTTTGCAGGTATGGAAGTGCATTCAGATGTCACCCACTAATTATAACCTCCCATGGATGCCTCTCATGGCGAGTGAGCCTCCCCTCACCACCCAACCACTGTCATCTCATCCATCACATAAGGCAACAGATGTTTGTGGCAACTAGAGAGGTGCTCTAGCCTCACATGCTTTCACAAGCACACAGCCAGAGTTGATGCTTAGATGCACCAAAGTTGTGTTTGGAAGCCTTTTTTTAAAAATAATAATAATAATAATTCTTGAACTCCAAAGTCCAGACAGAAACCAACTCCAGATCGCCAGGTAAAATGCCCTAAAAGCAATTATGCTAAACCACCATGAATGGAAAGCATAACTCTCAATCACATGGAGACACAGCTCTCTAGCTGAGTTCCACCACATCTGACTGGAGCGCAGGCTCAGTTCCACCACATCCCTCTGGTGTACCAATGTTGTTAAATTCATTCATTATAAACCAATATTGACTATGCAGTGCCATGAAAGCAGGACTTCAAACATTAAAGCTGGATGCATGGCTCACCATCGCATACCTCCCACAGATGCATTCATTTGCTAGTATATGCTAGTGCTAACCCATAAAAATTGAGTAAACTCATTGTTAAGATGGGTATTGTGCTAGACCAGTGAGTATCACCAACAGAAACCAGCAGTCAATGTCCAACTTCTGTTCTTTTGTTGATGCACCTTAACTTTTGGTTTTTTATAAAATCATGTATGACAATGTATGCAATAGATTTCACCTGTGACTAAAAGGCATCAAGACTTCTTTTTTTTTTTAAAAAAAAAGGTGAAAACAGAGGGATCATTCAACTGCACCACCATAAGCTTTCATTCAGATGGTTAATTTTTCCAGAGCAGTAAGCTTTAGTGTTGCATGGCATTCAGGCGATCTAAGTCACAATGTAAACAGACCTAAGGCCAGGTTAAAAGAAAAATAAAATTTTAATTCATAGCAAATAAGCCGCCAATGGAAATGGTGAACAACAATCAAGAGAACAGGAGGTAAAAAAATAAATCTAAACTGTTAGTATAATATGTCATGATGTTTGACCAACTTCGAAGCCAATACAAGGCCAACAGAAGAGCTGCAAATTTTAAAGATCATAATCATTAAACACTATTTTCCCACCTAAGAAAGTTAGATACATGGATTCCGTTACACCATTCTTGTCAAAATCTTACGTTATATCCTCAGCGTAATCATTTATGTATCTTTCCTGATTACGCCTAACCATGTTTGTTTTAGCATTCCTCTATTCTCTAGTAAACTTTTGTTTTGATAAATTTATTCTTCGTAACTGTTGCAGTTTCTAGTCTCCAACCAAACCACATAATTCCACTTTCCCTAATTATGTTATCTACTAATTCTACCTGCACTTATCTCAAATTATTACATTTTTAATTTATCTTCCCTTGTTCTGCTGCTCATTATTAATATAAATTTTAAGGGTATCTTTCAAAAAGGATCACATATTTTCACTAGTAAATATGATTGCATATTTGCCACTGTTTGATGTTTATTGAAACTATACAATAAAAATGCAGTCATATAATTCAATATTACAGTAAATCTGTTGCTTTGCTTCACAAGGACAACTGAGAGGAAAAGAGAGAGAGCAGGTTATCCTTTGTCAGGTTCAAACCCAAAGAAACAACCAGAAGCCCACATCTAGTGGTTCAGAGTAATTCCAAAAGGAGAATTACCTGCCGATTATGAACATACTCCAAAAATGAAGGTACATCAGGATAGCGGCAGTGATCACCATTTTCAACTTGAGCTAACTTTTGGAAACAAATGATGTCCCCATCTTCAAGCTGCATAGAAATATATATCAAGACTTTCTGACAAGATATTTCATTAAATAGATGTAATTAAAATAAGATATGATTCACGCATTACACATGGAACACATACCTGACTTGCTCGAAATGCAAGTTTCTTGTCTATGTGTTCGCACATAACATTTGGCTCAAACTTTATTTCCTGTAGAGGAACAGAGACAGACATAGAGTTCGCATTAAGGATCTACAAATAGAAAAGCAGCAGTATCTGGCTGAAAGTAATCACCACCCAAAAGACCTAAACAAGATCATAATTTAAAACTATGCTGCTCATCCAAAGATCAACATAGGAACAAACTCACCTCATAAAGTTCTATTTCATCATTTGGAGAGAAGCCAGCCATTTCATTCAATTTTGTTAGGATCTCAACTGGTTTACCAGTCCCTTTTACAAAAAGTCTTCCCACGTACCTGATATCATGAAAAAGAACCTCAAACATGTCAACTGTCATGATCACTTGAAAACAGCCATGGTAACAACAGATCATAAATACCTAAGCTCTTCCTTTTCAGGATCATAAAGCTTGAAGAAAAGCAGTATGTCTTCCTTAGTCTTGTCAGGAGGAGGAAGAGGATGCAAGTCCTGCATGTTACACAAGGAAATGCGAGGTATGTGAAGATGCTATCTACATAGCAAGGAGGTTATTATTATCAGTTGTTTCTCTCAGACAGACAGACTGCAGTGCATCCAAAATAAAAGAAAGAATAATATTTTTTTTTTTGAATGAAAGAAACACTTACTGGTCCATGCTCTACTTCCAAAAATAACTTCAGCTCTGCATTGTGGACCTTGTTTGATACTTCTCTCAACTGTCCAACCTGCAATTTCAGATAGAGAGGGAGGTTTAAATCATTTAAACCTTGAATTATTCAGTTCTAATCTTCCGACTGTAATACAAATGATGAAATCAGTTGGAGAGGAAAATGAAAAAGAACACTGTTAAAGCAATTACAGATTGCATCTCCTCTTGATGAGTCAATGGTCTATTTGGACGATATGTGTGGTTCTGTCGCTTGGCCCACAACCAAAAACGCTGGAATTGAACCGGGATTCCAAATTCTTTAGCCACCTCCTCCTATAAACAATCAAGAAATTGACAAAATTAACACCTTGATGATGACAAAGAACTGCATTGGAGGCAGGGCAAGAACGCAATAACCGCCAATGAACAGATAAGTATAAATGTCCAATCAGAAAAGTAATAAGGAATTAAAATGTAATACAGAATCCAGTTACAAAAGAAATTCATATAAAATAAAACTGTCTCCAATGGAACAGGACTTCGAAAACTGAGTTCAGTGACATTGAAGACCATATAACATACTAGAGATGCTATAAATAGATGAATAAAATAAAGATGCAGCTTTCTTCTTCAGCTAGCCAGAAACAAATACGACTGAGTAAAGGCTTGGACATGTACAAGGTCATCCAAACGCCAAACATTCAACTCTTTTACAAAACATTTGTTGCAGAGGAAATCAATCAGCAGGCAGAGAGTATAGAACTGCTGCAGCAAGAAAAAAGAGCTGTCTACTATGCCAACAAACAAAGTTATCTACGCACCACAGATCAACTGTTTCTCATCCCTTCAATTTGCCATCCCCCAAAAGGAATTAATGCATCAACTATGAAACATTGAATACATCAGACTAGGCTCAACAATTAAAACATAGAATCAGTTTCACTGATAAACAAACATGTGTAATTACAAATTAATAGAAACAGAAAAGAATCGCTCATAATTATTGCACAGTGGATGGCATGCCAAAAATAAAAAAGACCCAAATTCTCTATAATTAAGGGTCTGTTTGGCAACAATGAAAACTCCCAAGTGTATTTTTTATAAAACTTTTCAATATCAGGGGATAGCGGTGAAATATTGTCATTTCACTTCATTCAGGCTATGTGTCCATACCTGTGCGCGCTGAAGCCTGAGCACAGAAACGTTTCTTGGGAACACCAATGGGGAAGAAAAATCAGAAGAGAATGGGAATGCCAAAGGAACGAGCTTATTTCATTGTAAGCACTTTTTTATTAGGGTTGCACGCACTTAGCAGTTCGTCCATTTCAGGTTAATTTGTTCGGTCAAAAAATTTGACTTGCAGGCGCATTTAATCATGTTCAGCAGCTATATCAGCAGTCTGTCAGTTTGGCGGGAAATGGCAGTTTTTTAAAGCCAAAATTTTGTCGCCCGAGTTTTCAAGATTGCCAAACGGACCCTAAAAATGACATTCTCTTTTATTTGAAAGTTGGAACCTAAATAAAAACATTGTTTTCTAATAAACAAAGGGAGAAAGTACAAGATCTAATATCCACTTTCCTCCAATGGTAAGGAAAAAGAAAACACCTTGAAAAGGTTAAAGGGCATCTGTTTCTGGATGCGGAAACTCCGAACTTTGTCATGATCAACAAGATCAAAGTATATATCTCTTCCAATTTGTTCTGCAAGATCCTCATCTCGAGCAACCTGACCATATTGAAACCATTGATTCAACTAAGAAGAAGAGCACACAGCTCACTGATGAGCATCGAAGCACAAAATTGGAGGGTTATCAAACCTTTATAATCGTATAAAGATGAGCCTCTGCTTTTTCCTTCTTTTTGTGCTCCTTCTCCTCCTGTTCTTTCTTCAATCTTATCTGCAAAAAGATTTCAGCTGTGTTTGTTATCCTTCGACAAAGTCATCTGAAAAGGTAGATAACTATGAAAAGCATCTCACCCTCAGGTGTTCTGCAATATCTTTCTCATCCACATTACATATTATTTTATCTTTGTCACTTTCACGAATATATACAAGCATATATGCATTTGAATACTTAGTAAACTTGAACGGTGTGTTGTTGAAGCCAGGATTAGTCTGAGGCAGCTGTTTGACATAAGAAGAAGAAAGGAGAAACCCACATTAAGATTTAATTTTGTTATGAAATAAAAAAGAATTGACATATCAAGCATGCTTCAACTAAGGTACTAAGGTTAGCACCTCTTCCTCACCACCAAACTGCTCCTCTAGTGCCCTCTTCATATCTTCTTTTGTTACACGCTCATCATCGAACTTGAACCTAGAAGAGCACACATAATAAAAGTATAAATTGAGCAAATTAAATCAACTGCAGTATAGACATTGCAAGGTTTAGACCACCTTCCATGAGGATAAGTTATATAAATCATTGGCCAGTCTGCATTCATTAAAGTTTTCAACAGTCCATGTTAACAAACAAAACCCTAGTTCCAGATCATACAACCAGTCCCAAAATGCAATAAAATTCAAAACTTTTAAAGAACTCAATAAATGAAACATCTGAATAGCCCATGGATTCAAAAAAGACAACTCAAATTACTATAGTTCTAAGACTATTCTCCATCCAAAGCACACAAATAGAAATTAGATAAGTCTAAATCAGCATTCACATAATTTGAGTGCTGGAATGACTAGATGGATTTAAAAGACCACGCATATACTAAAAACAATTTGAATGCAACCAAAGCTATGGAAGCAGGCAATGCATTAGAAACTTTTGAGCCCACCAGAAGCTACAACACAGGTGCATGTGGGGAATGCAGAACCACAAAAGAAAATGCCAGAAATTCATAAATAACATATTAGAATTCACTATTTCAGATGACTAGAACAAGATTCGGAGAAAGAACTGAGAAAATTGGCAAAAGTTCAGTAGCCCCTTATAATTGAATTTTGCAACTGCTGCTGCTAATAAAGGCATAGACAATTCCAGGTATTTAAGCTCACATACCACTGATCAGAGAGAGTTGGCCTGATGAAAGCATAGTAGTGTCCACCGTGAACACCACCGCTATGAACCAGAACACTGCAAAAGAAAAACACAATATAACAGCCACTGATGATTTATTATAATGGTAAAAAATACAACAGTAAACTGGATAATTCATCATCAATGAGAGAGCTTTCAAGGAGATTTACCAGATGATAGAGAGAGAGAGAGATGGACACAGCATTAAAGATTAAATGAAAACTAAAAACTATTAAAAAAATGATAATGGTCTAGGTAGTTGCAGGAGTGCATGCTGCTAGAAGAATAGACAATATATAAAATAAGCTTTAAACTTGCAGCAGAATGACTGAAAATACACAACAGACATACTACAAGTAACATATAATCATCCAGTAAAGTACACAATGAATCAGTCCTTTCACATTCCAATCGATGTTGCAAATTCTGTTCATGCAGCTGCAATTAATATTTTGTAAACTATTATGGCACAATCCAGTGTCATTCCATTCAAAATGACATAACTTCTACCACAGTACAAATGCAACAATTGTGACATAACTTCTACCACAGTACAAATGCAACAATTGTAAAAACGCTTCACTTCATAAAATCCATTCTTATTAATTTAACTGCCAAAGTACAAGAAAGTTAACAGCCAATTGACAAGATGTCAATCAAATGAGAATGCCGTGTTCCTCAACAAACAACTAAACAAAATACCAGCCCAGTTGCATGTTTTCTGAAGCTAGAAATTTTCAATCATCTCATGACCTAGGCATTTGAAAATCAATCCAAGCATATATTAAGAAGGTCAGATTTCTTGTCATTAAACATTTGCAAAATCCTCCTCTTTTCTGGCACCAATCTCAAATATCATGAGAAACTTCAAATCATTCCATTCGAAAACCATTTGCCTGTATCTCTCTAGCCAAACTAAAACCACATCAAAACCACTGACAAAAGACTCCTATTTCTATTTGATCATTATAACCATCATGGCAAAACATCTGAACCATTATGCTTATCATCCAAATTCAGAACCATAAATTGCATCTAAACCAATACTGCTTAGGTAATAAAAATCCTCAGGCATGCTACCTGTGAAGTGTGTACAGGTTGCGAACTCTCCGGTCTGCTTCTGGAGAAAGATATTTTCCATTTTCCCTATCAAGGTCTAGTTGCAAGGGAAACTCATAGCGATCATTTATCTGCATAAAAAGGTTATACATGAATCAGTTGCTCAAGAGACCATGATAAAAGGGATATGTTTCATTTTTTCCACCTGCAATCTAGAAAAAAGTTTATAATAGATAAACATGGCCCGAAATAGTACATGACAAATTCCAAAACAAACAGTTCAAACATATGCAGACTTTCATAAGGTGTTCAGCATTATTATTAGAACTCTTCAGAGTGTAAGAGTACTTTCTCGTAAGATGTTCATGTCCATAATTTCTTCTCAGTGTGCCTGAGGCAGGGTAGCCACTTGATACCTCTCAAAACCAGAATTCTTCATTCAATTCCCAGAACTTGTATTAGAAAAATTTTTAGCGTACGAAGGGAACAAAATTTGTGCTTTTCTGCAAGAAGAACCACTTGGGATAAATTGTCAGACAGTATGTCTGACATGTAACAATCAAAATCACAAAACCGTAAAAATTGAGGTAGAATCAATTTCCTGTCTCCTCTTTGGCAAAGGCTCTCATGTTCTCAACAATGATTTCCTCATTTCTCTCAACATAGACAATGATGAAGATACACAACATTTGACCCACTATCAGAAGGTATGACCGAATATAAAACCTCCTTTCACACCATTCACAAATTCCATATACACCATTGGAAGTGTTCGGATCAATGGGGTAGCACAAAATTTAAAATGCCTTGTTCTCCAAGTAATTAATGTGTGTCCTTGTATTCCTTCCTCTGCTTCTACCCAAAAGTGCCATAAACATACAATGCTTCCAATAGCTCATTGTTTGAGGAATTCTGCAAAAACTAGTACTAAAAAAAGCGCTAGTCCAGAGGGCCAACATGTTCAATTGAATGCAAAAACTGCAGAAGAATTAGATGATGGAAGAAAATTCGATGAAGTATCAACACTAATAAATAGGTAGTTTATTTAATACAACAAGAAAATGCATGTCCTTGGATCAACAGTCCACCATGATTACATTGCAACAAGAATTCCATGGTCTTTTGATGTAGTAGCCATATAATATCTTTCATTATCATTATCCTTTAAAAGGACCACTATGGTTTCCACGGCAGACAAATTTACTGCAATTCATTAAGCTGAATTTTCAGTATTGTTGAGAACTGCAAATTCCATTGTAAAATGAAAAGGCAACATGATATATACTTACAGTTAATCAAATAAAATCAGCTATGTGTTCTACGCAAAGAGATAGGCCAGAACTTTAGCTACCAACCTTTACCATCGTGTCCCGCATGAAGTCATATTCAAATCGTTTTAGCTGGAGTTGCAGGACAGGAGGGAAGTCGATGAACAGGACACCCTTCTTAGCTTCCTGAAATGGCCATGTTAATTAGACGGAAATATGAGACTGAAAATAATAAAAAAATCCCATGAATATGGAAAGCGAACAAAGAATTGGAAAGACAGAACAAGCGACAAACACTTTAAAAGAGACAGCAACAGAAACTGATTGCAAGGAAACAGAAGTACAACAACATTAAAAGCAAACACAATTTGCAGTCCCAAAAGCGGATAAAAGCGGTTACAGACAAATTGGTGTATGGAATTGAAGCTGTTTGTGCTGACTTGCTGGCTACACAACCACAGATTGATAGCAGATCCATAGCATCTAAGGAAAACAAATTGGTGTATGAAATTGAAGCTGTTCATGCTGACTTAGCTGGCTATACAACAACAGATTGATGGCAGATCCAAATTATATAAGGAAACAATCCATTCGACACCAGTATGAGAACAGATTGTTTAGATAATGGAATCAAAAGATTCAATGAAACCAAAGTTAGGACATGCTTCAGGAAATTTGCCTTCATGAGGAAAGTTTCACATACTTCTGCTTCATATAAGACAGACCAGGAACGAGCAAACTTGGAAATTGTGCCGATATTTGGCAAACCAAATCAACAGAACAACCAAATCATGTATCTTCCATTTGTGTGCAAGGAGACAAATTAATAGCCAGATCAGAATTTTTCGTATGTGCACATTAATCATCTGTGGCACTGCTATTCTTTTTTCCTTACAAAGCTGGGGCTGGGATGTGGTCAGTTAATAGCTGACCCAAAGCCTAGCAAATTGCAGTACCTAATGGCAAAAAGAACACCATTGATGGTACGTAGAAATGCACTTTATTTGGGATTAGGATGTGGATGCAGGCCTAATAATAAATGCTGTTGAAGTATGCCCTCAGAAAGTATAAATAATGAAAAACGGATAAGATCTTTGCAAAACGTTCTTTAGAGTGAGAATTTTATTAAAAGAGAAAATGAGAAGATACAGCAACCCTGGCACTCTCACACAATTCTCATGGAGAAAATGTGCTTGAACAGCTCATATTATCATGTGTCCAACCACGTCTTTCAAGGACATCATTACGGAAACTTTTTACATGCAGATAGCAACCATCATTTAGAGTGTCCAAGTCTTCTTGACCAACAAAACTGTTAAAGCATAAATCTAACAGTTCAAGCCACAATAGACTCAACCAAAGCCCATCTTAAAGCACGGGACTTAGTTGCGCCCTCGACAGAGGTAAAAGTCTTCTGCCTCTTTCCACTTCTATCTATTTCAAGCTCTTCAGCATCTAAGCAACAAACCTGCAACCCATGCTGTTCTGCATGATACTTGTTATCACCTTCAAGACGCTCAACTTCCACATACTTGTCAAAAGAAGCATAAACATCCCGGCAACCTTTCACATCAAGCTGGAGATCTGCATGGATGAAAATAAAGTCATCTAACATCAGAAACTATTTCAATACAACTTGTACAGAGGAATCTCAAGCAAAAAATTACCATAAAATGACTCCTTCCTTGTAGATTTGTAGTCCACGTTGATGCACTCAATGTAGTTCATATGGTGACCTTCAAATAGTTGCTGTATTGTACCTTCCACAACAGTCCCCTGATCCATCATATTAGATTGTAGATGCATTATAATTTCGAGAGTTAGTAACTAAATCACCATACTGAGATGAATACCTTCATCTTGTCTTCCAGCTTTTCGCAAAGAACCCTATTCAATTCTTGTACATCATGTTGCATGAAAGAATCATATGTGTCCCATCCGAATGATTTGGTTAGCTCTTTTGTAGCAACACTGTTGTCACTATACTGAAGCTTGTAGAACAAGCTTTGCAGGGCTAGAGGAATGCTTCCAGACGGCATATCATTCTCAGTCGTGGGCATATGGTATACAGCCTGGAATACAAAATTCAGAATGCGTCTCCTTCCAAAAACAGAAAACAGACTAGTTACCAAAAGTGAACTTTGGCCAAGTCCAAACCTTTCTAAAATAGGGAATATGGTACAGTGTCTGAAGAAGAGAGTTCATGTAACAGGTGGCCCCTTGGTTCTTAAGGCCAACATAACCTGTTTCTTTCTTCGAATCATACGTCCAGTAATCAACAACTCGACGGACAGCAACCTCAGCTTCAACTACCAATGTATCATTGACGAGATATCCTCTGGTTGGGTCATACAGGTCACTGAGGGGCATAAATGATGTGAAACCCCAATCACTTTCCCGTGCATTGAACTGGTGTTGTGTGTCTAAGAGCAGATAACAGCCAGGATTATTATATTAGCAATGACCATTTCCCTTCATCACAGAGAATTTAGAAAATATTCTACAAAAAAGCATGCTTCCAATTCATTTGGAGACAAACATAAACCAAATCCATCATCAACCACATTCGATTTCGGACAAATTACTACATAGACATTAGATGACGTGTTTATAGCATCCAGACAACGTAGACATCAAAGGTTCTTCAAGTAAAGGCATGATCTTTTGCATGCACGGGTTTTACGCTACCCTCACATAATGAATACAATATCACGATTCTAGCTAAACAAGTGCATAAACAAACTTCAAAATGGCATTAATAAACGGCAACTAGAGTTATGCAACACAACTAGAAGGAAAAGGAAAGATCTTATTTGAGTGCTAAGAATTCTGTGTTCATGATTACAATCCAGCCAATTGTGTAGACCCTATAACACAAAACATGCTTCGCATGGAGATTAAAAAAACAAATAAACAGATAAACAAACAAACAAATTCCGAAATGGTTGGATGTCACAGCAATAACGGCATAGTTAATGTTCATCAAGTGGTGAGACTTTTTTTTTTTTTTTTTACATGCTCCTAAATGTAAAAGGTTTTATGCTTCCCTCATGCAACACATGCAACATCCTGATTATAGCTAGAAAATTACATACACAATCTTTCAAATGGAATTAAGAAAAACAACACTTAGGATCATGCAACTCAATTAAGAGGGAAAAAGGAAAGATTTTGTTCAAGTATTAAACATTGCAAATTCATGATTAGCATCCGGCCAATGCTGAAAACCCTAGAAATGTCAACTATAGTCAGCAATAAAGTATTCGCCACTAAATACAACGAGGACACGTATGAATATAGACAAAATGACAAATTGGTGCTAATAACGAATATGCGATAGCCATAGATAGTTGAAACAAGCCTCTGATGATTATCTTTTGACAGATACATTACACGGTAAAAAGAAATAGATAGAGTAGGGACACCTTTTCTCACTGTATACTTGCTGTGGATTTGATTAATCACGGCCAAGCTGAACTGTGCATATCTACTCCACCCATAAGGCAAGCTAGGTGAATCTGCGACATCCAAGTACATTGACAGATGGTCCACGTTGTTTCCTTTTGGGAAAATCAGAACTCGCCTGCCCCAAATTGACACATAAGGAATCAAACATGCAAGGAAATCCAACAAATCTAAGGATCCAAACTCCAAAGCACTGAGATCAGAGAAGATCGGGGCACCCCTCCCGCACATACCATCTGTATCCGCCAACGAAAAAAATGTCGGAATAGTGCTTCTTCGTATTGAGCCTAGAGAAGTTCTCAATCGTCCACGTGAATCTTGACGACGGTGGATCCTCTACTGGCTGGTTCTCCGCCGTGCTGGCAGCAGCTTCCGGCTGCGGCACCACTGATAAGGCGCAAAACGGCAAAAAGGCAATAAATTCCAGTGATTACAGGGCCAAAAACGCAATTTGTTCGGAAGATCGAATTACAGTGACGCTTTCCTCACCTTCCATCGGCTGCGGTCCTTCGGTGGCGAAATCCGAATGCGGCACAAGCATCTCGTCGTCTTCCTGCTGCGGAAAACCAAGCATTAATCGAGTCAGATCCGACGTAAAGAAGCGACGCGTATCAAGTCCGAGCCCTCGAAACCAAACCCAAATGAACAGTGAGGGAAAATAAAAACCCTAGGATAGAGTGGCGGAGGAATGAAAAACGCACAACCAAACCCATAGGATTGAACGGCTAGAAAAAGACAACAAAAAAGTCAGTATCTATAGAAATTTACATCAAGAGGAGGAGGAGTAAGCATAGTCATGGATAGCGAGCGACAAAGATCAACGAATCTGAACGAGCTTCTTCCGTGGAGATGAGAAAGCTCTGCAACGAGAGCGCAACGAAAGAACGGCATGGGAGAAAGGACCCGGGTTTATTTTGGGAGGAGAAATGCTACGTGGTCCGCAGGACTACGTTGTGGCTTGCTCGACAAAATCCGGAGCGAGGCCCAGTCGGGGCTCGCTGCCGTGCAGCAGCAGCCGCGAGATATCCCAGCCGTTGATCCCATCACAGCATCGATGGCGGGATACTCTGCGTATCTGAATTTTGCGGATGCCTGACTGACATCTACTGTGGATTTGGACCGCTGGCTATTGGGTTAGCTGGTTTTAGTATTTAATTAATTTGGTGTTTGTTAATGTGATTATAGCGAAAAAGCGTGCGAAGACAAGAAGGGAATATTTTAAAAAGTGGATAAACGATATGATATAATAATAAATAGAGTAATTAAATAATTATCAAAAAATATAATTGAAATGTAAAAATAAAGTAGTAAAAATAGGATTATTATACAATTAAAATGCCGTATCAAGTGTGGGAGACCGAAAACCACGTAAAACCATGGCAACTGATCCCATTACCAGACGTCTTCGGGACTGTTTGCCCGCGCGGCAGTGTATGATGATGACGATGATGATGTCAGGTAGGGTACTTTTGGGCCCATGATTCGTACGGCGTAGATGAATGTTTGCGCGGAGGGAGATCGGATTGGTTTGCCAGGTGGTGCAGGACTAGGACGGTGGTCATTGAACTGGGAGTCCGATGATCCCCCAACGTTGATTTGCTCGACAATACATGCGCATGCTCGCTCGATTGAGGATTTGGGATTGGGGCAGGGCCGTACGACGAAAGGTGGCGCTTGTTTGTGTGAAACAACGGTACCTGTTGGCCTCGTGGGACTTGCCCTCGGTGCTCTTAACTTCTTAAGTCATTGCCGGAGTCATAGGGGAAAAGGATTTATTGAATGTATATTTATTTTTATAAAAAATATTTTATTCTTTCATTTTTATGTTCAGAAATTAACCTTGAGCAAATTTATCAATATTATTCACGTTATGGCTTTAACCCCGATATCATTTTCTCCATTTTTCCCGTTTATTAACGACCCCAATAGCTTGGGATCTACTTTAAGCTTTTAGTTGTACCGGGACAATTGCAGGTGTACTTATTATTTTATCCAGGAAGCCATTAGCAGGCGTATCAATATTTTTGAAATTCTATGAATATATTAGTTTTGCGACTTTCTCGTTTCATTCAAGATCATCTGTTTTGAACTCTACAAGACGGTAGTCTAGTCCAAAATAATTGTTATGAGTTATTGGTTGAAAAAATTATTCTCGTATTTATCTATAATTTTTATTATACTTGTAGTATTTTGAAAATTTCTTTTATACCAATAACATTTCACAATAAATTTTTATCACACTCGTGCCGTCAAAACAACCGTTAACTACCTCATTAAAAATATTATTTCTTAATATTAGTAAACCATTAATTTCCAACATCAATTGATTTAAATATCATATTAAGACTGAATTATTTTAATTATAAAAATTTTAAAATGAAAAAATCATCTTTTTAATATGATAAATAGTTATTTTGGCTGGATAGATATGACAAAAATTTTAAGTGAATTCCTATAAATATGAGTGAAAATTTTGAAACATTTTGGGTATATTAAAAATTATAAGTAGTTATTAATAAAATTTTTCCTTCTTTTTTATAGTTGTGGTGTTCTAATAATTATGAAATATATTATACAAATTTATATGCAAACATGATCATGTGTGCAACTATAGTTAAAAAGAATAATGTTTCAATGCATCTATGTGCAAAATCTATTTTTATTTTTTAAATTTTTATAAAATTATTAGCCTGTATATTTAATCTATAAATCATATTTTATTATTCTTATAAATATGTATATATTTTTTATTGTTAAAAATTGAAAAGTTTTAGTCATTTTTACATATTTTTAATGCCTCTATTTTAAAAATCAATAATATATATCCACATCAAAAAAATAATAAAAACTCGATAATTATTTAAATACAGGTAGATTAATAGTTTTATTTAATATTTTAAAATTTAATAATAGGTCTTATACTTAAATGCATTGAAATTTTAATACATACGAATGCCTTGAAACAAGACTTAGATAAAAAAGATCAATGATTCAGCATACTCACTGCATTAAAGTTTTACTGTACTCAGTGGTTTACCTAATCTGTTTGAATTTTTAAAATTTATATATGGGCCCAAGTATGAAATTTATATAGATGTGTAGTATTTACATTTTTCAAACTTTTAAAGATTTTATTTTTAAAATTCTAAATAAAATGTTTAAAATCAGAAAATATAAAAATTACGTACAGAAACATCCTGTTTAGGCACACCGGTATCAAACATTTTTTAAAAAAATTGGAGTCGTGAACCGGGTGCACTGCATTGGTAAAAATGCATTGAGTATACTTGTAAGGGTTTGTATTCCAGATTATGCTTGTAAATCAGCGATTTACACACAGACCACAAAATTTTTCTTTTAGATTTGTAGGCCTTGTGTAAGATTTCATAATTAAAAAAAATATATTTAGTATTTTCTATTTATAAAAATGAATGAACTGGGTATAAATTATGGCGCATGTATTCACACTCATTGTATCAGTTTTTAACAATAAAAAATATCAAATAAATTTAAATTTTGCCAATTTTCATAACACATATTTATAAAAAAAAATATTTCCAAGCCACTTGTAAGTCACCTGATTTACAAAACTTAATAATACTACTTGCAATCACCCATTACTTATTTAAGGACTTTAAAATGACCAAGACTGTTTTCCATGTGCAATTTTGTATGTTTCAGTGCCAAGGATTTAGATGATACTGATTAAAGGATAATGATAATATTGGCTAGAGGACAATAATTATAAGCGGTAAGGGTTAGGTTAAACACTGACCCTGACAAATATAATCCAAGCTTTCTCACAACATTATAAGCTTAGCTAATGCAACAACATCACTACACTACCAACAAAAACTTCAAGCTTATGAAAGTTTATTAATGTCAAAGTCCTCAAGTTCAATGAAATCACTTAGATATACGATGGTTATAGGGAATGAAATTGACTCAATCATTGCACACCACCCACATTAAGCTTCATTTCATGCTCGCTACAATAAAAGGCGAGCATGTTATTGTATGAAAGATTTTATAAAGATAATTACAAAACTTTTCCACACTAAGCATGTGAAACTACTAAGCCAAACCTTATATAAAAACAAAGACTACCTCCAAAAAATAAATAGAGCTTGAGGGAGATTTCACGCAAGAGGAAAACTATTTGACATTGTATTTACATACTCTTGTACCCTCAAATTCCAATTAGCAAAATTTTTTGCCCCACTTGCCCCAATAAAATTTTGGTGATATTGTACTCATAAATAACTATTTCGTATGTAAATTTTGTCCCCACCCCACTTTGGTTTATACCTTTTATGATTCAACTTATTGATTTGATTTAACTGAGTCTTAGACCAAACTTTTGGTCTTATCAATATACAAATGTTGTTTTTTTTTTTACATATTTTTGTATTTAATTCGATTGGCTTGTAATATTAATCTATGAATTTTGTTGGGAATTTTAAAAATAAATATGTTAAAAAGAATCACGGTTAGTATACTAGTGTTGATTAAGCCCAAATTTGTGGCTGAAGCCCAGCCAAACGGTATTTAGAATTTTTTTTTTTACTTTTTACTTGGAAAAACGAATGCTTTTACTGATATACCCAAAACCTTTATACTGCTTTTGTTGAAGTAATACTTCCAGATTTTAACATGCTGGCATTAATTTCCACTGAGGTTTATCTTTCCTTACTTTGGGCCAGTCCACAGAACGAGTTGTACTTGATTTATTAATATTATGAAACTATTAAGGTACAAACTTGGTTGGATAGGTTCAATTTAGGGTTAATTTTACCATCATTCTATTTCAAAAAATTTCTATCCTACTTTATTTTAATTTAGTTCTAAGCATATTACGTCTTATTTTTTAAAGTCAAGTCGGTTCCGATTTTAATTTCTAATTGATTTTTTAAAATAATTATTATATTATTTTTGAAAATTATAATTTCATTACAAGTCTTACTTAAAAACCTAAAATCAAGATAGCAGTAATATAATTTTTGAAATACATTCACTAAATTTAATAAATAATTAATAAGTTAAATAAGTTTATATATTTAAAGAATATATTTACGTATTTCATTATGAAAGATATTTTATAAAATTTATATTCAATATATGTTAATAATTCAGATCGATTCTGAAACCTATTGTAACTTATAAACATAAAAATAAAAAGTTATCTTACTTATTTTAAAATATCAGCAGATATCTAAGTTTCAACCTAAATGGTGTGTTTAGGAAGTTATAAAACTTTTAATAAAAAGTTTTTTATGTAAAAATTGTCAAATTAGTGAAAAATAATGTGATATTGTAGGGGTAATGATGAGGAGTAAAGAGAATAAATTTAAAGTAAATAGGGTAGTTGTATTGATAGTTGTGTAAAAATGATTGAAAAATAGAATTATTGCATAGAAAGATGTGTAAAAAATAATTTTAAAAAAATTAATTATGAAAAGTAATAAGTTTTAGATTAAAAAATTTTAACTTAACAACTTTTGCAAATTGGCGAACACATCCAAACTATCCTCACCATGAAAGCACCGGGTACGCCGTTCTATACTGAGCTTCGACGGAGAAAAGCCCTTGGATGCCGTCTCTTGGAATTAACGAAGCTTCTCATGTGTTTTTTGTTTTTGTTTTTTAAATACCGGCTAGTGATATCATTTCATCTAGCATCCAAACCGGGGTTAAAAATCAGCTGGCTTTTTGTCCAGACCCAAAATATGCATGCACAAAATTATCAAAAATATTCCCACGATTTTTTAGTCTAGGATGCGCACCTAGTTTAATTACTTTCTAGGTAGTGATTTAATATTCACCGTAAGTATAGGAGGTTCACACTTGTTGTTTTTAATTTTAACGTATATTTTTAAATTTAAATGATTTGTTATGGTTATTTACGTTGAGGCCAGATCATTTTAAGCCAGCTTGAAAACCTATTTTTTTAAATTTTTTATAGGTAAGTAAATCTAGGTGTATTAAATCTATAAACCAAGTTTAAATATTTTTGGATATTTTTAATTATTTTTTGAATTTTTAAACAAAGTGTCATTTTCGTAATTTTTTAGATCAGAAAATTACGAAAATGCCATTATGTTTAAAAATAAAAAAAATACTAAAAAATACTTAAAAATAACCAAAAATGGTAAAACTTAGTTTATAGATTTAATACACCTAAATTTACTTACCCATGAAAAAAATAAAAAAAAATAAGTTTTCAGGCCGTCCGGCCTAAAATGATCGGGAGTCATTTACGTTCATCGTAAATTTTGTATAGCAAAAATGTCATGGGAATCCAACTCCTTAGCAATAAACTAGAGAGGTTGAAAGAGAATCTCAACCCTTGAATTAAAACCAAAAAATATTTTACACAATGTATTGGATATGCAGGCCGGGGCAGGAGACTCATCCAACCAAAAGTACATGGATAAGCCCTTAGCCATTACATAATCCGCAAGAATATGGGCAACACAATTACCTATTCTTAATCCATAAAAAAATTCACATGATGAGAACTGTCTGCTGTCAACTTCTAATCTCCTCAATTACATGTCCCACAGAAGCCCGAACCTGGCTTGACTTGGACAGGAAGTGAAAAAGGATCCGTTGATAATCACTGCACCCATTTGATGGCCAACAACAACCCATAAGCTTCCATATACAAAGCCTCCGCTCTTCCCATCCATCACCAACACTTTGCTGCCAGCATCAAACAGCCTGCACCCAAATTTGTCCTAGACTAGGAGGGTGCCATCTAGCGTACAATTCCTGGTTTTTAGCATTCCCTTTCCTTAAAATGCTTGCTGCATCATATTGGTATAAAATTGCATCGCACTTGCTTTGAATGTTTATGAAATTTGGCATGACACCTGCATGAACGTGGTTGTTTCTCAGGTGCCAAGCCAGCCAGCAAGTGGCAATAATTGATTTTCCCCCCTTCTGGTGACGCAGCTGCATGAAAATGCTCTTTATGTCCTCAGCTGTTCGACGTATCAGGATCAAAAGCTTCACACCACCGTGGGCAGCAACAGAACAAATGCCAAGAATCCTCCTGTTCAGAGTTGCAAAATTTACACGTAGATTCAATCTGCACGCCCCTCTTTGACAAATTAATTATTGTGGGCGGGCATCCTTCAACAGCTTCCATCCAAATATTTTGATTTTTGATTGGACCTTTTGTTCTCAGACAGTTTGTGGCGCCTCCACGTGCACTGTTCTTCCCTGAATATTTCCGGTTTGCGTCACTTGCGCTTTCCTGTATCCTGACTTTACTCCACACACCCATCCGGTTCTTCAGGCCAGTAGATGTTGTCATTTTTAATA
This sequence comes from Annona squamosa, assembly GCA_035584095.1. Lineage (NCBI taxonomy): Eukaryota > Viridiplantae > Streptophyta > Magnoliopsida > Magnoliales > Annonaceae > Annona > Annona squamosa. The sequence continues at coordinate 24,892,795 of JAXCLR010000073.1, read as the reverse complement.
AATGATGAGATGGGAACACATTTAGAGTAGGTTTGAGAAGTGATAAAAATTTTAATAAAAAATTTTTAATATAAAAGTTTTTAAATTTATAAAAAATGATGTGATATGATAGAGATAATAACGAGAAGTAAATAAATTAAAGTTAAAATAAATAAGTTGGTTATATAGTTAGTTATATATAAATGATTGTAAAGTAAAATAGTTGTATAGGAATATATGAAAAATGATGAAAAAATAAAATAATTGTTGAAAATGAAAAGTTTTAATTAGAAAAGTTTTAGACTATGCCAAATAAGCCCTCAATCACTACCTAACCAAGATTCCCTACTACCTTTTTTTACAAGCTCTTCTTTCCAACGTCTTTTTTTTCCTATCAACGAACACCTCTACGATAGTTTCAATAGAGATTCCCTCAGGTAAGGGGCTAGTTAAAACATATAGGATCCATTTGTTTCACAAAAACTAAATTGATTTTCCATTTCCAATGTGCCAACACTAGTTTCTCTTCAAAAAATTCCTAGCTTGGATAATACTTTTCCAAATATATGATGAGTGGGCTTTAATATGAAAATTCCAAAAATCCTCATTTGAAAAATACTTCCCTTTAGAATCCTTGCTGGACATTAACCTCCAAGCTTGCTTGGTTAAAATGGCTAGGTTGAAAGCATCAAACTCTTGAAAACCTATACTGCCACTAGCTTTAAGAGCACACATGTTTTTCCACCTAATTCGGCTTATATTTCTTTTGTCTTTTTTGTCTCCTTATCAAAATTTACTTATCAATGCATTTAATTTATCACAAAACTTTTTTGGAAGTTTAAACATACCCATTGCATAACTTGGTAGAGCTTGAACAACCGATTTAATTAATAACTCTTTTCCTCTACTTGATAAGAATTTGTCTTGCCATCCTTGAATTATTTTTCAAATTCTTTCCTTCATATTTTGAAACTATTTAATTTTTGTTTTACCCATCCAAGCAGGTAATCCAAGATAATTCTGAATTTCTCTTCCATTGGCTCCAATAATTTGTTTTACCTCGTTTATAGTTTTCATGCCTAAATTGTTGTGGAACTGTTTTCTACATATTCACTTTCTGACCAGTACATCCTTCATATACACGAAGCAACCACAATAACTATCGGATCTTAGCCCTATTAGCTTTCAAAAACAAAATTACATCATCAGCAAACAAAAGATGTGAGATGGTTGGTCTTTACTTAGCTGGATATCTCTTATCATGTGTGTACATTAAGCTTCATGCAACAGGGTAGATAAACCTTCTGTGCAAAGCAGAAAAAGGTAGAATGACAGTAGATTGCCTTGCATTAAGCCTCTACTTGTAGAAAATGCAAGGGATCTAAAGCCGTTGATAAATATGTCATATGTAGTCGATGATATGTAATTGTAGATGCAACTAATCAAATTATCACTGAATTTCATCCATTTCATGATTGTGCGTAAATATTTTCATTCCATCCTATCATATGTTTTAGCCATATCCAACTTGATCGCAACCTCATCCTTCTTCCAACCCTTTATCCTTTTCACAGAATGAAATGCTTCGCAGGCAATTAGCATATTATCGTAAATTAAACAACCTTGGATAAAAGAACTTTGGTTACTTAAGATGATACTTAGAAGACACTGCTTTAACCTGTTTGCAAGAACTTTGAAAATAATCTTATAAATAATGTTGTAGAGATTGATAACACAAAAATATATTAAGCAAGTTGTGCCTTCTTTCTTTGGGATTAGAACAATATTTGTGTGGTTGATCTCCATCATATGCCAATGTTGAAAATTCTTTGATTCAAATTCCAATCAATTCTTACATGCCTTATAAACATTTTCACCCACGATTGTCTAGCTAATTTGGTTCCATTTTAGACCGATTCAGGACTCGTCAGAACCCTCTCATCATTTGATCCAAAAAGTTTTAGCTATTGTCAACAAAACTTTAATAGAAGTAACGTGTTCAAGGGTGCAATTAAGGTTCCCGAAACTACAGTTTGACACGATTAACTCTAATGTAAAATCCAAACCCCAATCTTATTTGTGTAACTGAATTTTTTTTGAACGGATGTGTAAATCAATCTTAAAATTAAATTCAAGTTAATGAGATTTTTTTTATTCAACAATGATATGATCAAATTTTAGGCCCACTTCTATGTAACCCTCCGGAATTTTAAGATCTCGATGTTTGATGAAAAATTCAATCTATTTATTGTATTCAATATCATTTGTTTAGTTATGAGATTAAGTTGCATCCAAATTCAATATAGGTTATATTTGCTCAAAAATAAGTGACTTTGTGTTTAGATTGAAGGAAAATCTTAAATCCATTCGCATATATATATATATATATATTTGAATTTAGTAATACTTTATAATATCATTTATGTATATAATAATGATATTTTAGATAATTTAGATGTTGAAAATACTACTTAAAATTTGATATTTAATATTAAATTATTTTATTATATTTATTTTACATATTTGTAGATGTGACCCATATACAGTGATATTAGAAAATAAAATGCTTTGATAACAATATAAGTGATGCTAAATTCAATAGATTGAGTGATTTTTTTATCAACTATCTAGATGTTGAAAATGAAGAAGGTTACATAAATAAGATTTCATAGATGCATCCTGATCGAATTTTCTTCTGAATATATATTAACCACCAAATTGTGTAATTGAATATGATAATATGTGGAATAATTAGATTTGTGGAAAAACAAAGATACATAATATATTTTTATAATAAAATTACTTATTTCAAAATGAAAACAATAAAGAAATTTAACAAATCTAAAAAAATAATATACACACAGATATCTAAATTTTATGGATATGATGTATTTGATATTAAATACAAATATAAAAATTAGATGGCAGATTTTCACATATACCTATGAATTTTACTAATAATTTCACTTGTAGCTACCAATTTTCAAAAATTTCAAATATACATACGTATTTTGCTCAAATTACATTTATACCCGTGACATTTTATAAAGCTATGACTATGCCCAAATCTTAATTATAATTTAAGCTAAAAATTCATATTCAAATAAATTTTTAATACTTTTATAACTACATGAACATACTTTTTTCACTGTAGAATCATACATCACTTGGATGTGAATTTTTATTTATAATTTTATAATTAAGTTTTGGCATGTTTGTTGTTTTACTTAAGAGCATATATATATGAATAAAATTTTAGATAGAATAAATAGATATATTTGCATTTTAAAATTTAACAAATATATATTATTTAATCAAAATTGGAAGGTGCTAGGATTTGTGTATGCTCAAACTTTAACTTTAACTTTATTTATAAATGGAGTCATATAGTTACGATTTTCAAAAGTCAATCATCACACTATTTTTATGGGATTCTTTGGGACGACTTCCCGGTTTGGAACCCACTGCAAGTGCACCTCTAGACATGCTTATGATTTCATTTAAATATTGCAGGACAGTTGCAGTTCCATGAAACTAACTAACAAGTTTTTAATTTCGTCGAAAGTATGCAGGCACCAATGAAAAATCCCATTATATAAATTTATCCTGTTGACGGTAATATCGATATACTCTTCGTATCAATTTTTTTGTGCAATTTCCACTCCACATTCCAATCAAGCACATTTCACCGATCATTCTAGATGCTCAGCAGTGAAATGTTGGCTTGTCGCTACATATGTGAGTTATAGCTAAGAAGAAAAAATAAAATTAACAGGATAATATTCTTTTAGTGAAAGGAGAATTTGCAATATAGAAAGAAAATTAAGTACTTCGAGTTTTTTTTTTTTTTTATAAAAGAGGATTCACTCTATCCTTATTCCCCGTCAACTATGATGGGATTAAGGATAGAGTGATCCGATTTTAACATAGTCAAAAAATTGTCTGTACAAATTTTGTCAAAAATAGCTTGGGGGGATTGTCCCACCAACACAATTGGATCACAGGAGAGTGTAAAACTACTTCGGCTAAGGAATGGGTAATCTCGTTTTTTTGCTGAAAAACATGACTTACTGAGAAAGACTCGACTTCCCTGAGAATGGTCTTGATTTCGTCAGTAACGCAGCCCGCATGAGAGGAGAAAATTAAGTACTTCGAGTTTTACTGTTAGCGGTTCAGTTTATGCCATGGGACTTTTTGAGCCTCGGACTCGGCTGTCTGCCTTACCAGGCGGCATGGGCATGGTGTGCAACAGGGTTGTAGTTGCAGAGGGCAGAAATAGAGCAGCAGAGCAGAAGCTGCTGCTTGTATTCGCAACATTTCAAGCTTCCATGATTGACTGCGTGAGGTTCGAATAAATATGCAATGCATCATCTCGTGTAATGGCTGATGCATCGTTCGAACCGAACACCATATGAAAAAAGTAGAAGGAAAGAGAGGGAGAATGCTACTTTCGCCCTCTGAAGGCAATTTACACCCTTCAATTCGAGGGCGAGACATGAAATAAACGGAGGATAACTCTAGTTTGTTATTTTTGCCGGGAAATGCTTACGTTTACACTGAAGATCTAGAGGTTTCAGTGTTCCCAGTGCTGTTAGTGCGGAAAGCAGGAGAGCTGTCCCACGATGGGACTAGTCTGGATTCGATCTCAGCTGCTCCCCGATGAAGTTGTGTTCTTGTATTATTGCCAAAGTTGTAAGTCTCGGTATTCTTTGTGTGCTTGTCAATTTCAATAAAAGTTTAATATACCGTATGAGGTGCATTATATGAATGTATCTCGAATAAAAATAAAATAAAATTTAAAAAAGAGATTTCAGCCTTGCTAGAGCCAACCTCGATGATTAAATGAAAATTCAATTTTCTCAAAATGATTTGTAAATAACAAGTTTTATCTTTGTCGAATATTTGTATTGGCCCAATTTGGTAAAAATAATAAAAATGTAAAATAAATGTAGGGAGTATTTGTTTGCCCCAAAAATATTTAACATTAGAATTTTTCGATATATAATTTTTCATTTTCCACAATTATACTATTTTTTATTATTTTTTCACTTTTTTCTATATAACTACTCCGCTTTTCAATCATTTATATATAACTATTCATAAATTTAACATATCTGTTTTAACTTAATTTTATTTATTTTCATTATTAACCTTATCATATCGTATCATTTTCTCTCATTTTAAAAACTTTTACACAAATTTTTTCATCAAACGTTTTATCACTTCCCAAACACACCCCTGATAAAATTAATGGATTTATTTAGATAGTGATTTAACATAGCAATATTTTAAGGGTATATTTGAAAATTGATAAAACTCTTAGTTAATTAATTTTTTAAATGAGATAAAATAATGTGATATGTTGGGATTAATGTTAAAGAGTAAGGAGAATAAAGTTAAAATATATTAGTAAATTATACAGGTAATTGTGTATAAATGATTTAAAAACAGAATAATTGCATATGAATATGTGAAAAATAATTAAAAATACAATAATTATAGAAAGTATAAAGTTTTACATGAAAATTTTTTTGTTTGAAAACTTTTACGCGGTAGCCAAAAGTGTTCTTATATGTTTAAAAATTTTTCTTTAACTTATTTTAAAAAGATAAAGTTTCTTCTATATATTGGGCACTATTGTATTTGTCTTGAGTTTACTTAGATAGTGGATTATTATTTCCGCTTATATGATTTGTTTATCCTTAAATGAAAATTTGCCACCTAAAGTTTAATTCAAATTTCTACCCAATTTATATAAGAGAGTTTTTTTTTTTTTTGATGATATGAAAAGGTCAATATTTGAAATTTTCAAATAGTGTTAATATTATGATTTATTTTTAAGTTTTACAAATAGTGCTGAGATTAGGATAGGGGCAAACCGGGATCTATAAGAGCAACCCATCTAAAATTTTGATTGAAAGGATGCTTTGTACTATAATGAAACAAATGATTTCAAAAAATGTGAACTGTTAAATTTTAATTTGATCGTTGAGATGAACGAGGGATAAAAAAACACTCAAGTAATTCAAGGATGTAGGTTGCATAAATCTATTTTCCATTTTTGAAAATTTATCAATCATTCAATGCTTTCGCCATGTCTAGAAATGTAGATTTTAGATACATTCGCTAACAATAGTAGTTGGAAATAATCATTCTTGCACTTTTAGTGTGTATTTGGTAATGAATAAAACTTTTTGTGAAAAGTTTTGAAGAGTAAAAGTTATCAAATGATGTGATATGATAGAGATAATGATGAGTAGTAAAGAGGATAAAGTTAAAATAGATAAGTTAGTTGTGTGCATACCAGTATAGAAATGATTGAAAAGTAAAGTAGTTGTATAGAAAAATGTGAAAAAATGATTGAAAAATATGATAATTATGGAGAATGAAAAGTTTTAGGGTGTGTTTAAGAATAGATAAAACTTTTGATGAATAGTTTTGAAGAGTAAAAATTGTCAAATGATATGATATGATGGGGATAATAACAAGGAGTAAAGAAGATAAAATTAAAATAGATATGGTAGTTATGTGGGTAATTGTATAAAAAATAATGAAAAATAAGGTAGTTGTATATAAAAATGTGCAAAATAATTAAAAAATATGGTAGTTGTAAAGAGTGAAAAGTTTTAAATTGAAAAATTTTAACTTTGACATTTTCTGCATGTTGTATGTTGTTAAACATACCCTTAAATGGAAAAGTTTTAACTTGACGTATTTTATTAATTGACAAACATACTCTCGTACAACCAAGTTGGTTTCAACCCAAGAGGAATGATGCCGGAAGACAAGCAGCATCCGATCAGCAACAGAACCACGTCAGCCAAAGGCAAGGGCGTTAGCTTGAGGTTGTTAATGGCTTAGAAGAGGTGGTTCCGCTCTAGAACAGAAGCGACCTATAAAGAGGTGGAAAATCTCGAAGAGGACGCCTGGTATCCCTGCTTCGTAACAGTTTGCAACCCGTGAAGAAGAAACCTGCTGCGTCTCTTGCAAGATCAGAAGAATTCAAGAAGCCATAGCTGAATCTGAGACGGCTTACATCATAAACAGCCAAACCTGAACAACCCCATCCAGCCGCAATTCAAAACTCTTCCAATGGCCTTCAACCATGGGCCAAGGATCCAGTCCTGGTTCTCCCATAATCGATCGCAGGAGGTCACATCCACCGTCTCGTCTGTCGTCTCCATATCTTCCAATTCCACCCAATGATTTTTCATGCAAGTGATCCTCCTCACACTGCTCCGATGTCTTCCCGACGCGTATACAGATGATGATCGAAAAAGGTCGGGGCAGGGCATCGGAGGTTTATATTTTTCTCTATTTCCTTTTGGGTGTAGTTGAGAGTTTTTCTGCTCATCCATCTCGTGAAGTGGGCCATGCAAATCCGCCATCCATTGCTTTTTTCTCCTGGGCTTTCTTCCACTTTCACCGACCGACCGCCACTCGGACGGTCCAGATCTCTTTTCAGGATTATCTTTTTCCATCGGCGGCCGGGCCCACTGCTCGTGGAGCGGACCACCATTTCCGGCGAAGATGCGGACATTGCCTGTGACCACTAATTTCTTGAGAGGGGCGAGTTGGTAATTCGAAGAAGAAAAGCAGACGGTGAACAACTCGAAAACTGTGGTAGAGAGAGGCTGAAAACTTAAAAGCGGTTGATAATCGAAAGTTTTCCAATACTACCCTTTCTGGACTTTTCTTTTCTTGGCGGCATGTCTCGCGGAAAGAGAAGACTTTAGCCTCCTCCTTACGGTGGTGGCCTTTGGAATAGTTGATCGGTGGCTAGCCATGTTTCCGCCTGTTCAAAGTTTAGAGTTCATTGGTCAATTTGCAAAAGTTTTAAAGTTAAAATTTTTTAATTTAAAATTTTTTATTTTTCATAATTATTTTTTTAAAATTATTTTTTACACATATTTCTATAAAGTAACATTATTTTTCAACTATTTCTACGCAACTACCAATACAACTAACATATTTATTTTACATTTATCTATTTACTATTTATCATTACCTTTACAATATCACATCATTTAACAACTTTTATTCTTTACAAGTTTTCATCAAATGTTTTATTCATTACCGAACATACTCTTATTACAAGACTGTTTGATCATCAAATCCTATGGAATGGATAGATTTCTTGTTGCAATCTTTTGTTTCTCATTTGCAAAACAATCTTTATTTTTTGAGAACATAATTACCCTGCTTTTCTCCTTTCAAATATCTTTTATTCTATTTCTAATGTAATTTTTCATCACACAGTACATAATAATTTTTTTTCCATTAATTTAGGTATGTTTGTGGTCAAACTAGAACTTCTTGTTGATTCTACTCACGAAAAGACACCAGACTGTCACCATCCCTCTCAAATGACAAAGAAGATGGGCGAGCGGGTGATATACGGGTTTTTACAAAAGAATGAGTTCCTAACTTCCTATACATCGGACTGGTTATATTCAACAAGGGTAACCCCCACCATAAACCTTGTGAGCAGCCATAACTTCTTGTCATCTTTACTAACGTGTGTGCGACGTGGTTCGCTGACCTTAACACGACTAAAATTTATCTTCTCAAAAAATTGGCTGGTGTCCCTGTCTTCCCTCGGTAGAAACTGAAAGGTTGATTTAATTTTCTGCTCACTATTGTAAACATTAATCAAAGTCAGAGAATTATTTTCCCGCACTATTTTCTAAATTCCCATCTCCCTTGCCCACATCAAACCCGATAGGCTTACATTGAATTCTATCCAAATTGAATTTATAAGGCCCTTATCCAACCAGCACCTAGCCGCCACAAACTCCCAATGCTAATTACAAATCATAGTCCCGTGCTCTCTTATCTCTACTTTATCCGTGCCGCCAGCATTCATGCTGATCTTAAATTCTCATGTTTCTACCATTTCATCTTACACTGCTTTCTTTGATGGATACTCTTCCAGTGATACTTGCACCAAGAGTGTTAATGGTCATGATTAATCCACTAACCCACTTGTCTAACTAGTTTATAATGCGTTTGGGTTGAGATTTTTGAATAAATGAGTTATGATCCACCAACTGATTTAACTATTTAATTAAATAAATGAATTACAGTTAAAATTTTATAACCCATCAGTCTGTTTAATAATCCATTTAACTCATATAACTCGTTCAACTAATTTAACTCGTTTAACTTAATTAAAATTATATACATGCATGTAAATTTTTTAATTATTTTTTCTCATTAAGTTTTCATCATGTCACCTAATTTTTATTTTTTTTACTACTATTCTAATTTTATTTTCTTTTTATTATCCTATTTTTATTGTTTCTGCACCTAAAATATTCTCTTACTTCTCCTTACGAGATTATCGTTTATTAAAGTATAAATCTCAGGTCATCTACTGTATGAACTATTAACAACCCTCTAATCCATTATTAAATGAATTAAGATTTAGGTTTCCTAAATTGATTAATAAATGAATTAGGGTTGAGAAATTTTTAATAGGTAAGGATTATAGTTAGACTCTAATCCGTCCAACTCAACACATTAACACTCCTCACTTGCACTAGTTGATCTATATTTGTGTAGATAATCAACACACCACTTTATTGTTCTCTGCATTTGGGCTTGCCCTCTTACACTCCACACCTTGTTTCTAGCAAACTAGATCTTTCAGCATAAAGAAAAGAAGAGAGTGAATAAGTTTTGATTCTTATATGACAATAGGAGCCTAAGAAATTGATTTAGGTTGTCCGAGTTTCTCCCTTTGAATTTACCTAAGAACAGGTAGTCTTTCAAAAGTGTCTCTGCTTTACTACTATACCAAAATAGACGGGAGTTTTCCTCCACAAAATCTCTGTCTTCACACGACAAACAAATTATATCAATTGGGATACCATGCTATGAGAAATTATTCTTGTTTGGGAGGGAGTATGTTAGAAGCTTTTAACCAAAATGTTGTATTTTTTCTTTGGTATTTTTTGCCTTTCATCAGCCTTCACTAAATATTCATTCCCCTCCAGCTAGGCAATCTGATTAGAATTCCCTCTCGCTGCCCTCATTTCTCTAGCCGACCTATATATAGATCTCACTATAAAGACTCTATTGGAAAAGTGATAAAACTTGTAATGAAAAGTTCTTTGTGTGAAAGCTTTTGACATGGAAGAAAATAATATGATATAATTAAGATAATAATGAGGAGTAAAAAAATAAAGCTAAAATATCTATATTAGATATTCATAAGTAGTTTTGTGGAAATAATTAAAATATAGGGTAGTTGTAGTAGAATAAGTGAAGAAATAATTAAAAAAAGGCATTTGTGGAAAGTAGAAATTTTTAGAATGAAAAATTTTATATTAAAAAGTTTTTAATGTAAACAAACACCCCTTTACTCACCAAAATCTCTTTTCTTTTCACTCAATTTGATGATCTTGAAGAAGTCATATGTCTCAATTCCATAAGATATAAAAAAAATTTATTTCCTTTATATAATCTTCTCTATAAATTAATATATTAGCTACCTAACAAGTAACCGCCTTACCTTTTCTATTATTATTTTATATTCATTTTAACCATTTTTTGCATATTTCATATAACTGTCTTACCTATTTATCTTTATTTTGTTTACTTTAACGACCTAAATTTAAGGTTGTGAATTATTGTGGTGGAATATAACAATTTTTATTATCTTTATTGTTTCTTAAAATCATTTTTTATATGTGGTCTCGAGCGGTCACTTAGGGGGCTGGTAATCACTAATCAGCATACTCATGTTCGTTTTTACAAAATAGTCTTCCTGAAGTAGAGATTTTATAAATTTCTCCCCAGATGAGCTTTTTTTCCAAATATGAAAGTATGTATAGAAAATTTTACTTTATAATATGAGATAGTGAATGTGTTTTATTATAATATCAAGTTAACACGATGTATGAATAGTTAAATACCATAAAAAAATTGCGATATGAATTATGACCAATTAGCCATCCAGCTGCGGTGATCGACGGAGATCAGATCTCCATATGGCCTTCGGATTTGGAAAATCTCGCCACGGCTTCCGGTGCTTGTAGTCACGACCCGGCAGCACATGCCATGCGCCCATGCCTCGACCACGGGCATGATTTCCTTCCCGCGAGGCCGCTACTCTGATCCGACCGGTTCCAACTTTCAAGTTTCCGAGAGCAGAGCAATAGTTGCTGTTGTCTTCCTTATGTTTCCCACCCATGCACGGAATGTCTCAACTCAAGCATCGATGTTTTTTTTTCCCATTTCAGTGGTCCGCATGTGTTGGCTTCTATCGAAGTTAAGCTCATTCCGTAAGGAGTATGTATGTTATGCGGTTATAGTGGGAAATTTGCAAAGTCAGCAGCATAATATTTTGAAAATTTTAAGCATGATGTGATATAATACTTATAAAGTTGAAATAAATAAAGTAGTTGTGTGATAAATAATTATAATATATAGGTAAATTTAAAAAAAAATAAGGCAATTATATAATTAAGATGTCAAATTATTTTTAAGAAATTGTATAAATTGTTATGAGAGATATGTTTCCTACCTTCTTATAATTCGAAGCTACCAAAGATGCTCTTGCTAATAAATAGAAAATTTTAAAAGTTTAATACCATTAATAATTAAGGCACCGATGTATGTTATGGTGCTTGCAGATCAATGACTAGTTGAAATCTTCGTTGACAAGTAGAAATATCTAAAGTTTTATACAACTTAATACAAGCCCAAGACATCTTATCACTTCTATGCACATTTTGAAGACAATGAGATAGCAAACGGAGTTAGAATCAATGAGTATCAAAATTAGCTAATCAATCAGAATCAATCGTGGTAAAATAGGATGCCAGCATTGCGTGGATGTATCGATTGTCCCATCCATATGTGGTGTTTTACAAATTTTTTTCTAGTGTAAGAGTATTTGCGAAATTATCTCTTCATGAAGTGAGGGTTGTGAATGTACTTTATTGTAATATCGGTTGTACATAGAAATTAAGTATCAAGGTTATAATTATAAGTGTCCATGTTCAATATGGTGTGAAGAGATTTATCTTCTATTTCATGAACCATGTTTTTCTAAATAATTAATTACATTATTAAATTTACATCTCTTGAGCATGAATTGGAAAAAAAATATGTACTTTAGAAGATTTGAATTCTAAGACAATGAAAAAAAAAGAATGCATTTATTTTTGGCTTGATTGTTTCACTCTCAAATAAATATCAAGACATATATTTTGAATTTTTGGCTTAGCAATCCACCATCAAATTAAATATCAAGACATATATCTTGTTATAAAAAGGCATATGTCTTGACTCAAAATATTGAAATTACACGCTATTCGTTTTATTAAATTATACTCGATTGATATCTTTACATGCATTCATCTTGCAAATTTTTTATTAGTATTATATAACACGACATTTGATATTATAGATCAAAGCCCTTTCATATGTGGGGGACACACTCTTTTCTACGAGACTAAGCTCCACCAATGCTAAAGAGAGATAAAATTTCCAAATGCTGTCATAAAAAAATAAGTATCAAGGTTATAATTATAAGTGTCTATGTTCAATATGGTGTGAGGAGCTCTATCTTCTATTTTACGAACAAAGTCTTTTTTTGAATAATTAATTACATTATTAAATTTACATTTCTTGAGCATGAATTGGAAAAAATATGTACTTTAGAAGATTTGAATTCTAAGAAAATGAAATAAAAAGAATTTATTTATTTTTGGCTTGATAGTTTCACTCTCAAATAAATATCACGACATATATTTTGAATTTTCGGCTTAGCAATCCACCATCAAATTAAACATCAAGAAATGTATCTTGTTATAAAAAAGGCACATGTCTTGACTCATAATATTGAAATTACACATCATTCGTTTTATTAAATCACATTCCACTAATGTCTTTACATGCATTCATCTTACAAATTTTTTATTGGTATTATACAACATAACATTTGATATTATAGATCAAAACCCATTCATATCATATGTGGGAGACAGGCTCTTCAAATTTTTTCTTGGAGACCAAGCTCCACCAATGCTAAAGAGAGATAAAATTCACACATGCCATACACCCACAATTGGAGGAAACTTCCCAGTGCATAAGAAAATTCGAACCCGTGCTGGCGATTTAGTCGTCCAGAGCACGTATCAACTGGGCAATGCTCAGTTGGCATTCATCTTGCAATCTTAAGAGATGGGCCATTAAAGATATAATTTGCTTACAGAGCAAGGAAGCAAAGTAGTTTGATTAAGACGTGCTAATCTAAAGCATTCTGGAGCTGTCTAGCATAAGCCATGATCTATCTAAAGCATTCCCGCATGTCCAGTTCAAGCCATCGATTCCTAATCTCAAAAGCTGCCCCATGGCACATATCTATCTCCCAGCAAAATGTAATATTAGACCCGTGAAATTTAAATAATCCTTTTTTCTTTATATATATGTAAAATCCTTTTTTTTTTAACCGAAAGGGCAATGATTAAGTGCAGACGGTTTGACGTCCTAAAAAATTCTTTTTTATAAATAAATCATTTATAAAATACATTAATAGCTATATATATTTCTATAATTTCAAGATTGTTTTCATTTAGAAGCTTATGTATAAATATTTAATATGCATCTGTTAAAATTTGTCAATTTTTGAAAATAAAATATCAAAATTTACAAAATGTAAAATTCTTAGAAGTATGACTAAACACAGATGGGAAAACGTTGTGAATGGTTACGATTTGTAATAAATAAATAAATAAAAATAATGGTTGCATTGACATTTCAATCATGTGAGTTAAGCTTATATGTAACTCGACTTCTTTCAAAGTCTATCAATTTTTTTTTTCCATCTCGATAACTCATCCCATTCATTATATTAACATGATTTATATTGTCATATAAACCCCACATATCACTCGTCCAGTATCATTGCACGCGACATTGTCCAAAAATGTACCCGATAAATGCCATAAAAATAGCTTGATGTTAAATATCAATTTTAAATATGTATTTTGCCATATAAGTTATCTATAATATCATTATTTTATGATTAAATGTTTTTATAAAGTATCTTTACATTTTAATACATTTTGAATGAATTTAAACATTTTCATAATCAACCCATGAATACATATTTTCAAGCACATGCACACTTTTTATTTGGATGAAATATATAAGTCCGTAATCATCAAAATTTTTTAATTTAAAATTTTTTGATTCTTTATAGCTATAGTATTTTTTAATTATTTTTCACATCTTTGTAGACAATTGTTTTACTCCTTCAATTATTTTTTAACAACTCCGTATACAACTAACCTATTTATTTTAACTTTATTATTTTTGCTCTCTATCATTATCCTTTATTTCAAAAACTTTTCTTCTAAAATTTTATTACTTCTCAAACACACTCATAGTTTCATAATTAAATAACTAATATTAAATACAATAGATAAAGTAAATTTATAATTTTTCATCAATGAGGAAGGTAGAAAATATGAGTAAGATTGCGTAAAGTTATTTTTATGTAAATTGATTGCAAAGAAGTAAGACTCATCAATCAGCTAAGAGAACAGCAAACTCCACATAGGTAGTAGATGTTTGGACACATCGGGTCCCAAGTTTCGTTGAAAGCATTGTACGTAATAACATTTTGCATTTTTTTTTTTGTTTTAGCTGTTGCTTTAGTTTTCCTTTATTTTTTCAGTATGTGTTTGAGAAGTAACAGCACTATTGACGAAAAAATTTTTGTACACAAGTTTTAAAAATAAAATAAAATTATATGATATGGTGAGGTAATGATAAAAAGTTAAAAGAATAATGTTAAAATAGACAAAATAGATGAATAAGTAATTATGTAAAAATGACCAAAAAATACAGAATAAGTAAAAATAATTAAAAATAGGATAACTATGGAAAGCGAAAAGTTTTATATTGAAATATTTCAAATTAAAAAACTTTTTATAAATGAGAGTACTTTTATGAAACCGGTTCTATAGAAGTGACTTCTTAAAACTCATTTCATTTTTAAAATGTTGATATTTGATTAAAAAAAATTCGATCTATTTATTACATTTAATACTATTTGTTTAGCTAGGAGATAAAGTTTTTTTCTAATCTAACATATTGATACGCTACATTTGCTCAAAAAATATGTGCGTTCATGTGTAAATTATTAAAAATGCTTAAATGTAATTATACATATATTAGAATGTAATCGTATTTTATAATCTACAAATTATTGATATTTTAGATGGTTTAGATGTTGAAAAAACTACTTTAAAGTTAATATTTTAGTATTGAACTATTTTATTATGTTGATTTTATAGATAAGACTAATACACAGTGAAATTAAAAAAATAAAAGAATTTTCATGATACTATAAATGATGCTAAATATAATAGATGAAGTAAATTTTCTATCAATCGTCAAGATTTAAAAAATGAAGGAGATTTAATGGAAGAAGGGTTTCATACACACATCCCCGTTTTACGTAAACAAACGTACATTTGTATACAACGATGAAGAGAAGGCCTGGAACCAAGCTAGTTTTGCGTTTGTTACCTGTTCATACTAAAAAAATGAGATTCATGTATGTTTACATTAGGAATGATATTTCGAGCATTATTATATTTGTCAACAACTTAAATCTAACTGTGAGATGTATCTTGTAATCTAAATAGTAATTTTACCACCGATATCTATAAGTTTTTATGTTTTCTTAATATAATCGAATTATCAAAATTCCAAAATACATATAAGACGCGTATTTAATTTTATTGACGAGGAACCAATAATGTTCATGGGGGCCGAATTTTGGAAAACACACATCTCAAATTTTCACTTCATTTGCCAATGTAAACGGAGAGTCTCTCTTATTCTTCCACTGATGTAAATTAAAATATAAGGGTTTCAATGGCTTAGATTTTACAGAAGTCTAAGAACGAAACGTCTCCCAATTGGGCTTCCTTTTATGAAGTTCTTCAAACAAGAATTGACCTCCTATAGTCCAAGGACAGTGTGTTCGTTGAATTTGGGCTGGGCCAAGACCTATACACCTGTATTACATCGAAATTCGGAAGAATCAAATATAAATTTACGGCGTGTTTAAAAAGCGATAAAATTTTTAGCCAAAAAGTTTTTAAATTGAAAAAAATTATACGATGTAATAAAGATAATAATGAGAGGTAAAAAATAAAGTTAAATATACAAATTAGTTAAGATAATTTACATATACCGAAATTGCATATATACCTGTATAATTTCACGAATTATATATTATCACGGAAATTACAATAACTCCCGTGATAACAGTTTTCATCAAATGTAAGGTTATAACGTATCGGTAAATTATTTAATTTTCGAAAATACCATTCTCCCACACAACAGCTCTCCCCTCCCCTCCTTCCTGCTCCGTCCAACTCGTGCCCATTACCCGCAACTATAGAATGAATCTCCAAATCTTAGATAGAACAAAATCGCCAGAAACACTAGCAACGGCAGCCCTGCCCGCTTGTCGCGCCTCTCAGCTCATGCTTTGCGATCTCATCTATGCTACCTAGGTCCCATACTTGCAGCAATAAGAATCACCGAAGCCTGTCGTGGCCCATGAGAAGACGCTTCCTGCCTGGTTTCCCCATCCTATGTGATTCGAACGGGCCTGCCTCCCCTGTCTCCTTCCCCCCACCTGGATCCCAAGCTTGAGGCCAAAACCCACCATGCTCCAGGTTGACGATCTGTCTTTGGTAGGTTGCTGAGCTGAGTATGGATCCAAGAACAGAGAAGCAGAATAGAAAAGTGGTGGACCTTTCGATTTTTTTCGCCTCACTGCTACCGCCTTTCTGTCCTCGCTTGATTGGTTGCTCAAAATTGTGACCGCTTGCAAGATGATTGCTACCTCCGGTGGCAAAAAATTTGCAGTGATCGCTCCGCGATCTGTAGCCGTCTCCATGGCTCCGATGATTGCGACCGTGCACACAGACAATCCATGCCTTGGTTGTGGATCACTGTCCCCGACCTCGCTAGGATGATCTGCTGATGGATCCAAGAACCATCGGTTCGCGTTGTAGATCCGGTCAGACAATTCTGCAGCTGCTGATGGGTAATAACCGAAGCATGGAGTCTTCACCGGTGTAGCTATTGCAGGAGCTGCTTTCCTCGGCGAACCCAGAAGCCTGCGGCTAAGGAACTTTGACCCTTCATTGTTTGACTACAGCTTTTCAACCTGGCCTCTTGCCGCATGGAGAGATATAAAGCATGGTCTGTGGCTGCAAAGTCTTAAACGAAGAACGTCTCGTCAATGGTTGAGGCTAACATGACTACAAAATATGGTTATTTTTGTCATTTTTCTGATTTCTTATCGATAGCTAACGGAAAAGTGGTTCACCATGAAACTAATATCCATAATTTGAGCCAAACTTTATAGTTATATATACAAATTATCTAATTAGTTGTACAGATAATTATGTTAAAATGATTAAAAACTAAGATAGTTATATAAAAATACGTGAAAAAATAATTAAAAAATAATATAATTACAGAAAATAACAAGTTTTTGTTGAAAAATTTTTATATTAACCAAACCTGCTTCAGTTATGTTGGTAAAGAGTTTCCCATAAAGTACAAGAGACTAGGGCTTCAACTTTTGATGGAGAAAATTTATCTCTAATTTTTAGGAATAACGTCTTCGTAGTTATTTGTTACTAATGTTGTTAAAATTACATATGAGGCGAATTTCTCATATACTTATACATTTCATCTTTAATTAACTTTCAAAAACATATATTATGTCCATGAATTTTCATTTGAATTTCATATATACCCATGTTGTTCGGAATCTATTAAGGGTTTGTTTGGTATTTACAAAAACACGTAAAATCACGTAAAATTTTTCAAATGAGGGTCTTAAATGCAAAAACATGTCAATTCAATCAAACTACCGGTGACATATGCTGAACGGTCCGTATAAAATCGCCCGTCCACATGAGCAATGCTGAGGAGGCTTGGGTTTGGCTTGCCTGCGCATCAAACGGCGTGTCCACTGTATCAGCACTTCAGCTGACCATCTGTATGTTGAATGTATTAATGCACTTAGCCGGCGTTGATGGTTGACGATTTTTAGCCAGCAAAAACACGTTAGAAACTTTTTGTTCATCCCAAACAAACCCTAAAGTGATAATTTAGTTATCGTGAAATGACGAATATGTCCGTCCCTAAATATGATTTATAATTAAAATTAATATTATAATGATTTTTTCGCAATTTCATAACTATAAAATAATAAATTGTTTGAATATGAAATATTATGAATCTTTATTTGTGAGCAAAATAATTTTAAATCATATTAAAACTTGGACATGTGTGTTATTTTTCGTGAAGGTCAATTGGCCAGTTAACGGATAATATGAGTATAAGTAGAATTAAAATGAAAATTCATAGATGTAAAATGCATTTTTAAAAGTTCGTTAGCATAAGTGAAATTCAGGATAAAATTCATAAGTATATATAGAATTTTTCGTTACACTTATACAGCTGCAACTGCAATTTATAATATGTACTTGAATAAAAAAATGTAGATTTTAATAACAGAAGTAATCCTATTAATACAGGCTAAGTAAATGTCTTGCTTAATCTTTTTTAAAAAGCCTAGTTATAATATTTTTTTATCTTTTTCTTCCCATGCTTATTTATTTAAGTGCATTTAACATATAAATGAAGTTTTATTATTCTTGATATGTGTATATATTTTTTTAAAATTTTTAAACATTTGTTTATGTATTTAAAAAATATATATATAGGCAAAATTTGAATCATATATTAAACACATTAGCATACAAAAACACTTAGAGAAAACAAAACAGAAAAAAGGGATCGTAAATGAATATCTTGATGTCCGCTGAGCGAGAATGGATCATTCATCTTTTAGCAATGGCTGGTAGGTGGGCCCCACTGCTTCCTCGACGGTGTTGATCGGTCGAGCTCGAAGGAGGAAAGGCTGGAGCTTTCTCCCAAGATGCGTAACCTCGGCTAGGGTTATGTGGCCGGCGGACAGCTTTGACTTTCTATGGTGTTATCGTCGCTGATATTCGGTTTTTGATCTTGTAGACGAAAATGGGGAAGAGAGCGAAAAGTGATGCGAGGATGGAAAGCGAAGACGAAGAAGGAGAGCAGCTGGAATCTGTGATTTGCCTGAGCAGTAGCGACGATGAAGAAGCGAACAAGGATCTGAGCCTCGAGATCGTCGAGAGAGCGCAGCAACGCAAGTCGAAGCAGCAGAAGGGGTCGGATGCGGAGGAAGCTGCGGGAAGGAACTCCGAAGCCGTTGCGGTTATCAATCTGACGTCTTCGTCCTCTGATGACCTCGAATCCGCCGAAGGCGGACCCGAGCCAGTGACGGAGGATGCGGTGAAGAAGAAGAAAAGGAGGAGGTCGAAGAAGAATAAGACGAAAAGGAAACTTGAGGTTATATGATTCTTCATGTTCTTACTTCTCTTTTAAACTGAGATTTTCGGTGCCTTGATCAAGCTCTTTCTTATTGCTCATAACAAAGGGGAAGAACTTTCATTTTTGCATGCACTGGATGATCCGCCTCAAAAAAAGAGAGAAGAAAAAAGACATAAAGAGACTCATTTTTATGTGTCAGAGTCTCCGAACGTAATATTAAAATTCTTTCCAGATTGAACGGACATTCATGCTATTGAGCGAAAATTGACAAAATGGAGGATTATGGAGTAAGAAGTGAATTCAATCCAAAGCCATGAGTTCCAGTCAAATGCTGTATTTTTTCCCCAATTTCAAACCACATGTTGACTGAATTAGGTCTTGACATTCATAAGTCACAACTATGTTGAGCGCCTAGTTCTGCGATTTTTATCCTTAACCATTTAAGTTTTGTGAGAAGATGACTATAATAAGCTCACTGAGGACACTGACTGCTATGTCATTGCATATTTTCATGGACTTTCGACTCCATCATTTCATTTCTATATCTTTGGTTAAACTGTCAATATTTATTTATTCTATTCAGTTTTTCATTTTGAACCTGCATTGTGTCTGGATTTAGAAGGGAAAGGTAAATCGTGTTTGCCATCTCTGTTCCTGGCACATATATATTTATTTTTTAAGTCCTTTTTATCACTGCAGGGTGATTTGGAGAAGGACGGAGAGCCTTCTGAAACTGTGAATACTGTGGAAACAGAAGTAATGGCGATGTTGGGAAATGCTGATAAGACTGAAGAATTCCTGGTGATAGATGAAGCTACATGTGTTGGACCAATTGGAAATTCAGATAATGTCATTAGGACCACCAAGCTTTCTCAAAGTGTTGAGAAAGTGGAGAAGGAAGTGAATGGGTTGTCTGACAATGCAGTTCTACGAAAGCTTCTTGTAAGTTAGTCCTTTATGATGTGCTGTTTTCAGAATTGAAAGAAAGAGTTGCTTATTGTTCCCATTTATTCTGTCATTACCCCAGCGTGGGCCTAGGTATTTTGATCCACCTGATAGCCATTGGGCAACATGCTATAATTGCGGCAAAGAAGGGCATTCAGTGGTTAACTGTACGGCAGAGAAGCGAAAGAAGCCATGCTTTGTTTGTGGCAAGTTTGGCCATGATTCCAAGCGTTGCACACAGGTAATAAGGTCTAACTTAAAAAGGCAACAAGGGAAAACCTGATGGTTAATAAAATTTGGAAGATAGGTCTCAGGATATCCAGGGGAATTTTTTTTTTCTCCTCCTGTTTGAAATTGCTCTACAGGCTTCATTTCTCTGTTTGTATTCTTTCTTTTAACTTTTTTCTTGACCCTAAAAAATGGTTGTAAGAATGGGTGATGGTGAAAATTGCAACCATCCAATATTACTGTAGTAGCTTCTTTTTAAAAATATAAAGACAATAGGTGATGGAGTGCCTTCATCATTTGAAATCTTGACATATCAGTTACTTGGGCTCATCTCCTACCCTTGCTATTGTGTGAAAAACTAACCCCATTAAGGCATATCCATCCATCCTTTTTGGTCCTTTCAGTTACTTTTAGAAAGCCTTTCATGGTTTCACCAGAAATTAACTCATCTCTTAACTGTAGTTTTATTCTTGCTGTCTACTTCTTAAGTATAGCCGAAATGGAAAATGATTCCATGGTTAAGATGGAAGTGTCCATGCAAATGGCATATTCATGCCCCATGATTATGTACCAGTTGAATGCATCCTAGTCATCATGCTTAGTATCATTTATTCAACTAAAATTCAATTAGGGACTAAGGCGTGTGAAAAATTTATGTAATTTAAGAGTGAATATCCACCCATGTAAGTGTTCCTTCTATTTGTGGCCCACTTGGTCTTCAATTCATATGATTTTTCAAATCTTAGTAAAATAAGTAATTGTAAGCATAATGAATGAATTACATTATCATCATAAATAGGCCCTTGACATACCATTCATGGAATTTTGATGATACCGTTACTATGGATTTTTTTTTTCTCGACTGCAATTTGTTTTGAGTATTGACTTCATTTACTAATTGCTGGGTTGTTGAACTTGGCTTGTCTACTGATGCTTTTTAGAGCCAAAGTTGTTATATATGCAAAAGACGAGGTCACGTAGCAAAAGATTGCCCTGAGAAACATCAAGATGGCTCTCAGGGTTATAAACTGTGTCTGAGATGTGGAGATTCAGGGCATGAGATGTCATCATGCAGGAATGATTACATGCCAGATGATCTGATGGTAATATTTTTTTTTTTATCACTTACTCAATCTTCTAGTTTCCTTTATATAACAGACCTGTGATGCAAAGAAGAAATAAAAACATTTGTTTTATAACATTGTCTCTTTTTGCACTGGCAGGCAATTCAATGCTATATATGCAAAAATTTTGGTCATCTCTGTTGTGCAATTGTAGATACTGGCCCAAGAGAAGATTGTTGTTACAACTGTGGCCAGTCGGGCCATGTTGGCACAGTAAGCCATGTTTTTCAACTTTAATCTGTAATTTTAGCAACCAAGCTCCCCAAAAAAGCTTATGAGGTACATGATTTAGGGATGTGCAAAGTCGAATGGAGAGACCAATGCTGCAGCTTCACCCAAATTGTGCTACAGATGTGGAGAAGAAGGACATTTTGCACGTGGTTGCTCAAAATCTGCTAAGGTCTGTGGCCATGTTGTCCTAGAATCCTAGGCATTAGTTTTCATATATAGCAGTGTTAATGAACCATGACCGATAAACTCTTGATCCATCCTCTCCTATACTGCTGCTGCTGCAAATGGGCATTGCCGTACAAAACTCACTGATTGAAACCTGTTGGCTCTATGCTTGAACATGTGTTGAGAATTAATAATTAGTGTTGTTCGTGTTGTCTCCTGGTTTATTTGGTGTTTCTTTGCAACATCCAGGGTGCTGCTTGGTAATACGTGCTCCTTGTCCTAGTTCATGTTGGTGGTTCATTTTGTGGCTGTTTTAACTTTAAATTTTGAGGCATGATCCATCTGTGTTGGTGCTTAGCAAATGAACTATCTGATGTTTGTACTTGTCTCTGATTGACAGAGAAAATTTTGTGGTATGGCATGTTCTCTCTCTTACTGAATTTTCTGGATCATCTTCTATTGCTTTGTTTCTTTGATTAAATTCATAATATTGCTGGGTATGTGCAGTCTGAAAATAGGATGTGCGAACTTTCGACCCCTACAAGGAGAAATTTCAAGGACATTGGAGATCGGTCAGCATTTAGGTCAGAGCCTCATCATCTTGTTAAGCCTTACAAAAAGAAAATAACATTGTCTGATGAAAGAAAGAGCATGTCGAGCAGAAGATCCAAGTGGAGGGGTGGCTGGTATGCTGATCATCCAGGAGACCTGCCTGGTAGACATATTACAGCAAATGGCTGGGATCCCTGGACACCAGTAAAGAAGACTCGGAAAGTATCCCCGTTCGCAGCTGGTGGACATTGTTCTACTTCTCGATCTCCTTTCAAAAAGAAGCACAAGATTCTTCGAGGAAGCCCAGGTTCATCTTTTTCAAAGAAGCATTCCCAACATAAACAGTTTGGGAGAGCTTATGTTTAGATTGGGAAGGAAAATATTTCTTTTGAAATGTTTGCTATCTAAAGGCAACGTGACAAAGTATCTGTGCATCACCAATGCAAACTTAAATTCTTTCATTATTGGGGTGCCACCATATGTGCCAACTGATCAGTGTTTCATGCCAAGAGTTAGAAGATACAGCCATTCAAAGCACTGCATCAACTTGGTGAGTGTTTATTACCCAGTTTAATTCCTTATTTATCTTCTTTGGTTGCCCCTGTGTCTTGGCATTCTCTGTGTCCATTAATTGATCTTTTTACATTGCCTTAGCTTTTTGCTACAATTTTCTGTTTTTCTCTCATTTTCAGTAGTTATTTATTAGTATATTTCTGCACAAGAATCATGTACAAAATCTCTCCTGTTTGAACTGCAATGGAGGATGTATTTTTAGTGCTGTATCTTTTTTATACACACTCATTAATAATCTCATGGTTGTGCGTGTTTTCTTTTGTTACCATTATATCAGACTTAAAAGAGTTTTCAGGGACCTCTCACTTGCCATGTGTGTATACAGGTAATAGCCTTGTGCAGATTATTTTGTGGTATGAGATCTAAATGGAAATCATGCTGTTATCCATGGATGCTGTCTACGTTAACCAACTTCTCTTGAATGTCTTTCTTTTTGCTGCATGTCTCTCGCAGTTAGCCGGCTGTAAGCAATAAGAGCATATCGTTATTATCCTCATTATTTTATTGATTTTGACTGAAAATTGATTTCTTATCACCAACAAATTGATTAAATTGGATCTTTATTGGAATTTACTCCATTACAATAGGATTGTCTAAGCCATGTAAACCTGCCTGAGATAGTTTGAAGTGTATTTTTGAGTTGTAGTCTTATAGGCCAGTCATTTGCTCAAGCATCAAGATTATGTACGTCTGCAGTTGCAGGCTAAAGTGGGCATTACTTTGTCATGTTTCATGCTTTGGCTTTTAAATATACATGCATGGTTTTACGGTATAAGTCTTTGAAAGGTTGGCAGATTTGTCTGATAGCATTGCAACTCAAGCAGCTGTCAATTTGTCTTCCGGAATTAACGTTGTATTTAATAATCCCATGTTTGGCGTTTGGTTTTAACTTCAACTCATTAATATTACTTCAAAGAGTCTACGCTAGACAAATAACAAGCAATTCTGCGAAAAAAAAATTTCATCCGCATCATTGAGAACCGAGGAATTATTATTTAAAACTTCGAATTTTAAAACGATAATAACAATGAAGATGGGGAGCATCAAATTTGGTTGAGAAAGGGAAACTTGGACAAGTTAAAATCTTATTTGAATGTTGAAAGTTTTGAGTTCTGAGCTAGTTTAATCGGGTGTACGCCAGGTACATCTCAAGACCAAAGAGCACCTTTTGCCCAGGCATGCGCCCAACCGTTTAACGACTATGGTCGCAACGACGACAATATATTTGCTATTGGCAATACATTCTTCACAATTCCATTGTAATGATGTTTTTGAAACATACTAAACAGTGGTTGATGTATCTTAAAATTGTAAAGATTTTAGAAAATTTGGGAACCTGTCTTTGAAATTTAAGTAAATGATGAAAAGAAAAAAGCTAACGCTCAAAATATTAGGTTTCATAATATTGGAAATTTTGTAAAGTTGAAGGAGATGCACAATTTTGTTAAGACTGTCAAATGCTCAAATTCAGGAAGGTCATGGTTAATACAGCGAAGGTAAAACCATGAAAAAGCCATGTGGAAAGAACTTCTCTTGATTTTTCCAGAAATCAAGTGAAAAGTTCTATTCTGATTCTGGGTTTTAGAGTCTGCCTCTGGCAGTTGTGAAATGAAATTAGCTGCCCCACCCGGCTCTATTAAAGAAAAAAAGGGCTTTCTCTCTCTCTCTATATATATATCATAAATATTCGGGTGCAACATTGCTGAAATGGGTTTCACATGATCATTAAATCATAATTTATTCCACCCATTGTATTAGAATAATGTATTATATTATTATACTAATTTTCATTCTAATCAGATATGTATATGGGCTCAATTTAAAAATGGTACAAATTTAACGTAATAAAATAGTTTGATGTAAATAACAACTTCAAAATAGTTTTTCAACATGTAAGCCGTTTGCTATAAACTTTATATATGAATAAATGATTATATAAAGTTACATTGCATTCTAATATGTGTAGAGCTCACTTTTGATTAAATGTACCGTTGTTCCTGTGTAGTTACGCTGCACCGGAACAACTTTATATATACACACACCCCTTTGAAGCCCATGGGTACCTCAGAAACTGTCTCGGGGCTGTAGATTAGAATTCATGTAGCCAATCTTATCTAGGTGGGAAATGATTTATGATGATGATGAAGAAGTGAAAAGTAGGCTCACATGTAAAAGAATTGGTGATGTACACAAGTAACCTTTCGTGCAATATATTCTTGATGGAACAGTCATTATTTTCAATTTGTTAGCCAACTTTGTTTGTCCTTATCGAAGTTTTTGAGTAATGATTGAAATTTATGGGCAATGGGAATCCAACCAAAAAAGAAAACGATGCATCTGATTTTCTTTATCCTGAAATTTCGGTTTGGTTTTTCCGTTTGCAATGAGATACGTTTCATGGTGCTCTTACCCAAAAAACTTCAGCCTGTCAAAAAGTGAGATTTTGAAGTGCATCGGAGTATCGGATGTGGCCAATATTTCGGGGTTATTAAAAAGTCTCGGGTGGATTATGGAACATGGTAAAAGATGAAATGAATAGGCACCGATGAATTATTTGCATCCACCCAGGGATTGTAATGATATGATGTCGGTTGTTGTTTCTACACCTGAGGCATATAATCATTGTGGGTGAAGTAGGTTTCCCGAGCAAATTAATTGCGTATCCATTGGGAAAGATGTCATTCGCACATCATGAGTAGCCCCACGCAAGTGGATTGCAGCAGGCATCCCACCACCATTTTTTGAGAGCTGTTTGGTGACTTAATGGAATGGAAGGGGAATTTAAAAAAAAAAAAAAGAAGAAGTAAAAAGTCATTAATTACTCATCTTAATTTTTATCTTAATCATTTTTTCATATCTTTTTATACGACTACCGTCTATTTACTCTTTATTCTCACTTTACCTTATAATATCTTGTCAAATAGCTCCCAATTAAGCATTGATTTTACACATTTTTGAACAAACCAAACAAATGGGAAGAAAAGGGAAGAGGATGGTAAAGTGGGGAAGGAGGGAGGCATGATTGTGTTATTTCAATTATTTCGTGTCGTCAAACAGTTTAGCAATTAAAATAGGAAAATTGTTTTATGTTGTAGACAGTGTTAAAGATTTCACTCCATTTCGAGTGCATATTATGAAAGTAATTCCACATATTGTATTCAATATTGTTTGTTTAACATAGGAAGCTAATTTTGTTAGGTTGGGCTAACAAATTCATCGGTTGTCTCGGACTAATTTATATATCTTTAATTATTTTGTTTTTTCATGAAAATATTAGCTTAGATGTATTTAATTTATGTACCAGAATTTATAGTTCTTAAATATGTTTTTCATCAACTTCAAAAAAATCAATTTGGAGAGCATTTAAGTCATTTTCACCCGGAACCATTGATTTTCGAAATTTGTAGAAAACTATATAGTATATACACATTATCGAAAATTGTAAAAATTTAACATACGATTTTTTTTATCAAAAAAACATAAGAATTAAATACACTTGAACCAAGATTTTCATAAAAATCAAGAAATAAATAAAAATACGCCTCAGGGCTAATAGATGAATATGTTTGCTTGGGCTTACAAAATCATTATCCTTAACTTCGAAACCACCGGCTTTATACAAATCAAATATTTGTGTGAGTCTCATTTCATAAAAGTTTAAAATTAATATTGTTTGAATTACGTAAATATTGTACCTATTAGTTCAACATCTATACCATCAAGAATGTATCTATGAATGGATTTTAGCGATTTTCATATTTTGCATATGGTAATAAATATTTTAAAATTGGTATGACCACCCATCAAAGACTTTGATTAAAATAATTCTTGGTTCTTCCAATGTTGTTCGCTCCATTGAAGCATTTCCCATGAAATTAAACGGTGTTTTGGTTTTTTTTCCCCCTAATGAGGCTGTCCAATATTTTAACGGATTAAAATAGAGGACTAGTGCTTTAGGGTTAGAGCTTTTCGTTCTTTTCACAGTGCAACGACAAATGGTTCGACGTGATGCACCAAGGGAGACAAAAAAATAAAGTGCGCGAAACCTCATTGAGGCACATTTTGATGATGAAATAAAAGAATCAATAGTTAATATTATTCATCAATAAAAAAAATAACATTATTCAACAACATTTACTTCATCGTGGAATCAAAATCGTCTTGATAAGAGTTCTAGGTGGTCACAAACAAGTGCTACAAAAAAAAAAAAAAAAATTCCCCAGCAATGCGTGATATTTTATTCCGAAGGGTAGAAATCAAATCATGGGTAGTTTAAATAATTTAATTTGATCGTATTTTGGAAATAAGAAAAATTAGATTAAGATTGTGTCTGACATTTAATAAAACTTTTAAAACAAAAGTTTTTGGCATAAAATTTTTTAAAATGGAAAAAGTGAAGTGATATGATAATGATAATAATGAAGAGTAAAATGAATAAAGTTAAAATAGATATAATAATTATACGAATAGTTATGAAAAATAATTAAAAAGTAAAGTAATTGTACAAGAAGTTGCGAAGAAATAACAAAAATGATAATTATGGAAATGAAAAGTTTTAAATTAAAAAATTTTAAAGTAACAAGTTTTTACTATTACCAAACAGACGTTATATAAAAAGAATGATTAGATCCATGACAGAATATCCAGTTGAAGTATTACGTGGAATGAAATATAAGCAATTTTAAAATTTTGAAGTACTTTTAACAATTTCTTGTTAAAATCTAATATGAGGGGTACACTAGAAAGTATTGCCAATGTGGGGAGTAATTTACTATTTTTAAAACTATGAAGGTATATTTGTCATTATGATTAGACAGTGGATACATTTGCAAATCGCCCAACTTTATTTGAGAAATGTTTCGAAACAGTACAACTAAACGTTTACAATGGACCACTAATCTGAGAAATATTTTGAAAGCATACAAGGAGAAGTTTACAATTGGCGACTAAGCTAGATATATCTAACTTAGGGGTGCAACTTGATTCAACCCACCAACACGAGAAAAAGCATTGCTTGTTCTTACTTTTGCAAAACTGGAACAGGAAAGAATTTGAAACCAGAAAACCAGATTTATAAATAGGGATTAAAACAAACTCGAACTAGAGAAATTTGAATCTGATTTTCCAATTTATATTTAATATAAAATATATTATATACATAAAACCAAAATAATATTTATTCATATTTATGCATTTTATGTTATTTATGTTTAAATAAACATTTTTCACGTTAAAAATTATGTCATAGGTAGATTATATTATTTTTATTTAAATTTAAATTTTTGTTTATTTTATTTACCTTTACATTTGTTACTTTTCTTGCTTCCCTCTTTTTGTAAAAGATAAAATTTCTTTTAAAAATATATTATACTATTAGGTTTTCTTAATTTAATTGGGCTATGTATGGTTCTTTTCATTTGGATATCTTGTTAGTTTTTATTTACATAGAATTTTAAACTTATAACTCTTAACTCAAATGAAAACGCCATACAAAATTTTTTTGATAGTTAAATTTGTAACTCTAAACTTAAACAAAAACTTGCCGATCCAAATTCTAATCTAAGTTTTTATTTGAAATCAATTTATATAAATAAGGTTGGGGTTTAGGTTTTACTAATAAAATCAGTATTTAAGTTGTACAAAGATTTAGTGTTTAGGTTTTAAGGTTAAGATTAGGATTGAGGAAAATCTTAGTTTGGTGAACTTAAATTGCACTCCCGACAAAAATAGATACATATTTTTCAACGAGGATAGATTTATCGAGAATGAGGACTTCTAAGAAATACAGATTTGGCATCCACTGAGTCGATCACTACACAACATCATTCTTCACAGCATGCAATCAGAAGAACTAGTTTTCAAATGAATAACAAGGATTGAGAAGTTGCCACTAACATTTTGAGGCCGGAGATCAGATCCACTTAAACTCCATTTTGGGACCCATTTTGTGCGGGGACTAAGCAAATCAAATGAGATTCAACAGTAGCTGGACTTTGGATTACGAGGGAACCAATACTCTCTTTACGTTGGAACGAAGAGCTTAGTTGAGAGGAAAGGGTGCATTCTCTGTATTTAGAAGTGGGGCTGAGAAACCAACGCAAGGCAGAACTCGTTGCTATGGGATACAAAAATGGACGAAACAAGTAACAATGTTCTCTCAGCCTCTTTCTTGCGTCTTAGGTCCGGCTTCTAGGAAACTTTTTTTATATTTAAAATCTTAGTAGTTAATGAAAAATATATTTTATCCATTATATTAACCATCATTCATGTTATTATAGTAACTTTTTCATTTGTTTAATTTTATTGTATATGGGTCCCAATGTAATAAAATGACTTAATTTTAAAATATTAACTTTAAAGTAGTTTTTTTAACATCTAAAATATCACTAATATATGAATAAATAATTCTATAAAATATTATATTATTCTAATACACATGTAAATTGATCTAAGTTTTTTTCATAATTTACATGTGAATATATATATTTGAGTAACTCTGACCCATGCATATAATTGATTTGGATGAAACTTAATTTTTTCGCTAAACAAATGATGTTAAAGACAATGAATGAATTAGATTTTTCATCAAAGATCAAAATATTAAAATTTAAAGAAGTTATATAACTCCACTTCTATATAACCTCTTTTGTATTTGTAGTCACTGTCTGGACAAATCATCGACGGCGCATGGCTTTCTAGGCTTGCAAGTGGATTTTTTTAAATCATGTCACTTATATTGGATAATCAAGCAACCGATGGAAGCCTATTCTAGGAAATGGATAAACAAGACAAATGCCTTAACTAAATTTCGAATGCTAGACCTTCAAGCTATACTCACTTATATTGATCACTTAGTAATCTAAGTAATTACCTTGCTAGTGGATTTGAATTGAAACGTGCGCAAAAGTAATTTTAGCATCTTGAATGTTCTGCGTGTGTGGAGGCTTTCCACGGCTTTTAACTTCGGCCAATTTGCAGGATTGCCTCGAGGATTAGGCATCCACACTTCACGGCTGTAGAAGTGCATTTTGAATGCGTTGGGTGGTTCATGGAAATTTTTATACAATCACTATAGTAGAAAACGTCTGATATTAGAATCCCTTCAACACCGGCATATATAATATATGGGTAAAGATCCCGTATTCCTGAGTAACAGCCACGTGTATTTTGTACAATTTATATTTTTTTCATTTTTATGTCACCATGCGTATTTAGTTTATATACCAGAATTTAACAATTTTGGATTCTTGTGTATTTAAGTATTTCCCAATAAAATTGTAAAAAATGTATACATATAAATACGAAAATTGACAATTTTTGGTATATGAACTAAATACACATTATCCCACATAAAAACCCAAAAAATTATAAAAAAAAATTTCAAAATATAAAATACACGAGGGCGTACACATGCAGGGAGAGCTTTTTTCAATGGTGAATTTTTTTAAAAATATATATATGAACTGGTGTATTTTAACAGAGTTCATAGAGCTGCTACTGCACCGCCCTTTGCCCCCCTCCTTTTCCATCTTCTCGTTTGTTTCACAATCAATGATAAAATTTAAAAGGGCAAAAGAAAACACAGTAAAAATACATCGGATGACTACATTCGAACCAATTGCAGCCGACCCCAAACCATCCAGCCTTGAGAATAGAAACATCTTGCGTCGAGATCAACTTTCAAAAATGCAGTCTTCTAAATAAGAATGAGATTCGACGGGCTCACAAGTTCATCCCTGTTGGCATCCCAGGTAGAAAAAAATAAGTAAAAAGAAAAGGGCTTGAGTAATCTTATAAATCACAAGACTTCAATGCTTAAAACAAAAGCAGACCTGCTGGCTCATAAGGATTTCCACGGCAACATTTGGGTCTCCATCAGCGGCTTCAAGAGCAACTTCAGCCTGGGTCTGCCACAAGGGAAAGACCTCTTGTCACTACAAAAGAGGCTTGCAGACTGTTGCAGCGTTCAGAAGCAAGAAGAAGAACATAAAAAGTAATAATCATGCAAGGAAAATACCTTTACCATTATAATGGTAGCAAGAGGAGAGAGGCATCTATAAAATTATGGGGTTAGCAATGGCCAGGATTTCATCCCAGGTGTTCAACTGTTGCTAATAATCAATAGTTACAAATTTTGGAGGACTTCCTCCTGTATCCATGCCCAGCCAACAGAAACTTTCAGTTGACTGTAGTTGGACCTCATTAGCTCATCATATTTACTCCACGGTATTTTTCCTTCCAAAATATGCATGAAAACATGAACAAATCTGTTCACAAGATAATAAAATCAACAGAATGATTTTATTCCAGCTCTTTCCTTTGGTATGGCATTCGTGATTAGCCATTGGAATTGATTTCCATTCAAAAATAATAATATTGAATTTAAATAATATGGCCAATGAATTTAACATTGGACCATGGAAAATAAATACATATATACATTCACATATTCTGTCCATGAAATAAACCACAAACATCAGACAACTCACACATCTCCATACTCACATGCTCAACAAGGAGCATTATATGGAGTATATCCATTAACTAGAAACGACCTAACCTGCAATGTGATTAGAAAATCCCAATCCTCCAATAAAGACCACCAAAAACTGGAAGTACAGAGTGAAAATGTAACAGGCCATATTGAATCCAACGAAGCCAAATACTCAAGTGATGATGGTCCTTGCTCAAAAGATCTGTGAAGCATATGCTGTGAATGATGGGCTCATCAACTCACTTGCGATACATCAAAATCAGGTGTGACAAACACATTATCCAACTGTAGGTCTCAAATATTTATAAGCAAGCAGGTCACAAGAACTTCATTGTCTATGTTTTCAGAATTCAGACTTAAGAATTCCAAGTTCAGCAAACTAAATTAGTATTTATTAAATGAAGAATTAGACTAAAATAGAGATCAATTTTTCTAAGAAATGTATGGTTGCAGACAAAGTACCTTTTCAAATCCCATTACCACGAGTTTCTGAACCACCTCATCGAAGTTTCCTGGAACCTGCATTGGGCAAACAACGGGCAGAGGAAATTATTAAGGAAGAGCAACCACAAACAAAACAAGCGATTTGAATTCCTGGGAAAAGGGGAACCTGAGTGCGTGTAGCATCTGCATTAATTGTAGTTGAACTATCCACAGTTGCCTGCCTGAAACATTGCCAAGAATGCGGAAGGAATCACCATATGTCAAATGAAACATGGCATTCCTAGAATCCATCAATCATGGGGTAGTGAACGAGATAATCCTAACAATAATATGTTTATACAAACCAACATATGTGGCCAATGGGTCTGTCATCCAAACTGCTTTAATGGCTGCTGCTTTGAAAAGTCGAATTCTTAGGGAACTGATAATGACAGAAGGAGATCTAATGACATTATTATGCTGCAAACAAGATGCCAAATATCTAAAAACACTTTGAATCAGAGGGACTTCTAAGGAGTATACTATTCTCAGTGTGACATATCAGAACAACCTTCTGGATCTCGAAACTACAATTCCTCACTGGGGCCTGAGACTGGTAGGAAATCCATGGATTTGGTTCCATGGTAAGTCCATTTCTCAACGGTTGATTTGAAAAAAAATTTCCTCAACAATCTTATAATTTGCATCATCATTCATCTCTATTTTAAATTTTTTAATCATTAGCCTCCTATCCATTTTAATCTCATTCACTTTTCAATTGACATCATTCAACATTGTTGGTATGAATTTTCCTTCAACTCAACTCCATTCATAGCAAAGCCAATCTACCAATGAGGCTCTCAGATGAAATCGTGTATTAGCATAACATATATTTGTTGCTGGATAGATTGTATTTCGTTATTGCCATCGTCATCATCTGTTTCCCACCCATGTGGGTCAGTTGCATAGATCATGCTGCATCATTCTTTATGGTCATGAACAATGTTTTCGGCAATCTCTTACGTCTTCCGTATCTTGTTTAATTACTTTGTTCATGTTTTGTAGTCTTCCTCTCATTCTCTTACTACCTTCTATTTCAATAAACTCAACACTCTTGATCAGTATCATTTTAGGCCTCCATTTAAAATGCAAACCCCTGTAGTCTGTTTTCCATCATTTTATTACCTTATTGGTCTCATTTTTAGATTATCTCAAAATATTGCATTTCTAATTTTATCTTTTGCTATTCATCTATCATAACATTCTCATTTCCACTAGACTTATTCTACGTATATGCTGTTCTTTACCTAACACACTGCACCATATAGCTAGTTGGTCTAATCGTTGCCTTATAAAATTTTCCCTCTAATTCAATTTTACTCGACAATCATAAAACCTTCCTGAACTAGTCCATAATTTCTTCCATCTTACTTGGATTCTATCAACAACATCTTGCTCGATTTCTTCATTTTCTTGAATTATTGAATTTAAAGACCGAAAGTGATCAATTCTTAGTATTACTTGGTCTGAAATCTTAATTGATTCTTCATCTATACGTTTGCCATTATTAAATCTTCATTTCTATATTCAGGGTGTTTGGTATTTGATAGAAAGTTTAAAAATTTAAATGAAAAGTGCGTTGGGAAGTGATAAAACTTTTGAACGAAAAATTCTTAGTGTAGAAGTTTTTGAAATGAGAGAAAATAATGTGATATGATAAGTGTAATGATGAGTAAAGAGAATAAGGTTAAAATAGATCGGTTAGTTGTATGGATAGTTGTATAGAAATGATCGACAAATACGACAATTATATAGAAAGATGTGAAGAAATAATTAAAAAAGGTAATTGTGGAGAATGAAAAGTTTTAGATTGAAAAGTTTTTTGTCCGAATAAACACACCTAAAAGTTTTTCGTTTAAAATTTTTTGAAATGGGAGAAGTAATGTGATATAATAAAGGTAATGATAAAGAGTAAAGAGAATAAAGTTAAATAGATACGATAGTTGTATAAATAATTATGAAGAAATGATTAAAAAATAACTATATATGAAGATGTGAAAAAAATGATTAGAAAACAAAGTAGTTGTAAAGAGTCAAAAGTTTTCGATTGACTAGTTTATGGGAATGTAAATACATCCTTAATTTTTATTCAACTAATTCTATGACAATTAGATTCTAAAGCATCTTTCCACCTATTTAATTTTAAGTTTACTTCTTGGTTCATTTATCAGGACTGTATCATCTATAAATAACATGTGCCAAGGTATTTTTTTCTTGTAAATGTTTAGTAAATTCATTTATAACTAATAACAAAGCCACTGCCTCTACCTAACATTTAAAACCTGAACCTCCTACTCAGACTACTCTGCACACACCCATGTCAATCACTTGGGCATCCAAATGGTGGCCGCTCATACGTATCTTCAACAACAACATATCTATTGGAATTCTTTTTTTCCCGGCTCTTTTCACGTTAATTTTCTTAAGATCCTATTTTATACTTTTTCTAGATCAATAAAAAACATTTATGGGTTCTTTTTCTTCCCTCTACACTTCTCAAATAATTGTCTAAATAAGAAGCCTCAATAATTCGTCTCCTTGGCATAAAACCAAATTAATTTTCTAAAAAATTTACTTTTCATATTAATTTTTGTTCAATCTCTTCCCACAATTTCATTGTATCACTCATTGATTTTATTACATAATAATTTACAAAATTTTGAATATCTCTCTTATTTTTATACATTGATACTATAATACTTTTTCTCCATTCATCTAACATTAATTTTGTTCTTATAATTTTATTAGAAAATTTTGTCAACCAATTTGTACCTATAGTTCCCATGCACTTCCATGTCTTGATTGAGATATTATTTGGATCTAATATTTTTCCACTGGTCATTTTTCTTAGGGCTTCTTTTACTTCAAAAACTTGAATTCTTTAAAAATAGATGATATTTCTATCTTCTTTCACATTCAAATTATCATCGAATTAAATTTTCCAATGGATCACCATTTAATAACCTATAGAAATAAGTTTTCCATCTTTTTTTACTTTCATTATCTTTTACTAAAACTCTTTAATTTTCACTTTAATGCATCTAACATGCGCCAAGTCTTTACCTTTATTTTCTCTCATTTGTCATATAACCTTTTGAAAAAACTTATTCCACCATCAAGTTTCTCTATGTAAGGATTTAACACTTGCATATATTCTTGAAAGACTTTGTCCACTGGAAATGTAAAAAATATGGATAACAGAGAAATCTAGATCTTCAATGAAACCACCGTGATCCAGGAGAGTAACAAGCATGTATCTGAGTTACATATGATGCTAATTGGGACACAAATTTACAAGATCCAAGAAATATTTGGACAGAAAAAGATTACCTCCCATCAGATGTATGTTGTCTTGTGCCCACCACAGCTGTTTCAGGATTGTCTGTGCTGTCATCTAAGAGCCTGGCTTCCAGACTTGAACCAGAATTAACAGAGTTAGAATGGTTATGTGTTGATACAAGGGTCCTTCCCCTTCCAGGAAATCTGCTATCTTGTGGTGTCTGCAAAACATTAAGGAGATGATGAAATATAAATTGCTATACTCGTCACCAAAACAACTGACGAAAGGACCAAATGAACCTTCAGAAGAAGCACAGTGCACATAATATGAAAAACATGAAAGACGAGCTATCCGGAAGAATAAAGCATATATAGGGTGAAGTTGCCAATGAAGCACATGACTAGTCTTGGAAAGAGAATAAATAAACTGAATTTAGATTTTTTTTTGAAAATAAACTTAATAGTAAGATGTATCAAAATGACAAAAAAACACAAGAAGCAGCTGATTGTTTAAAAAAAGAATGAGATTCTATGAAACAATTAAACATGCATGGAGAGAAACCATCAATAGAAAGCAATCCATGTAAGCATTCCATACACATGCATATTGTGCGTGCACAAGAAAGTGAAATATAATCTCTTTTTTCTGATGGATTAGTAAAAAAATACTTGAGTGATCATACACTTCAAACATACATCAAGTAGAATACCTGATCAGTTACTTGCCGCTGTGGCATCCATGAAGAAAGGTTTGCCCATAGATCACCCGAAACCAAGCTGCTGCATGACAATGGTGAGATTACATCTTTCTCTGAATAAGAATTGATAGTTCCAAAGATGCAATACCTTGATGTTGGACTTCCATTAGAACGTGTAGGCAGACTGTTGAATGGAATAGCACCAGTGCACAAAATATATCTAGGCCGGCGCACACAAGCTGACTGCAACAGCCACACCCAACCATTCATATCAACCCAGTAGTTAAAACATTTAAGCAAAGCATAGAGATTGGTAACTTCATCCACATGCCCTAGTTTGTTTACTCCAGAAAACATGATGAGTGCATACCATCATCTTGGAAGCCAAAGCACAATATCTGTAACTAAAAGGCAGTTTTTTTGGTTCCTAAATTCAAAGAAGGCCTCTACAAGTGGCAGGTCCAATAGTTTTTGTTCCTAAATTTAATACCCATTTTACGTGTGCAAGAAGCTGTTACGTATGATCATGATGCCCCAAAACAACCTCATGAATTGCACAGCCTTCTTTGGGATAGGTCACCCACAATTCAAAGAAGACTCAGCAGATTCAGCACCATGTCCTATCTGTGGGACCAAGTTGTAGGACAACTCTTAATACAATTTAGGGTCTATTCAGTAATGGGTGTAGAGGGGGAAGTGGGGGAGTAAAAATGGACTACTTTTGAAAAGTTTGAGAATGATTTGATATGTAGAGGTAAAGTGCAAATAAATAAGGTAGTTGTATGAGAAAATGACTATAATATAGCAATAAAAATTTTAAAAAAAATTATGGTAATTGGGTAGTTAAGATATCAAACAAATTTTTGGAAAGTGTGTGGTGGAGAGATGGGGAAGTGGGTTTCTCACCTCTTCCCTCTGCCAAATGGACCCTTAGACTATTCAGACTTATATTCAGACTTATAGCACGACTAAAACATACCACAACTGAAGAGCTCTCAATTGAAGAATAGAAGGATGATCCGGGCAGCAGGTAGTTGAACAACCCATAAGTGTCTGATAAATAAGAATACATGACATGTCAGTTTCTCGGACTTTAATTGGATGAAATAGCATGAGAAGAGAAAGAAGCTTCAATGACCATAAAAGAGCATGAACAAGACGAGGGTAGCAGGACGGACATGCAAACCCAGATAATATGCCACATAAGTGCCCAAGTAATGAAACATTAGTCATCAACAGCTGGAACACAACCAATAAGATCCACGCATACCTGAAGATACACATTATTGTCAATTCTAGTACACGGTAGATGAATAAACGAAGAAAAACAAACAAGAAACAAGATCGCAGACTCATGAGAATTTCAAGAGGAATATTAAAGCATATACCATTTTGCAGGTACACTAAAGAGTCCAAAAACACTGTAAAAAAAGAAGAAACACATTATCAGACTATGAAAGATGTAATGAAACTAAATTTAAGTTATTGCACATTTTACGGTTGACAGAAATATGAACTCAAACATAAATGTTGAAATGCAGGCTTAATCCTCGAGGCCATGATTCTTTAGAAAAACACATCAACCATTACATGAATATCTTACTCTCAAAAGGCTAATAACTTTAGAATTCTTTTTTGCACAAACAAATTGCTTTTGCTCACCTCCTAGACTGAACTCCACTTAGACTTGTCTCTATGACAATCATAGAAAATAGTATTCCTGAGAATCCAATGCCACACTCGTTCATGAAAGCCGGGTAATGGAGTAAGGGATTATAAGCCACCACTGTTGCAATAAGAAGATGGAAAACGGCATTGCTCGTAGCTAATAGGATTGTCAGATGCAACAAACGGAGAGATCCCATGATTCTCTCCAACTCAGAACCCATCGGAACCAGTGCCATCATATTGAAGAGGACATGTAGCAGTGAACCATGAAAAAAAATAGATGTGTAGATCCTGTACACTGTCATTTAAAAAAGTCAGTGCAAAGGATGGCTATAACCATCTGGCCCAAAAAAATCTAATGAGGATGATTTAGGGGGAAAAACAGCATTGAATAGATCATAAAATAATTCCGTGAACACTAACATAAGGTATGTTCTTTACAGACATCTGATTGTCCATCCAAATGACTTTTGCTTACAGAAAGCATACCACAGTATTTTACTAGTTGAGAGACTTCCGACTTCCAGATTAAAGAAAAGAAAATTCATAGACAACCAACACTTGGATGTGCAGTCTAAATTCACAATGAGTTTTTAACTGTTTTATCATATTTCTCATTTTGTTCAGGCATTGTAGAAAGATGTTGATGGCACAATTGAGAGGAATGCAGAGACTTATCCTACGAAATTCCTTGGCATCTGGCATTTATGACCGTCAATTTGCCAAAACAGAAGGATAACAAGTGGGGAGGTGGAGAGAATTGACAGTGGTCATGACATAAAAAGTTCAGGAAGGAGAGGGAAAAGGACTTCTTGTAATTTCATCCATCCAACATAAATACTGTCATCAGAAACAAACCAGAATAACTGGTTTTCTCAGACTGACCCAGGAATTTGATCCATACATTACGAGCAGAGTGGTCAAAACTCAGAACCAAACCAGGGCACCTAGTTTGTACGCTCCAATAAAGAACTTGTATCTTCTCCAGTTCAATTTTAGCAGCTGATACAGTGTTGTTAGAAACTAAGGATCAATTTGGGAAGAGGGAAAACAAGGAGGAAAAAATTTGGTGAAATTTTTTTTTGAAATAAATAAGGAAATGATGTGATATGATAGAGGTAATGATTAGAAGTAAAGAGAAAAAAATTGAACTAGATAGGTTAGTTGTATAAAAAAAAAATGTGATGATGTAAGGGGAAAAGTAAGAAAAAGAATTTTTTTTCTTTTCAAAACAATGTTGTTATGAACTAACTCATAATTAAAACGGTCAAAGCATCAGCTTTAACCACTTGTTCAAACCATTAAATCTACAAGATTTCTATTAGAATCTAAAATTTACAAAAAGAAAAATTATTCTAAAAATATTGATAAGTGTGGATTTATCATCCATTGACAATAATTGCAAGATGCATAAAACCTAATATGTTGATCAAAATGAAAGACCTCTAAGCTTGAGGACCATTTATATTAGCAAAATACTCAAAACCTAATCAGAAAACTGAGATTGCATTAATCCATGGAATGATCCAGTTCAGAATCAATAGCAAATAATATTAAAAGGTTTGACTAGTAAAATATGTGATTCACTGGACTATCTAGCACTCTAGTTGTATCAGCTAAATTATGCAGGAGAGTCCACAAGAAAGAAATTACAGGAGATTGCCCAACCTATAGTCAACAAACATGTCCGGCCGAAGGTCAATATTGACAAGATAAAAATATATATACAAAAGTTAATCTTCAATACACAAAGATTTTGGCTGAAATTTGTGTAATTTGACGCTAAAATTAAGTGCTGTAGCTATTGAGAAAGAATAAAAATCTGAAAACACAAAATGAGATTTGAAACCCACATGTACCTTCAAAGTGTGAAATAACTGAAGAAGGCAAGAAGCATATCTGAAGGAATGAGTCATATCCAACCAACAGGCACACCAAATAAATAGTACCACAAATAATAACTACCCCAGAAGTTATGAATGGAACTGCACTCCACCATTGGCTCAACCTGGTAGGCAAGCCCGCCTATATTCCACAGAAAAAATAAATGAAAACTAAGTAACCCAAATTAACTTACAAAACCCATAATGAAAGACAATGAGTAATACATCTATTTTAAATACATTACAAACTTTACTACAGTCAACATAAGCAATAAATTGTTTCTATATTCTTCATGACCAATGTTTCCCAAGATTGATTTATGTATCCTACATTAGAGGTTGTGATGTCCGAGGCACCGGATATCCGAGTTCTAACCTACCACATAAATTCCACATCCAACGCCAACCACTCTCATCCCTTCAGCTACCATAGCCCACATCGCACATCAATTTCTACAACCATCTGTTTCTTTATTTCATTTGCTGAACCTTTATAAGACAACTTATCAATTATCTACCCAGAGCATCCAAAAGGTGTAGGATCGTATCCTGCCCCCATAACTCTCTCAGTCCCACAAAAATTTCTGCCACTTGAGGGAGAGCCTGAAGCGTAGGAGGCGCAAAGAATATCCCAGCCTCTCGTCAACTAAGAAATTGCAACTTTCAATCAATTCATTTGAGCGAGAAATGGCTACTGCATGGGTCCTCTCAATCTATTAGAGCTAATGTTAGCATCAAGAATCGAATTTTGGATTCTAAATTTCATTGCAGGACCATCTACATGAAAATCCAACAAAAATGTGGAAATCTTGCGCACGTCAAGCCCAAGGATTATTCAAAAAGCAGCAGCCGAAAACAACAGAGTAGGCGCTCAGACTGCTAGTACTAGGGTTGAGATTCGACAGAAAGCAGAAGAGTCACCAGAATCCAAGAATCGTTAGAAGCAGAATTAACCGAGGAGGAGTAATCTTCCCAAATTCGGTGTTGAGATTTGGATTACCTCGGAAACGATGTTAGATCTCATCTATTTGTCTTCTGCAGGGAATTTCGCGCACCAAACCTCTCCTCCTCCGACTTCTCGACTAAACGCTAAGTGCCGTCGTGAAGCTAGATGATGACCAAAATGCCCCTCCTCGAGAAGGGCGGACGTTACTCCGCCCCGGAGGCCGATACGCGTCAACTATTAGCTGTTATTTATTTTGAATGAAGGGCGACGTTGGGAACTGCATTTTTTTGGGCAACAGGACGAGATGTATAAGTAAATGTGTAAATTTGATAATAAAAAAAACTTACAAAAATTAGAAAGTAACGTGATGTGACAAAAGTAATGATTATAAGTAAATGTAATAAAATTAAAATATATGTGTTTGGCAAACAAAAAATGTTATGCTAAAATTTCTTCATCTAAAATTTTTCACTTTTTTAACTATCATATTTCTTCGTATTTTCCTATACAACTACCTTATTTTTAATCATTTATATACAATTACTCATACAACTAACCTATTTATTTTAACTTCATTCTTTTTATACCTCACATTGCTCTTATTATATCATATTGTTTTCTATCAATTTAACAATTTTTATACTAAAAAGTTTTTCATTCAAAAATTTTATCACTTTTGAAACACACCAGGCCAATTGCACATAAATCCATACAAATATTAAAATATATAACAACAACAACAACAACAATAATAAACTAGATAGTTACAATTTCAAATTATGAGTGTGTTTGGGAAAAGTATAAATTGTTCAATTTAAAACTTCTTACTCTTCATAATTATTCTCGCAGTCAACGACTTAATTGTTGTATGCCCTAAACACAATCTTAGCAACACGGGCGGATCACAGGGATGCGCGATTTCGTGATTTTAAGTATTTCTATAAAGAAATGTGTTACAAAATCTTCTTAACCAGGCTTTGATACAAATTATTAACCTAGGAGATTTTCGATTGCTTTTTCAATAGTAATTTTAACTTCATCTTCTTCCTGAATATATTTTCCAAACCTATTGATTAAATAGGCTATTAAAGCATTTTCATTTATATCTTGTTGTTTTAATTTTTTCTATTTCGTCAGCTATTCTTTCTTTTTCTTGTCTAATAAAGGTTAAATGAGCTTTTAAAATTTTTAGTCGTTGATTCATCAAGTTTTTGCTTATCCAGGAAAGAAGAAATTAGACTTTCTAAAGATTTTATATCAGTAGTTGTCCAAGCTAATTGTTCTTTCAGAAAGAAAGAAGGGATAAAAGAGAAATAAAGTGTTATAAATGCAGAAAAACAGGGCATTATGACTTAAAATGTTATAAAAAACAAGTCAGATAATTATTAGCAAATTCAAACCTTTTTTTTATCAAAGCAAATTCAGACTTGACCCTTAAAGTAATAACCAAAAAACTAAAAGAATTAGCAATCTCATCCAACAGTGAAACTGACTCTATAACTTCAAATGATGAATATCACCTAAATTATATAAGTAAAACTTCAGATTCTGATCAAGAAAATGGATGACATTGTTCTTATTCTCCAAATGAACATCAGACCTCTTCGAACTCAAGTTATCGCTCCCTAAATATGTTAAATAATAGTGATCAAGCTCTTCTAGATTTAATAAATTAAGTTGAAGATGCTCAACAAAGAACTGAACTTCTTAATAAATTTTTAAGTATGGCAAACCAAAAGAATCCAGAAAAGGAAGAAATATCAATCAAACCATCTTCTTCTTTATTCAGCATTATAAAACAACAAGAAAAATATTTAAAGGGAGTCTCAAAACCTACATCTATAATAGAAAAAAAAATCAAGAAAAAAAATCTATGAAAAAAAATAGCTGAATTAAAAACTAGAATACAAGTTTTAGAGTTAAAAGAATTATCCAAAAACATAAAACAAGAAGAAAATGATCAAGAAGACTTTGAACAACAAATCAATGAAATATTTAAAGAAAAGGATATTCCTGATTCTTCTATTCATGCTCTATATCAACAAACTCAAAAAATGATTTCTCAAAAATGGTATATAAAAATAACCCTAAAAATTCCAGATATACCTAAGGATTTTTCCATGGATCTAATAGCTCTTGTAGATTCAGGAGCAGATCTGAACTGTATAAAAGAAGGAATTATACCCTCAGAACATTTTGAAACATTAAATTCGTCTATAGCTACAACAGATGAAACAGATACGATAATTAGATATAAATTATCAAAAGTTCACATCTACAACTTAAAATCATGTCTTCAAACGCCTTTTATTTTGATGAAAAAAATATATGCAGCAAAAACTTATATTAGGAACCCTATTCCTTTAACTTTTAAAACCATTTACAATTACAGACAACGCAATTCAATCAAACAAAATTATATTCCATTCTATCAAATCACCAGACATGTCTATTTTGGCATAATTGAAAGAATCCTTAGAATATAAAAAGAATTTTTTATGTTACTTAATAGATCAAAATTCCATTAAATATTTAGAAAAGGAAATTCAAGAAGCGTTAAAACAATCTTTAGAAGACTTTAGAAAAAAGTTATCTAAAAAAGTTTGTTCAGAATTACCCAATGCTTTCTGGAACAGACGAAAACATATAGTAAAACTTCCCTATATAGAAGATTTTAAAGATGACAGAATTCCAACTAAAGCTAGATTCATCCAAATGAATGTAAATTTGTTAAAATATTGTAAACAAGAAATTCAATTATTATTAGACAAAAAACTAGTTAAACTAAGTAAGTCATCTCGGAGTTGCTCTGCTTTCTATGTCAATAATGCAGCTGGAATTAAGAGATGAACACCAAGATTAGTTATAAACTATAAACCTCTTAATAGGGTATTAAAATGGATACGATATTCCATTTTATCAAATCACCAGAAATGTCTTTTGGCATAATTGAAAGAATCCTTAGAATATAAAAAGAATTTTTTATGTTACTTAAAAGATCAAAATTCCATTAAATATTCAGAAAAGGAAATTCAAGAAGCTTTAAAACAATCTATAGAAGACTTTAAAAGAAAGTTATCTAAAAAAGTTTGTTCATAATTACCCAATGCTTTTTGGAACAGACGAAAACATATAGTAAAACTTCCCTATAAAGAAGATTTTAAAGAGGAAAGAATTCCAACTAAAGCTAGATCCATCCAAATGAATGTAAATTTATTAAAATATTGTAAACAAGAAATTCAATTATTATTAGACAAAAAACTAATTAAACCAAGCAAGTCATCTTGGAGTTGCTCTGCTTTCTATGTCAATAATGCAGCTGAAATTAAGAGAGGAACAC
The DNA here is from genome assembly GCA_035584095.1 of Annona squamosa. Lineage (NCBI taxonomy): Eukaryota > Viridiplantae > Streptophyta > Magnoliopsida > Magnoliales > Annonaceae > Annona > Annona squamosa. Next base: position 24,848,779 of record JAXCLR010000073.1, on the reverse strand, counting down.
CAAGATTAGTTATAAACTATGAACCTCTTAATAGGGTATTAAATGGATATGATATCCTTTGCTAAATAAAAAGGATTTATTAAATAGAATTATAAAAGCAAAACTATTTTCTAAATTTGATTTAAAATCACGATACTAGCAAATTCAAATAGCTGAAGAACACGAATATAAAACAGTTTTTATAGTTCCATTTGGACATTATGAATAGAATGTTATGCCATTTGGACTTCAAAATGCTCCCTCAGAATTCCAGAACATTATGAATGACATTTTTAATCCCTCTAGTGATTTTATTATAGTTTATATTGATGATATAGTACTATTCTCAGACTCTATTCAACAGCACTTCAAGCTTCTATCTTAGCTTATTTAAAGGATAATAGACATAAAAACTTCTCATATTCTATTTTAGGAATTATTCAAACATTATTACATGCTGGACCAATTTATTTTAATAGCTTTTCAAATTTTTTTGTAAGCCTAACATATCCACACAGCTTAGATGTTTTATCACTACTTGTTCAAACTCAAGGTTTCAACATGAGAATGGGATCTAAGCCTTTATGTATCCAATATCAAATATATTATAAAGCAATAAAAACATTAGTTCTAAGATCTTTAGTATCACAAGAAAAAGGGGTTACTCATTATTTTATAATCAACTCTATCCATAAAAAAGATTGAACCAAGGAAAATATTATGGTCAGAAATAAATCTTTCAACTGAATGAAAAATTGAAAAAGATACTACTCAAGAAACCCCTGAACAAACTGCTGAAAAAATTGAAGCTATAACAGAAACCCATGAAACTATAACCTTAAATTTTGAACCTATAACTAAAAGACACTTTGTCAGTCTATCTAAACCTATAACTCAAAAAATAACTATTACTTCACTTACCAAAAAATCAACTTCTTTTAAAAAAATGCCTTGAATAATTATTAAAGTTAGCACCCTAAGTATAAGTGTTGAATGGAGGAAATGATGAACCATCAATATTGATTAGATGTGTATGTGTATGTATGACCTGTGGTTGGTTGCAATAGGTTATGGACAAGTATCATGGGTAAAGGTGAAATTTCTAATATATTGTGTTCAAACATATTTGTTGTAGATCATGAGTTGATCTTTTGAATGACTAAACTATTATACCTTACATAAGGATGTCAAAATGAGCTGAATAATTGTGTATTAAGATTATAAACTATACATATATGGGGACTTAGAAAAGATTGTGTCAATCTTGAAGAAAAGGTTGGTTTAAGATTAGTCTAATATAAACCCAGATGGGTTGGAAAATCCTAAAACATGTGTATTTGAGTATATGAAAAGACAAGTCATGCAAGCATAGAATATCATATAAACATGAAAAATGATCCTTTTCCTTTTGTATAGGAAAAAGCAAAAAAAAAGTAAAAAGTACAAGTTGATTACTATAGGTAAGTAAGCAAAATCCTTGAAAAGTTGCTTTCTCAAATATTGAAAATATATTGCAACCAGTTTTATTTAAATATTTTTAAAATTATTTAAGAATAACCACTCCTATAACTTTGCAAATTGATTTGAATAACTACTTAATTAAAATTGTGTTGGAAATGATTGTTCAATTTTTTTCTATCCTTGGAAAGCATGATATCATGTCTATATTATGGTGCACAAGGAACTAGGTCTACTTTAGAAGTGTAAGCGGACCGGTTGTCCCTCTTTAGTGTGACCAAGTTACTAATATAGGCCAATGGCCGACGACACCTTCTCTGAAATAGGAGCAAGATGATCCAATGATTGCCTAGCTAGCATCTATCACTATGATGTTCATGTCATGTTGATAATAATGCATTGACATTATTTATGAAATGCCCGTATTGGAAATGAATTTGTCTACTTGAAAATGTTCATACAAAAAGTTTGCCTGAAAATGATAATGCTAGCTTATTAAGTATTAGTACTCATGCTTTGTTTTCCTAATACTGGACAAGTACAAGAAGGTTCCAGAGTAATGAACAGATTTAACCAAAGAATTGCGGTTATTGTATTCTTTTATATGCATCTGCATGAAAGGCTAAATCCTTTAGAAGTGATGTTTGTAGGTCTAATTACCATTTATTGTAAATAAACACCATTTGATGTGATATATGTGATTTGGAATGATTACGACGTAAAAGAATTGATTTGTTGAGTTATAAGACCTCATGTGAAATCAAATATAGAAAATGTTGATGGGTAGATTGAAAAAAAAAATCTCATTGTGTGATCAGGACTACAAACCTGCTCACATTTATTAATCAAAACGATTCCAGAGTAAGACTCTCCAGCGCTAGGTCAAGGGCGCCACAAATGTACAGACTTGTTCCATGCCATTCCGGTGGTTGATATCTTCTCGCCCTCTCCTATAAGTTATCATGTTCACTGCATCTCACCAAAAAATATTGTCATGGAATGTTTCTTTTAGCTCAAGATCATATACTGATAGTTTTTCATCAGTTTTTGGGGTGTTTGTGGCCAAGTTCATAAGCATCTACAAGTCTCCTCGATAGAAACGTTTGGTTAAAGAACTCGACAACTTACATTTTATATTGCCAGCACCTTCCGTCAATTTTTTCATATTTGATAGTGTAAGCCACACACGCCTATCTCAACACGAGCTCCAAAGTTTTCATTATGCCTTGTTTAAATTTGTCCACCCACCGCCATTATAATATTGCTAGATCTTTTCAGATTGGTCTAAAATTGGTCCAACCACATATTTTTTTTATTTTTTAAAATTTTTCATAAACATATTAATCTAGTTATATTTAATTTATAAACCAATATTTTTATATATGTGTATATATTTATTTTAAATTTTTAAATATAGAGATACTTTTAAAAAATTTTAAAAAATAAAAAATATGTTCAGATTAGTCTAAAAATATCAATTCTCTTATATATTTACCCAGTTCTTGTTTTTGATCATATGAGCAAGGTACAAAACAAGCAATAAAGTAGTCTGTCTATGACTTGTTTTTAAATTGATTGTTAATCTACTAAGTATTTTGCCCCGACAACATTACTTATTAGGCTTGAGCTTATTTAGTAAATGTTGTTTATTTTTAGAATCCAAACTACCCATGCAATAAAGTTTGTAAAGTATACAACCAAATTAAGTTCTCCAAATGTGCATTTTTTAATGATTTTTGTCGGTCCTCATTAGGTTGAACTGCAATCAACTTTAGCTCCTAATGCAAACCTGAATTGTTTTTAAATTGATTTTGTAGTTGCATACATAAAAGGTTATGAGATGAGTTATACAATCCATAGTGAATTTTGAATCAAGGCTCGCATGATTGAATATAATTTTTGGGTGTGCTTGTTTTTATTAAAAAATTTTCAAACTAAAACTTTTGACTATCCATAATTAGCTTATTTTTAATTATTACTTTGCATATTTTTATATAAGTATTTTACTTTTCAATTATTTTTGTACAACTATTCATACAACCAATATATTTATTTTAACTTCATTCTCTTTTTTACTTATCATTACTCTCATCATATTACATTATTTCCTTCAATTTCAAAAATTGTTGTACTAAAGACTTTTTATCTAAAAGTTTTATTACTTTTCAAACACATCTTTTATATTCTTTGGACTTTGTTCTCTAGTTATAATTTTCAATCATAAGATATTAGTTCAATACAGAGCTTTTAAGATCAATGAGAAGATTGAATGGGTTGGAGAAACAACAGCAATTAGGTTGCTTCCAAAGAAAGACTTGGACTGTGAAGCATTACCCTGGACACGTTTGATTTAGAAGGCATATAATAGGAATTAATTTTTTCGGAAAAAAACAAAAAAAGAAGCAAAATGAAGAAAATTTAAATTTTCTGTCTCCATCAAATTCGTGATGAGGCCAGAACCGTAAAGATAAAAGAAGTGGCATGTTCAATAATAATTTCGGTCATGGAGTGCAGGTGAGATGGCCAATGCAGGTATATAGTGTCCCATGCACGCTTGCTTCTCAGCCCTTGCACGCGACTGAAACAGCAATGCCCTTTTATTTCCTACCCAGTGTAGGACAGATGGACTATCCTTACCATCCCAATTTATTTAAAGTATTTTTATTTTAAAAATCCAAATCCAAATCAATCATACGTAACTTTAGGAGAGAACAAAAGCAAAAGGATGCATTTACTGTTGAAATTGATTTTAATGCGTATACGTGACTTGCATCATGTTATATTTATTATCCAAATTACTATGAGCACGACTTATACAACTGGCTGTAATTCCCCAATTACTTTTTTTTAAATTTTTCTAATTTAAAAAAATCTAAACGGTATGCACATGGTTATAACATAAAAAAACACTTGTATTGAAATTTGATATATATATATATATATATATGAGATAGATTCTGGTGCAGCATCGCTGAAATGGGCCCCACATGATCATGAAATCATCATCTACTCCACCCATTGTATTTAAAATAATGTATTCTATTACCATACCACTTTTCATCTCAATCAGATACTTTAAAGTTGTTATTTACATCAAACTATTTTATTACGTTGGATTTTATACCATTTTCAGATTGGCCCATATACATATCTGATTAGGATGAAAATTAGTATGGTAATAGAATACATTATTTTAAATACAATGGGTGAAGTAGATCATAATTTCATGATCATGTAGGGCTCATTTCATTGATGTTGCACCAGAGTCTATCTCTCTCTCTCTCTATATAAAGTGTTATGTCCGTATTTATAGATATGGGGTGTGTTTGTTTAGGATAAAAAAGTGTCAACTAAAACTTTTCAATCTAAAACTTTTCACTCTCCATAATTACTCT
>JAXCLR010000073.1:24814088-24836214 GCA_035584095.1 Annona squamosa | reverse complement strand
TATAATATATTATATTAAATGAGTTATACGGGTTGAACGGGTTAGACGAGTTAAATAAACGGGTTGGACGGGTTGCGGAGCCTCAACCCTAATCCGTTTATTTAATTAAATGGTTGAACGGGTTGGTGGATCATAACCCATTTATTCAAAAATCTCAACCCAAACCCATTTATTAACGCATTGAATGAGCGGGTTAACGGGTTGAGCATAACCATTAACATTTTGTATGATTTATTATTTAAATAATCGGTTGTGATCTTCTTCTCTCCTCACCTATCGGTCAAGCACGCCTTTGTCACCTTTCAAACTCGTTGTCCATCTACAGCTATTATCCATCTAAAAACTGTGGATGCAACGGGCTCGGATAGTTTACCCGGTGCTTTAACTTATTATTTTTATTCTGTCTGAATTTTTTTTTATATATTTGTTAATCTAAATGTATTACTATATAAAAATATATATATATAGTACTCCAAAAATAATAAAAATTGATACACGTATTAAATACACTTAAATTAATAGTTATATAAAAAATTCAAAAAAAATGTTAAATGTACTCGAGTGCATTTAGCCCCACTCGAGTAGCAATCCATCCATGGTTGCCGATTTCTCTTCCTTTACATCCAATGGTAATGCTTGTGGTACAATAGTATCTAAGTATTTTAGGTTTGGCTTCCCTCCATCAAAGAAATATTTCAATTTGGTCTCAACCGAACTCAAAAAATTGATTTTAAGCATCAAATTAACGAGTTTGAACATAAGTTGAAGGTTGAACCCAAATTAAGTTACAGCCTTAGAGGTAGGAAGATATAGATAATATTATTAAGAGGCCAATCATATAAAAATGAAGTATATTTTAAAATTTTAAGAGTTTTTTTTTTCAAAAATTCAAGGGGCAACTGCCCCCAATTTCATGTGACTCCCCCATTGTATAGGAAACTAGTTCACACAAATGCAAGAGATTGAAAATTTCTCCATCACACGGACCAACAAATACATATTGAATGGGAAAAGATTAATGTGCACAAAGATGCTATGAATTATATGAGGAATGGGAGAGGTAACATGAGAAATGTACAAAGTAAGTTTATGCCGTCGAAACGAGAGTTTTTTTTTCATTGTAGGCTGAAATTTTTATGGTAACGACATCCCATTAAACATCATGAATGCAACACCCTCAAGGGAATATTTTTCCAAACAATACAATGGATATTTCTTACATTCTCTAGCATATCAACTAAAATAAATATCAAAGATCATTCAACTCAATAAAAACACATGAGGAAATTAGGCGAAGAAAAATGTTATATATCGTGAAATAAAAATTAAATTGAAAGTAAGAAACTAAGAGTGTATTTGAGAATGGATAAAACTTTTAATAAAAAATTATAAATAGTATAAGTTGTCAAATGATGTAATATTTGACATAATATAATAAGGGTAATAATGAGGAATAAATATGATAAAGTTGAAATAGATAGGTTAGTTGTGTTGGCAGTTGTGAAGAAATGATTAAAAATTATGATAGTTGTTGAGATTAAAAAATTTTGGATTGAAAAGTTTTAACTTTAAAACTTTTATAGATTATCAAATGCCCCCTAAAAATGGAAAAAACAGAGCTATTATATATTTATATACGAGTTATGCAAAAGTCGAATCGTAATTCAATTATATATATTAAGAAAGGAATGAGGCTGATCATTTGCGTCGGGACGGACGTCTTCATACACCGTTGTTGCATGCGTTGGGAGCTGTTAGATTAGGGGTGGGAATCGGAGCGGGTCGACCCGTGACCCGCCCCTATTTTATACCAGGGGTGGGGCGGAGTATGTACCCAGCTGGGGCGGGGCGGGTCGCAGTGTTGAAAATGTTTAAAAAGAGCGGGTCGGGGCGGACCTGGCGGATCCCGACCCGCTTATACTGCTGACCCGTCCCGACCCGCATCCTGTTTATTACTCTGCTCGAGTAGACGAGTACCCTGAGCAAAAGCCCTAGCTTCAATCGTCTCCTTGCTTGGCTGCTTCCCTCATTCGCCTTTCGCATCGCCGTCTCTCCTTCCCATAGCGACCGCCGGCATCCTTATCGTCGTCCCCGCTCGAGGCCAGCGTCTGCCATCATCGTCGAGCAGAGCGTCTTCCCACTTGAGCAGCATCTTCTCGCTGAGCAGCATTGCAGCAGCGTCTTCCCTGTCGTCACCATCGCCGTTGCCGTGGTGATTCCGGCTTGTGCAGCAGCTGTCGCCGTCCCCGCTCGAGGCCAGCGCCTGCCATCGCCGTTGGGAAGCAGCTTCCGTCCACTCGAGTAGCGTCTTCTAGCTGAGCAACAGCATCTGCCTTGTCGTCGCCGTGGCCATTCCGGCTCGAGCAGCAGCTGTCGCCTTCGCCATTGCAGATTTGCAGCTCGTTGTTGTCATTCCCTCCTGCATTTACCAGTGGTATGGTTGAAATGCTGAATCATCATTCCCTCCCGCCTGCATCTGTAGCCTAATAAAATAATATTTTGAATTAAGGTGGAAATCTTGTTATGCAAATTCAGATTATTGTATAATACTTGCCATTTTGAAAACAGACAGCTGTTTTCAAAATTCAGATTATTCCCTCCCACCCACATCCAAATCTTGTTATGCAAAATCTTGGATTTGGATTTCTGTTATGCAAATTTCCTAAATCACCATTCCCTCTGACAACAGTAGTTATTTCTGTTTAGTTGCATTTGGAATACATAATTGCGATTTGGTTGCATTTGGGATACATAATTACAATATATTTATTAATAAAAATAGTTGCAGCATGATTAATTGGTTATTTCTGTTTGACATTGGTATCATGCATTGTTTAACCCAATAGTTGCAGCATGATTAATTGGTTATTTCTGTTTGACATTGATATCATGCATTGTTTAACCCAATAGAAGCAGCATGATTAATTGGAAATATTTTTTTGATTTTTTCCCAAAATGCAAATGATATGATTTGATATTTACAAAATACTTCTGCTTCTACTTATTAATGTAGATTAGATTTCTACAAAACTCTCAAATACTTGCATTCAAATATTTGATATATAAATGGATTAGATTTTATCTAAATGTTTCATTAACTTGTTCTTATATAGGTGAATAAATACTCATGTTTTATTTAGATTTTACTTTGACTGATTAGTAATAGATTTAAGCATATAGTAGTTAAATTTAACACAGATATGTTTTTAAACTTGATGGGTTCATAAATTCGTAAAAAATTTTTACTTGACCTGTAGTTTGTACCAAACCCGAATTTTGTCCCAATATCGAGTGAAAAAAAGTAAGGGTCAAATTGACCTTGTTCTGACCCGGAAAAAAATAAATGTCAAATTAGATTTTTGAAAAGTAGAGTCAGGATTGGGCACACACTGACCCACCCCAGTTCCCACCCCTGAGTTGAATCGAGCGGGGAAAACGAGAGTCGTCTAATTTTTCACGGGATAGCATATGAAGCAAAAGCGAGTCTCTGCGACGCGGTGTAAATAAAAAACCAAAAATTGAAAAAAGAAACAAATCATAAGCCCATGCGCTCCTCCAATTGCGGACACCGAACCATAAATCATGCTTACCATCATCGTCCCCTGTTTCATTGTCGCTGCCAGCAGATTCGACATGGTCATGGCGCCTGCTAATCTAACAACCCATTCGGTGGGCCATAAACAATCTTTCCACTTCTGCACGAAAGAGCATGCAATTTGCAAGTCATGGTGATGTATCGCCATCGTCTACGATGGGCGTCCAAATATGAAAATTTAACACTGCAACCAGAGAATGAAATCCGCGAAGCATAATTGTATTAGATGCTCAAAATGAAAACAGGTCACCCACAATTACCAACTACATGATTTCCTAAACTAAAATCTCCTTTTAACCACTCAAAAATCAACATCTAGTAACAAACGTCAAAATTTTTTTTTAAAAAAGGCACTTGTAGGCCATAATTTCCTTCCCTCCATGGAAGACGATTAGAAAATTTTTCCAAAAAAAATCTGAAATTTTAATACAGAGCATAGGCAGGGCATCAAATGACTCGTCTTTGAAATCATCACCCTAGCTTAGAGACTCTTCCCTACCGAATACATGATAACCTGCGCACCAACCTAGCCATAATGACGCCATGGTACTAGGAATCTCCATTGCTGCTTGGTGGGCCACAGCCTTCATCTCGCCACTTTTTCACTTCCTCTCTTCTCTTGCTACTCTCCTCTTAACTTCCCACCATCTACTACTGTTCTTCCTCTCTCGCAATGCCATTACCGCTGCCCATGACCACTAGCGTCATCCTCCCTTGAACCATTTTTGTCATCAAAGACATCAACGATAATATTCACGAGAGAGAGGACGAGCATGCCTTCCTTGGTCTCAATCAGGCAATCATAATATATTTACTCGAAATTTCCCTAATCCTCTAGTGACCCACGCAACAATAATAGCAACGCCGAATTACTTTTCTCCATCTGCTTCTGCGAATACCAGGACGGAGAGATGCTCGAAATGCTTCCGCGCCGTAGCCACACTTCCATCTTTTTCACTTTGACCTCTGGCTTCTCAATGCCTGACTTCCTTGACAATAAGTGGTAGCAAATCATTGACAGCGGTGATGGTAACAGATGAATGACGATAGGATTTTCGAACCTGATGGTAGCCATGATGCGAGAGAGAGGAAAATGAGGGATTTCTAATTTGTGTCTATATTTTTTGATGGAATCCATGTTCGTATTTGGGAGGCTTTGGCTTCAATTTGATTTTCATTTGTCTCAGTCTTTAGCTTTTTATTTACACCTCATCATAGGGACTTGCTTCATATACCATCCCATAAAAAAATTGGTCGACTCTTGTTTTCTAGCTCGATACTCCCAACACATGCAACGATGGTGGATGGAGATATTTGGACTTCGGTTCGGACGCATATGATTCACCTACAATAAGAAATTAGAGATTTTATCGAAAAGATAAAATATTTTTAATAGAAAATCATACACACTTCTATCTAATTTGATGATCCTGAGTTCCACTCTTAAAACAAAATATTAAGGGCCCGTTTGAAATGTACCTAAGAGATGGGATAAGTTGATGTTTTATTCATAAGATAATTTTTAAAAATTTTAAATATAATTTTTTATTTTTAAATGCAACTTTTTCGTTTTTATTACATAGTAATCTCTTTCTTCCTGTTCTTATCTCGTCCCATTCATTTGAATCGCTATGGAAAGGACCAGAAAGGAACACGGGATTTCCAATAAAAACGGTTTCATCAACTTTAATTGAGCTTTACCACCACAGAAAACTACAAACCAATGAGGTCCCTCGCCACATCGCACTGCCTCAGCAGGGCAAAGATTTGGACGGTCCTGATAGCTGCACAGGAGTCTCACACACAGGGATCATGCGTTGCCACCATCTAAATAAAGAATCGCCCGCAACTAGCATTGGACCCCTGTCGAAGTTCTAACCATAAATCAGACCGGGCACACGTCTGGATCAAATGCTGGGAAAATCCAAATGTGCTAGGGCAACAAAACAGCATTCCTGCACTCAGCTTCAGGTATTCTCTCTTCCTTTTACAGCTCGTCCTGTCATTTGCTTTTTCCAAGTCATTGCACCGTTTCACTCATGCAGTTCAAAAACCTCTGCTGCTCTCCATGCTCATATGCTCCCCTCCTCCCATTTTCTCTCTCTTCCCCTGTCTTTTGCTCGAACTGCTTTCTGCCCTGCCCACTGCAGAATCCCCGGAAGCTCTCTCTCTGACCGTTCTCATGGCACGGGCTTTTTTAACTTTTGTTTCTTGTCTGCCCTTGAAACAGGAAAATTTTCCTGCGAGCACTGTGAATTAGGGTTTTCCCTGAGTCCATTTATTCCGCTTTGAATTCAAGGTTGAAATTCATTTTCTGCAATGTCGTCGGAGGACATGCTGATGCATTTCTCGTCGAATTCCAACCAGTCGGATCCGTCGCTGCCCACGAAGCTTGCTAAGCTCGAGGCTCGGATGGCCGGGAAGGGCTCGACTGCGACATCAACACCTGGCCAGAGTTCGCAGTGGTCGCAGTCTGCCTCTTCGGCGAAGTTCGGAGGCAGCGGGGAGGAGTATCAGGAACCTTCAACTTCAAGTGATTCTGATGACGATGTGAGCTTTTTTCTGTTCTTCCCATTTTACTGTTTATCGTTGAATGAAATCTTTTTGTGCTAATTGCCGATGGAACTTGTTCGAGTCCTTGGCTTACTGTTGAGCTTCATTTGGCCTCAATGTGGGTAACCTATGCTTAAAACTCGCTTCTGTTGCGGAAAATACTGGCTTTCTCTCTTGAATCTAGACACTTAACAAGAGGAATATGAGAAGGGCTGAGCAGAAAATTAAAGGGAAATGTTGTTGTTGATGGCCAATAATGCCAGTGTGTGGTCTAGGAGATGAACATTTGCATGTTTTGCACATTGTATGTCAAGCTTTTCTTTTCAGTTTTTTGGCTCGTGTTAATTATCTGGTTGACATATGTATGTGCTTCTGTTGATCACACTGCTGAGGCTAGAAGACTGAAACATCCAATATGAATTGTGGATTGTAATCATGCATTCCCATACCATTGTAAAGGTTCCCATATAGTACTGGTAGACTTGTCTTGAGTACCCTTACATGATCTACCCTTCTAACCAGTTTCGCAACCTTGAAAGATTAACATGCTATTGATGGTACAATTCATCTACCACATAATTCAGTTAGAAGTTTTTTAACTTCAAAACCTTTGTGTTTCTGATCAGTGTTGCCCTAAAATTTTTATTGCTTTCTCCTAATGCTCTTATTTGCTTTTTCTGAAGTGTGTACTTTAATATGTCAATTGGGTCATGGTCTTCCTGAGGTCATGATGAATGTGGATTTTATATTTTTGTTGCGAACTTAATTGCCTGAATCATTCATATCAGGTTGGTGGGGAGTTCTTGATACAAGCCAACATTCAGAAACGGCAAAAACTTCTAGAGGAGGATGTCGCAACTGCTCATCGATCCGAGGTGTGTTAAAATTTATGCTTTCTTCCTAGTGGAATTTGGACATTATTTTGTGACATTAGTTGTCCATTTTGCTTGTGTTTCAGCTCTCCATTGCCATCCTTGCTTTTCTTTTCCCTTTACTTTGAGATGTTCCTTAAATTTTGATGACTGACAATAGAACCAGGGAGTCGGTGGTGGCAGGATTCAGAACACAGAAAATGCTGATGCTGAAGCTGTCACAGATGATTTTTGTAAGAGAAAATATGGCCGGAGCAGGGCTCGGCCAGGAACAGGCAGGAGACGTGGTTCAAGGGCCAATGAACAAGCTCCTCCTCACCTGGTTTCACCATCAAATGGCCATCCGTTGAACTCAGTGCACAAGGTTCATGTGTAATCTTATTCCTTTCTAAGCTCCCATTTTTCAATCAAATGCAACTGATTTTTTGAAATATTACAGATCATTACATATTACACTTCTATTTTTTATTTTTATAATGTTTGCTGAGGTTTGATGATTAAAACCATGAAATCAACTAATTAATTATAGTGCTAATAGTTATGTTATCCGTGATATATCATCTTGGAGGGATTGATATATATTCTGCTCTTGTTGTCCTGTTGTTCTTTTTCTTTCCACTTCTGGGTAGTTGGTTAAATATTCATAGTTTAGCTATGAAATTGTTCTTGTCCGGTCAAAGCAGGTTAATATCCTGATATGGTACTTTTGATTGTTGTTCATTCTCATCCTCTGTCAAGGCAGATCATATTAAGTTGTTCGATATCTTGTCAAAATCAAAGCTATTCTGGATTCCAAATTCATTGCCTCTGCAAATGATACACTTTTTTGAATAAGTTGCCATGAAAGTGCTAAGTTTGTGAGTCCAATGCTGTGTTGGGCAATTACAGACAATAAAGAAAATTTAAGTTCATGTTTTAGGAGGAAAAACATCTTTCTGTCATCAGGTTTTGCTTAAGGATGATCCCCTTTGGGCACAAACCTAGCCAAAATTGTGGATCAATTGTTTTAAAATAGTTTGTGGCATAAAAAAATTTCCTCCACTGGAAAAGCTTTGGATTTTCCCCCTACAATTTGGATCTCTCCATCTTTTTGGAGATGGGTGTGGTCCTAGACGACTTGTTTTCTTTAAACGAAACTATTACCATTAGAAAGAGAAAAAAAATGCCATTTATTTCTCAACTCCTCTTGCAGCAGTCGTGGAACCTGCTTAGCTTCAATTATTGTATCTGAATTGGCTGACTATTTTTGTCACTTGCAGCATGCACAAACTTTTTTTTTTTTTTTTATCTACTTTTTATTCCTGAAAGAGGTAATGTTCTGTTCCGTTCTGTTTTATTTGTAGTCCAATCATTATCATTCCATACAGGCTACACAGATTCCCAAACCTCGTATTTCCCTATCGACTTTTATACATAAATGCCATGCTCCACTTATCCCTGCAGGCTTATTCAGTTGATATCAGCTTTATCTCTTAGTCCTTTCAAAATTGTTGTTGGACCTAACTATTGTACAGTAAATTCTCAGAATCATATTTCTGGTTGGTCTTGAATGCTGGATTTTTGACAAATGTATTGTTCTCTTATTAGTTGGTAGCTGAATCAAAAGCTGATGTTGCATGTGATAAGTTCATTGTTTTGCTTGTTGTTTGTATTGACATGGAATTTTGCTTCTTTAGTAAGCTTATTCTTTGTTTCATTAATTTAGCAGGATAATTGGTCGAATGAGCTGGTTGGAAAGGACGACAGAGCATCCTTATTGGTATGAGTGGGCTCAAATGATTTGGTTTCATAATTTGGGATTTTTTATCCCTTCTACTTTTATTAATCAACTCTCTTATCCAACCTTAAACACCCTATGCTGTTGCCTTTTTGTTGTTCAAATTTCTATATTTGGGAGAACAATTTTAAAAAAGAAAGAAAAGAGGTAGGAAAGAAATAAAGGAGAAGAAGAAACGGCCTGGAATAGAGATCTGTTGAATATTAAAGGACCCGATCATGTAGTGCATAGCTAACACATTTGTAGACTGTGGATCATCCCATTAGTAATCTATCCAGTATCCACTGCTCTTCTAGTTAGATTATCAGCAGGATGCTTATATGCAATGTTGTCAGAACTGGACTCGTTAATGAACCGGTCAAGGGACTGGTTCTGGTCCAACCGGTTTAACCATTTTTAAAACCAGATTGAACCGGTGTATTAACAATTTATGTAAGATATATGTCATTTTTCAAACCTACAAAAATTAATTTATACAATTGCAAGTTATAGAAAATTTAGACAAAAAAATCCAACCACCGTAGCAAAACAATGACAATAATGTAACTGCTTAACTTTAATTTTAATTTTATCTAACAAAACATAGCATGATCAATTGGCTAGCAATATATTAAAAATAATTTAATTCAGACTAATTTCTTACACATTACAATCATAGCAACAGAGCTAGCAATTTCCAAGGGGTAAAAGTAGAAGTAAACAATGGCCAGCCATATGCAGCAGCAGTCGTACGAAAATAATAACAAACAGGGAAATTTTGAAGGCAGAAATAGAAAAATCAACTAGCAATGGAGCTAGCAAAAGATTCAAGCAGAATTATAGAAATAGAAAAAAATATCAAACAACAACAATGGTGATACCTGCTGCGGATCTGGATGGATGGGTGAGGAAGATGATAAATCATCAATTGACATTGGTTTTGCCTGCTCATTCTACCTGCTTGGGTGTTGGAGAAGAAGAGGCAAGCTGTTGTCTACTCCTGCCCGTCCAATTGTTGCCGCTGAAAATTGAAAGGAGCAAATGGGTTTTTCTTATCAGTGCCGGCGTAGGAAAATCGGCTGCATGGGAAGATGATCTTCCGGCGAAATCAAAAGATCAAAACAGGAAAATTGATTCGCAGGTGACAAAATTGGAAGGGGAAAATTGGAAATGGATTTTTTAGTTCAATGCCGGAGAAATTGAAAGACCAAAACAAGAAAATAGATTCGTGCCTCACCACCATCGCCGATTACCATTCTCTGGCACCATCCTTACTGTTGCTATCTGTGGTGTTTTCGTCTTGTTGCTTCTGGTGGTGGTGCGCTCATAGCCTCTTCGTCCAACCCTAATTATCTGCAGCACTGGCAGTAGCCTCTCCAGGCCGCCTCTTCTTTCCATGCTTGCTCAAAAGGGGGAAAATGGAAGCAATAGGAAGTCAATTCAGGGCTTCAGACTCGGGAATGAAAACTCGAGCTGGAGGAAAGGGTTTTGAGGTGCACATATATGAACCAGTTGGATCGGGCAAGTTAAAAATCGAAAACCAGCCCGGTTAAACCAGTTCACAGCGGTTTAATCCCCCCAGCCGGTAACCAGGGTGAATTGGACCGGCCAGGTGACCTGTTCCTGGTTGAACCAGTCGAATTGGCCGGTCCGATCCGGTTTTTATAACACTGCTTATATGTATATGATTCCCTCCTTCCTGCACTGTTGGAAAAATTAGCTGCTTGCCAAAGTTGTGAAGAAAAAACCCTTGAAAAAGCAGTCTATTCTTGCAGTATTATTTATTCCACATTGTCACCCAGAGATAAAAATTATGTTGAAAAAATGGCGTGAAGACTAGGAAATATTGTGGAAATTGTCAGCTATTCCTGTCTTTGATCACCCATTTTAGCAGCAGATCCATCTGCAGGAATTCGACACATGATGACAACCTAACCTATCATATGACGAGGGCATGTGGTCTTCTTAGAAAAACTGAGAGAATACTACTGACAAATCTATCTTGGATAGAGAAACCGATCAAATGCAGTATTTGGCACCATGTTGCTCTTGACAATTTAATGCTCTTTTGTCATAGCATTATAGCTTCTGTTATGAAGATCGTAGCTAATCATGTGAAGTTTTCATTCTCTGATCTCTCTCTCTCTCTCTCTCTCTAGGAGGAGATCACAGGATTACGTAGAAAGGTTGCATCTTTAGAAGAAGAATTATGTAAAGCTCGCCAAGAGGCTTCTCATCATCAAGAACAATGTCAGCTACTGGAAAAGGTATCAAAATATTGTGGTTTAATGCAAAAGTATCCACTGCACATTGGTTTCTATGTACCTTCAACGAAGCTTTTCTTAATTTTCATGTTGATAGGAACTCAGAGACCTTACAGAGAAGGAGCAACATATGAAGCCAAAGGTTGTTGCTTTTCTATACTTCCCTGGTTGCATTGTGATCCTCTTCATCATATAGAAACTGAATCTTTGCGTAGGTCTCAGAAAATTGGTGCTTCCACATCTGGTGTTTGCTGGATCAAATTTTACATGGGAAATTTCATTGATGGAACAAAAACAGCTACAAAATGATCAACACGTGATGGATTACATGGGAGATGCCATGGTTGAGCAGCTTTGTAACCTTCCTTGATAGACTTAGAATTTTTTCACAATTTCGATATTGTTTATTGTCACAGAGTGATAATATCATCGTGGAAGGTGACTGATATATTATCATGCAGAAAAAACACTTAACTTAATCTATTCGAACATTTTTGATAATAACTGAGGTAAGATCAATATTATCTCCAATTTAATGTTTAAATATTAGTGTTTTTTTTTTGTGTGTGTGTGAGTTATTGCCTGAACTTCGCCTTTAACATTTCTTCTGTAGTTCCCTTCTTTATTCAACATCTATAACCTTCCTAGTTGTAGTTGTAGCATTGGTTGTTGTCAGGACTAAGTGCATAACTCACAGTTATCTCGTTTGTGTGTACATCTTATGTTTATCTCCATTGGTCATTATGTTTTAGCATTTAAAGCAATGGTTTTGGTTTAATGCATTTTAAAGCTTAATTTAATTTATCATAGAGTTCTCTTAAAAATATTTTATTTTCGTCAAAATTTTCCTGAAAGTTTATACTCCAATAAGGTTTTCTGAGGAAAGCAATATTTTCTTTGATAAAGGTGATATTGTCTATATTTTGAGACCACGATATATTCTTAATTGCCGATAACACTGATTAGAATGGAATTCTCTTACTGGTCATAATCTGTAAAATAGCAGTCCAAATTAGGAACTCCTCAAATTTGAAAATGGGATTGTTTGACGACGACTTGTAGGAATAATGAACTCAATATTATTAAGTTTGGGAATCTACTTATTGGCTGTTTAATCTTGAGAAGACAGTGAAGATTGATAATCATTGTTGCTGTTAGTATATTGTGATTGATAATTATTAGCATCTTTAGGTTACTGCCGCCAACCTCCTTTATTTTTAAAATCTTATAAAAGAACTATTACACTGGCTATTCCAGTAATTTTGGATTTCACCATTTGTCATTAACACCAGAAAACCCATGAAATGCAATGTTATCTACTCTTCTTGATCTATAAACACAATAAAGTTTTATATTTTGCTGGAAGTTACTTCAAGACAACAAACAACTGGCATGACATTGCAGCGTCTGCACTTCGATGGAATATCATCAGTTGTCTTCCAACCGAAAAGTTTCTGTGCACAACTTACATCCATGTAAATAATTTGCTTATTACCTATTGACATTCTACTGCTTGTTACTCATTTTTTGATTACTTGGACAATGAATGATGGATGCATATGTTTTTTAATGCGTCACAAGAGTTGTTAGAGATGCTATGTTTTTGAACGCACACATTTGATTGGTCTTGAGTTCAGGAAGGGCATGTATGATCTCCTTGTTTTAGAAAGAATGAAAAAAAAGAAAGGAAAACAGCTTTGGGCTGTCCAGGGAATTGAATTGCTTCAAATAATTCTAGAGGTTGGGTTCTGTATGTGAGAACTAGAAACATTCTTCAGATATTGATTTGTTTGCTTTTGCTCAATTTGATGCAGCGAATAAAAGTATTGTCAGATCTACTTATATCCGTCTCAAAAGCAGAGAGACAAGAAGCAAGGACGAAGATGCGTCAAGATTCTCTTCGGCTTGGCAGTGTGGGTGTAATCAGGTACTTTCCCGATTCGTGTTTGATTTCATTGATAGAAAATCAAACTGGATGCTTGTCAATTCAAGACAAGGATATATGACTATGACTGAACATTGTAAATATGTTCCATTGCTATGCTTAACTAATCATCCATTTTATCAAAATTATGTTTGTTTTCATCGAAAATCAAATTGCGAGAACCTTAGGCAAACATGAACATTTATATGATTGTTTTCTGGGAACTAGTTCAACTTCATGCAGGTTGTTAGAATCTCATTTTCTTGAAGTACTGAGATAACGGTTCCATTCTGCAGTACTGATTGCTATTTCCAAGCTTCCAGAAGGGCACCATATTCAAAAGTAGTAACACAACTATCACCAAGAAACAGTTGCTGTTTGGCGTCAATGTTTTTCCTCCTTGCTTAAGGGTGTGTTTGAATAGTTGGAAGTGCCTGCTACATAGGGGACGGTGTTAGTTATGAAGTAAATAAAGTTAAAATGAATTAGGATAACGGTGGAAAGTTGGGTAAGGATGAGGAAGAAAGATGGGTGTGTAGTGGTTGTGGTAGTTATATGTTTCCTCCATGTAATATTTCCATGGGGAATTTGTTCCACATCCCCATTGAAATGCATCCTTACTGAAATTGGCTTATTTCCGGTACAAGTGATGAAACAGTTTAGCCTCTGACGTTACTTCTGCACTGTCCATTCTTTAGGATTCCAGCTTCTTCATCTACTGTACACTTTTGTTGTTGATGTTCTTACTTGTTTTTGCCTTCTGATTGCAGAGCTGGAACTGTCATATCTGAGAGTTGGGAGGATGGACAAGCATTGAGGGAGCTTAATGCTCATCTCGTATGACCTCTGATCATCATTTTTCTGTTACCATTTCTCAATTGTAGACGAATTAGCTAATCTACGTAGCTTCATGAGCTTAAAGCCTTTTGAAGTTGTGGTATTCGTTTCTATGCTTTGCCTACAATGCATGTCATGTTCATTTGGGGATGAAAATTATGTCAAATGCTCTCCACTCTCCAGTTACATGGCTTATTGACTATAAAAACATGTTCGCATGTGGTCTAAAATGCAAAACATGGCATCTATTTCCAAAAAAATGGGTGCATTTAATTGCATTAGATGATGTGGTCGTTTGGTTGTGCTTCTCCAGAAATATCTATTGGAATCGAAGGAGAATATCGAGAAGCATCGAAAATCATTAAAGAAACGGCAATCTGGTAAAATTTCTCTTTTCTCATGTTTATTGTGCTCCTTTTTGTCCTTCGGTATGGGGATTGTAGGTCCGTTCAAATGTTTCCTAAGAGAGATTCACAAAACACTGCCTTTGCCTTTTATCTAGATTTTTTTTCTTGCATTATTTTGATTTGTCTGTATGATTTATTTTCTTCTGTTGACTTCAGAAATCCCACTTATCCTAATTATCTTCGTGGTCTGTTAATTTCTTACGTTGTTGGTTTTCCCTCCTGTAGATAAGGGTGATGGAAGTGATCATGAAATAGGAATGCCAGAGGAGGATTTCCTCATCCAAGATGAAATATGTAAAACCCGTCTAGCAAGCATCAAACGCGTAGGCTTTCTGCGTCATTTGGTTTCCTTTGATGAGTTGATTTATTTTGCTACAACTGTTTTTTCATTTCAAAGGGAAACTGTATACTGTTGCTCTAAGGTGAGATATGTACTCACTATTTTCATTTGAATCTTTATTATGTGTTGGCTTTCTTATAGGAGGAAGATATTGCTTTCCGAGAAAGAGATCGTTATGAACTGGAAAAGGGAAGATTTATACGTGAAATGAAACGTATTAGGGATGAAGATGGTTCACGCTTCAACAACTTCCAGGTTCTCAACCACAGATATGCACTCTTGAACCTTCTTGGAAAGGGAGGTTTCAGTGAGGTTTACAAGGTGATTTTATTTTCCCCTGTTAGCCTCTTTTTCCAACAATTCATAAAACATTGTGATTGTTCAGTGTTGGTGGATCCATTTTCAGGAAGATAAAAGCTACCCATGCTTTCCTCCTTAACCTGATTGAAATGAATTTCTGGATCTTTATTTTGCCTATGTAGGCATTTGTGAGAATAAACTTTTTTGCAGTGATTTGAAGTGGGAACTTTCAAGCAGGCATATGACTTGGTGGAGTATAGATATGTCGCGTGTAAGCTTCATGGTTTGAATGCACAATGGAGTGAGGAGAAGAAGCAGAGTTACATACGTCATGCAATTAGGGAGTACAACATTCACAAGACGCTGGTTCATCAGAATATCGTGCGGCTATGGGATACCTTTGAGATTGACCAGAATACATTCTGCACGGTATTGGAATATTGTAGAGGTATGTTTCCTCTAGTCCTCAAGGATGTTTTACTCCATTAGATTGTATTACACATTTTCTTGTGCTTGTTTTTGCCTCAAGTTTTCTTCAAGTGTTATTATTGACTTTTCTGCCCCATCAATGGATTATTCTGGTAAGACTGTAATGTTTTCTGGAAAAGTGAAGGAGCAACTGAAGAAAAAGGGACAAGAATAGATGATACTGAATCATTTTCTTTTTTTGATAATTTGACAGTCATCTCACTGTGTATTACAATCAAACCCCTTGAGACATTCTTACAATATTTCTACATCATTGATCATTCTACCAACTAACTGACAATATATCTACTTTTTATTCTTCCTATTTTCCTACAAAATCTGTTGGTGAATACTCTCATGCATTGCAGGGAGACGCTGCCACCACTCCATTTTTTTTTTCACTTGCCACCATTTGAACCCATGGTCACCCAACTGAGGGGCACGGCCATGTACCATGCGGATAACACCTGCATGGCCATTTTCTTGTGTTCAATGTAGTTAAGAAATCAATTTTAGAATTGAAAAAGAATAAAAATAGATGAAATGGATACTGAATCCATTCCTTATTCCTTTTCTTATTCTTGTTTTTGAGGGACAAACAGTACTACATTTCCACCTCCTAACATATAGCAACGAAATTCAACCTCAAAATCATTGAATTACGTCTCTTTCAAAAAGATGCAATAAGACAAATGTATTTGATTTATTGATTTGAAATCACTTGCATTGGTGTGGTATTTTTCTGCAACTTGCATTGCAGAAAGTTGGTCCTACTAATTTTTTATGCTTTTCCTTGGAAAACGGAGTGAATTAATCATCATCCAGAGAAGTGAATCCATGGGCATTGCCTTTCTTTACAAGGGGGAGACCCAATGACTGTCTGTGTTTCCTTTGTATTTGGAATGTTAAAAAGAACTGCTGTCCAAATTAAGGGAAATCGAAAAACAAATCCAACAATTAAACTTTGTTGCAACACAAATGATATACTCTATCCCGCTGCTTTGAAGGAGCCCATACTGTTTGGATGGCTCAATGTGACTCTCTTCTCTATTTATGCAACTTTCTGAACCTGTATCTTTTCTTTGTTGGTCCTTTCCTCTTATCTCAGGGAAAGATCTCGATGCAGTTCTTAAAACAACACCTATCCTCCCAGAGAAGGAAGCTAGAATTATTATCATTCAGATATTTCAAGGCCTTGTGTACATGAACAGGAGATCACAGAAGATTATCCATTATGATCTAAAGCCAGGAAATGTTCTATTTAATGACGTTGGTGTTGCAAAGGTGACTGATTTTGGTCTGAGCAAAATTGTGGATGATGATGTCGGATCCCAGGGCATGGAACTCACTTCTCAGGGAGCTGGAACATACTGGTGAGGATCTTTCTCTTGCAAGTATATTTTTCATGAGTTATTCAAGACTGTTATTCCTGAACTGTAAGTCCCATTCTTGATTGTTTTATGCGTGTACCCAGAATTAGATTCCAGATGTTACTCCACTGGTTGCTATCTATTTCATTTTAGAATACTTCCATTAGGCTAGAGTACTAGACAGTGTTTGTAATAAGCAGCTTTGATTGTTCAGAGCCCGCATAAAAGGTCTTGAATCCACCACAGGTGGAGAATGTTCCCAGGACAAAAGTGTCTTAATTGGAATATCTCAGCAATAAATGATCGATGAACATCAGTTGCATTACTTGTCCTTGTGAAAAATATCTTTGCTGGCCAGGTATCCAATACTACGCTTATTGCATTTAGGATTTTGTGAGATCATCTTGCTTTCATGGTTGTCTGTGAAGGTTCTTTGAGATCTTTTTTTGAGAACTGGTGATTTAGTTTCTGCTATTTGTGGGACTTATTTGTTAGAGCTGAATAGCCTTTTCTGCTTTTCAAGAATGCCAGCAAAATGCATGTCTAATTCCTCTCAAGAAATGTGTAATCCTTGTATACTGCATGCAGAAGACAAGTCTTAGCGACGAGTTTCATCTTCAGAATTCTTTTGTGCTTTTATTTTTATGCTATTCAGAGATGTCACTGTTTGCAACATTTGTTTGTCTGCTTCTCTAATGTGGCATAGCATGTCAAATTCTTAACATTGTCAAATTGTCATGAATATCTCTGCACGTCAAGTTCCCATTTTCTAGGCCAAAGGAGGTTAAACAATCAAATTAGTTGCACTCTTACACTATTGTAAGAGAGAGAATGCTATGTCTGCTTCAATACTTGGTAGATTTATCCTTCCTGACACCATCATCATTATAATTATCACCATATGATGTTTACTACTTAAGTGGGTCAGCTTTCAGGATTATGTTACCTTTTTCTTGTAAACCTAACCTGTGTTATGTTTATAGTAGACCCAAAATTTCGTGTATTTTGTTTTAAGAGTTTTTTAAAATTACCTCTAGCTCAAATAAATTTTCTTTTCCTGAGCTTAATACCTATCCTCGGCCTAATTAAAATTACTTGATTTTTAAAGTTCATTCTTTTTAATCTTATCACATACCATTTCAGCATCTTTTATGAGCTACTCACCCACATTTGATTTTGACACCATAAAACAATATGGTCTTATAACCAGCCTAAAAATTGTATTTTGACGCACATAAAAAAAAAACAAAAAAAAAGAGTTTTTTGGCTGAGTTGGTACTTGCTTGCATGAAGTACCTAATGCTCAATGTAATTTCTTTTTCCAGGTATCTTCCTCCAGAATGCTTTGAGCTCAGCAAGACACCACTTATTTCTTCAAAGGTCTGTAATTAGGGGGTATTTTTTGGTTGTATTTAAGTTTAAATGTTTAATGACAGAAAAAAAAAATGATGGAAGAATATTACTAGGGAGGCCATCTCCATAATTAGCTTGCTTACAGATGAAGGTTTCCAGTTTTTCACCTGCTTATATGCAAAGTATGCTCTTTAAAGTTCTCTTTGAATTTTTTCTTGAATGATGATTCCCTAGCATTAATCAATTCAATGTCTTCTTGCGACCATCTGGTCTCTCGAATAAATTGGATTAGCAATCTGAATCATATTCCTTATCTAAACTCATCTACACTATTACAGATAACCGTATCCAGACTTTTGCAAAATGAATGCCATTCAGCCATTTTATCTTATTCATGTAACTCTTGTTGCAAATTGGCACACTCTTAAATGGGGCAGCATCGATTCAGTCCTCTTCCTTTGTTGGGTTATAAGACTAGTAATGATCTCACAAAAATCTCAATCCCTCTGTGACCATTAGGCTTAGATCACCATTGTCATAATCTTTATAATAATCATAATTGCCACTAGTGCCCTGGTATATCATCATAAACTTTGTAATTGTTGTCTTCATTATTCTCATCAGTTTCATAGTCAATATTATTGTCATGACTTCTATGCAGTTCAATTTTTAGCATATGCTGGTTTAATACATTGCTGGTATTGTTTCGTCTATATGGTGTGGATGAATGTCATACGATTTAATTTCAATGGATGAGCTCGTTATTTACATTAGGAAATTATTGAACCCAAGGCATTATTGTTTGAAAGTGCAACTGTGCAAGGTGAGCTATTGCATTACTGGTGAGAAGAAACACAATTCTAGTCTAACTTCCTCTTCAACTTGGATTTGGTTCCTCGATCTTTAGCTGATTTTTTCGTGTTTTAAAACTGTAAATTTTCATTCTCAGAATGTAACTTCATCATTTGTTATTATTGTTATATATATTTCATTTCTCTAATCTGCTGCTACTGGGGAAACAGGTCGATGTTTGGTCAACTGGCATTCTTTTTTACCAAATGCTCTTTGGTAAACGGCCTTTTGGTCATGATCAATCACAGGAGAGAATACTGCGCGAAGACACAATCATAAGAGCACGCAAGGTGGAGTTTCCTTCACGTCCCTCTGTATCAAATGAAGCAAAGGTAGATCTCTTCATTTCTATCATAATTTTAAAAGCTGTGTTTAGAAGTCGGAATCAGTGTGAACTTCAGACAATTAGGGTGCATTTGGAATTTAATAAAATTTGTATATTTAAAACTTCTCGCTCCTCTTAACAATATTTTTTAATCATTTGTTCACATCTTGTCATACAACTATACTTTTCAATTTTTTCTCCACAACTGCTCATAAAACTATCTATGTAACTATCTTATTTTGTTTTATTTTAACTTTATTCTTTTTATTTATCATCATTATCTCTGTTATAGCACACACTTCTCTCATTTAAAGAACTTTTGATCAAATAACAAACACACATTGTGAGTTAGTTTTTCTTATAACATCCATTTTTCACTCAATGAAACGCACGGGACTTTGTGCAATGCTGCAGGAGCTAATCCGGCGATGTTTGACATATAACCAAGCAGATAGACCAGACGTTCTAACTATTGCGCAGGATCCTTATCTTTCATACAGTAAGAGATGAAAAAAAAAAAAAATTTCACTGTATTACTGGATCCCACCAGAAAGTTGAAAACTTGTAGACACCTGAAGTCCTGTAAATTTTGTAAAGCTTCTTTTTGGTTACCCCGTTGTATTTTGTTCTCAGTAATTCTTCCATCATCAACAAATGTAGCTGTTCTATTTTTTCATTTCCTCTTCAAAATTTTAGACTATTCACCTTTAGTAAAAGAACTATGGAAACAGTAAGAACTAAGAAGTGAATTCCGGGAACATTCCCAATTTGGGCTCAAAATCGAATCCGATGGTCCTTATATGCCAAGCGAGTGACATGGGTACACGTATCTGTAGTCTAGTGTGAGTGCAAGGTTTAGGGTTCAAATATTAGTAAGAGGCAGTGGCCTCATTATCCTGCCCTTGGAGTACACTTCTGTTACTACCTTCTAATCATTTAAGATGGTTGACATGATTTAAAAAAAAAAAATCGAATTCAATGATTTTATTTAAAAATCATCTGATTAATCATAACGCTAAAAATTAATGATTTTATTTAACATCATTAGATTAATTATTATACCAAAAGAAGATTTATGAGAAATACTTCAATGGGGTCGGTACCACCGAAGGTTTATGATCAGTAGTGGAGTTGAGTTGGGCAACTGGCCCCACTAAAATTTAAAAATTGCAGACGTTGAAAAGGATGTACTTAGCACTGGCCTGTTAACAACTTGGATGAGATGAGAACGATATGAGGAGAAGATGAAATTTTTTATTTTCAATAACACATTTTATCTTTAGAAAACAACAATTTTTCTTACTCCTAGCATATAACAACACTTTTGCGTATGCTATATACTCGTCCAATTCTCACCGAATTTAACTCGTGAATGGGCCCTAAATTGTCCCCTCTCAAATGGCAATGTATCCCTCATGTCTAAAATTGATCTTACTTCAAGGGTCTTCTGTGATTCATGGTGATAGTGGTGGAAGGTGTAACCGGGTAAAGAGCATTGAGCAATACATTGCTATGCTTGCCAATACACAATGGGCGGCGGTGTGAAGGGCAACCCACAACGTGGTGGGAGCAGCGGCAGTCAATGGCCCGATCCGCTTCCGATGCCAAACATCCGCAAAAGTGGAAAGTTTCGGCGATTTTCGCTCCGCTTACGAAAAGATAGGCGAAACGGAGACAATAAGCTACAATTCACCACTGCTGGTTTATTCGCGCAAGAAGTTAAGTATAATAATAAATTTTAGATAGCTTATTTGAATGAAAATTCATACACAATCTAAATTCTAGTAACTAGAGTCTATGTGATTTATTCAGACTATAGACCCAAAATTAAATTTTATTGTAAAACAACTGTAACAAAAATTTTAAATGTATCCATGTAATTCTTTCTATTTTTAATATTTAAATAGTTGATAAAAAATTAACTCTATTGATTGTATTTAGTATTATTTATATTATTATGAAAACTCTTTTATTTGTCTAGTATCATTATGTATGAGCCTCATCTACAAACGTGTAAAATCAATATAATAAAATTATTTAATATTAAAAATTAATTTTTAAATAGTAATTTCAACTTTTAAATCATCCAAAATATTATAAGCAAGTAGATTAATGATTCTATGAAATATTGTTATATTTTAATATATATGTAAATCGATCTAAATATTTTTTCTAATTTACATAAGAATGTACCTATTTTGGAACAAATATATCCTATAAACATATTGGATTTGGATCAAACTTAGTTTTTTATATACATAAATAATGTTAAATATAAAGAACGAATTGGATTTTTCATTACATATTAAAATTTTAAAATTTTAGTGAATTATATGGAATCATTTCTATGTAACCTAACTATGTAGAAGTGGCCTAAATTTTAAAGATTTACTATGCACATAGTGAATAGATGTATAACTAAGTCTAAATTTTAATTTTTTTTATTAAAATCAATCACTAATAATTGTTACTTAAGCTATAATAATTAATATATAAAAGAACTTTAACCATCAATAGATTCACGAAATTTATTTTTGTATAATATTTTAATCAAATCTATACATTAAGCAACTTTTTTTATATGTGCGCTTAAATAAAACACGATAATAGGATTACAATTAACATTTAATTACTTATATTAAATTTATGAGAAGATTACTTTTCTACTTACAAAATGTTTGCTACTAGTTCTTAATATATATACAATTGGCAATTTTCTTTCCTATTCTTTTTTGGTATTCCAAATTTTCCAAACAATTCTCCCTTACTATAGACCGCTTGAATAATGCCGAATGATCTTTTCAGATCGGTTGGAAATTCGGTGATTTCCGATCGGTCAAAAAATATATTTCTTGAATTTTTTTTTGAAAAATAATTTTATAAACATGTTAATCTAGTTATATTTAATTT
>JAXCLR010000073.1:24773847-24802776 GCA_035584095.1 Annona squamosa | reverse complement strand
TTATATTATTTTTTAAATTTAAATATTTTTATACAAAATTTCGATCAAAAGACCGACCTGATATAAAAATAAGATTAACCAGGGTTTTAAAAAAAGGAGTCGCGATCCGGTATCGGCCCGATACCTACCCCTGAAGTTGATGGCCCCTCGCCAAATTACTCCAATACCGCTCTGCTCAGAAACTGTTGTTGCGACTTGCGAGTCGTTTGTGTCTCCGCGTTCCTACAGCAGGGAAAGGGAAAAGGATCATGAGAACAGATTCGGGGCAGAGTTCCTTGAATTTAGTGACCGATCCGAAGCGGAAAAAGAAGGAGAAGCGACGGCGGCAGCAGCAGCAGCGGCATGAGAAGAAAGATGAAAGCGAAGAGCAGGATGCTAAAGGGAAAGGTGCCAACCGACTCGAATCCCAGGTCAGAGAAGATTACAGCCCAAAGAAGAAGAATAAGACGAAGAAGGATAGAAACGCTGCGACGACGATACCGGACAATGACGCCGTCGAAAGCTTCGATTTTAGGTCAGGTAGGGCTGAGAGCACGGTTATCGAGTGTGGAATGTCGGGAGGGAGCAATGAAACTGAAGTGAAAAAGAAGAAAAGGAAGGATGCCGTGGGCTGCGATTTGGAAACTGTAGGTGAAATTTCTAATGATAACGGGAAGGCGAAGGAGCGAAGGAAACGCAAGGAAAAGGGTGGGGATGGCAAGGGTAGGCTGAAGGATGAGGAGAGCAGGTTGGGCGAAGTCGCAAAAGAAGATGGAGAGGCTGAGGCGGTAAATGATGAGAATTTTTCAAGTGGAGACCCGGGTAAGAAAAAGAAGAAGAGAACTATGGAAGATGACGCTGACGCTGAAGTGTGGAGCAAGAAAGAGAGGAATGGAGATTGGGGAGATGATGTTGGAAAATTGAATCGGCGAAAGAAGGAAAATGCTACAGATGCAGGTGATGAGGGCAGACGGAGTAAGAAAAAGAGGAGATTTGAAGATATTTGTGGTGGGAAAAATGACAACGAGGATGCAGAAAGGAGTAAAAAAGGCGGGAATGGAGATATTGCTGATGATGCTTGTGAGAGTCAGGAAACGATGAAGAGAGATGATGAAGACGATCTTGACAATGGAGTCTCAAGTAAGAAAAGGAGGAAAATAGATGCGAAAGATGATATTGACAGCACTGTTCGTAGTAAAGGCAAGAGGAAAAAGAGGAAGGATGATTCTAATACAGATGCCGTTGATGCAAGATCTAGGAAGACAACTAGGAAGGGACACGTTGAAGGAGATGTTAATGGAATACTCAGTAAGAGTAAAAAGGAAGTGGGTATGAAAAATGTTGATGGAAGGGCAAAGCAAAAGAGGGAGAGAGTTGCTGGTGATTCCGAAAGTGACCATGCATCCAAAGAATCAAGGAAAGTAAGGTTTTCTGATGAAGTCGAGGTGTTCCCACTGCCTAAAGATGGAAAAGATCCATCAAAAGCTGATGAAGAAAATTTGGTGCAAGGTAAACGGTTCACAGAAGAGGAGGATCAGTTGGTTAAGGATGCTGTTCTAAACTTCATAAAGGTTAGCTACTTCTATGTGACTGCTAACATTCTGTTTTCTCATGATTTGTAGCATTTGGACAGTATGCTTGTGCATCAAATTTCTTCCAAGAGTCAACAAGTTTTCTGGTAAAGATAGTGGTCTTTGGGATCCATGACAACAGCAACAATAGGAAAAAGTTTCTCTTCAAAATTTAGACATGCCAAAATTATTATTAACATTTGAAAGTTTATGCATCCTATTTTATATCTGGTTGATAGTCTTAATCTCCTGTTACATACCGATTCTGTATTCATTGCATACACTGGATGAGCACTCCCGGGTGATGAAAGACACTATAAACTTCTCGTTCAAAATAATTGATGAATGTCCCATGAAATTTGGGTTGAATATGATTTTGTTTTCAAAATTTTAGAAGAAAATTTCATATTAAAAGAGTAGACTTATGAAGACTTCAAATTGATGATATTTTATTGTGATAGTGGAAAAACAGCAAAACATTTTTCTATCTTTTATCTTTTTTGCTTTTTTAGCAAATCATTTGGTTACAAGGGGTTACTTAATTGGATAATTTTTGAAGAATGTGAAAGTTCAAACTTTAAAAAATTTTCCCTTCTAGACTGGGCATCCAGTTATTGTGGAATTGGTGATTTTGCAGGCAAATCTTCTAATTGTTGGATGTTAAGGAAATTATAAAGCAGGGTTCTTGAAAAATCTAGGCCATGTTTGGAATGTTGGATATAGTCAGTATAATCTGTTCATAGGTTACGGTAGAATGAGATATCAACAGGAGTGAGAATAAGGCCAATATGGCACTGAGATAAGTTTAATGATGAAATTGGAGTTCACAATGGAATATTCCACTCCACTTATGTAATGCTAAAAATTTAAGTAAATATTTCATTGTGCAAAAGGAAAGTAAAATAAAATAAACTTTCTTCTCTATTTACAAGCACAAAGAAAATGCAAGAGGATAATTTGTACAGAAAATTTTCCTTGAAACTTCCAAAAGTTGGAATTCGTTTTTATACTGATATAATGAATGACATTCATAGAATTTGAGACTCATGGTTTGCTTCCAACAGGAAGGCTAGGTTTTCTTTATTAGTTTAGTTTTTTGGACAGAAAGTGATTATTTGGTTTTTGTTAGAGAATTGAAGGAAAAATGGCTGTAGTAGAAGAAGAAGTGGAATGAGCAGAAGAATTAGAAACTCTGAACTCTACACCCAGGCTTAGGGTGTCATACTGACTTTGCTTTTTGGAAATGCTTGAGAACTATTTTTCTAGTCTAACCAATGAAATTATTGTTAACAGTGTAGCCATAAAATTGGGTACAACTGTCAACCCTGTGCAGGTCTTGCATATGCAAGGTTAGGTTGAAATTAATCTGAAATCCTAACTTATGTTTTTCATACCAGTAATCACATCATAATGAAACTATATGATGAAAATTCAGATAACAGAAAATAACCTTAGATTTCTCAAATTTGCTATGCAACTTAGATGCACCAGACTCGTGTGAAATCTAACCAGGGTGGCCATCAATTGGAACTATTTTCACAGTAATGAAACTTTGGTGTCCCAAAGTGGACAAAATGAATAAAGAAAGAAAAGAAAAAAGTTAAAAAATTTATACCTACGCTAAGCCTAAAAAACTTTGATCAATGTTGCCTAAAAAACTTTGATCAATGTTAGGACTCCATTAATTAATAAAAGCTCCATAAGACCCCTTATTTCTAGTTGACCAGTTGACCAATTATAGCAAGGGACTTAGGCTTTGTTTGGGTAGCATCTAATGAGCTAGCATCATCATCATAAGCTATTTCTCACCTAAGTTGGGCCAACTGCATCGATTCTGCTATATGCATTCTTGACAATAAATAATTAAATTTTTAGTAGGTTTTGATGTTTTTGTATCTTGTTTAATTACTTCCGTCCATATTTTTGTTTGGGTCTTTTTCTCATTCTCTTACCACCATTTATTTGAATGAACTCAACCCTTCTAAATGGCGCCATTTCAAGCTTCCATTTAACAGACCGAACCACTTCAGTCTACTTTCCTTTATTTTATTACCTATTGGCTTTACTTTTAGATATTCTCAAGTTAGTTCATTTTTAATTTCATCTTTTCTTATTTTACCAGTCATCTACTTTACATTCTCATTTTTGCTGCGCATTTTATGTCTATGTTGTTCTTTGATTGCCAAACATT
Organism: Annona squamosa; assembly: GCA_035584095.1. Classification (NCBI taxonomy): domain Eukaryota; kingdom Viridiplantae; phylum Streptophyta; class Magnoliopsida; order Magnoliales; family Annonaceae; genus Annona; species Annona squamosa. The sequence continues at coordinate 24,799,035 of JAXCLR010000073.1, read as the reverse complement.
CTGTCCCATAAAGTATAGCTGTCTTATAAAATTTTTCTTTTAGTTTAATTGGAACTCGATGATCACATAAAATTCCTGAAGCCCTATGCCATTTCTCGCATCTTGCTTAAATTCTATTTATGGAAGCTCCTACAGAAGAGAAATTGTTAAGTATTTTTTAGGGAATTGATATTTTATGCTTCCCTGTACAGAGCCCTGATTCTCCTAAAAATAGAGCAAGTGCCTATTTGATGCACTGCCCCTCCAAATACTTAATTTAATATATTGTGTGGTATGATAAGCACATAAGTTCACTTGAAAATTGGAGCCAAACAAACCCTTACAAGCAGGCTGTTGGATCTGGCCTATTAGTCTAAATGCCCAATGTTCACAAATTTCAACTTTGATCAGTTATAACCTTGACCAACTGATTAGTTTGGATTTTGGATCCAATCTATCAGATGATTTGATTTCAGGTTTTCGAAACACCTAAGGTAGCCTTGATCTTGACCTTGATGTTTCCTGGCTAGAACTTTCTGTTGAAGAAAAACTTGCCCTTGAATTTTTTTACCATGACAACCAGATGCCATTAAATTGGGTTTCTGGGTGATTTCAGAGAGTTATTATAGTTCCTTGCAGCTATTCTGGAATTCATTTTGTTCTTGCTGAATGACCTGCACTATAACTATACCTTTAGTAATAGTGCTCCCTTACCCCAACCAAAAACACCCACCACCATGACCACCACCACCATAATGTCAAAATGGTTCAAAAGAACTGTTCCTTTGAAAATTTAAAGAATCTCCTCATGTTTTTGTTGCCATGTATAATTTAATGAAATTCAGCTTAACTGTCACATTTAATAATTGTTCAGTTGAAATTCCAAAGATTATCCAAAGTAACGAATAATTTATATGAATAAATTAGAATCATTTTGAGATTAAATATCCTCCCTTCTTTCCTCTTGAAACTCTTGAAGATGTAGTCAGGCATCCCACATGTTTGGTAGCCCAACTCCCATATTGATTCAGCCTTCTACAAAAATTTATGAAATTCAATGTACAAGTAGTTGATCTAAATTAGTTTTCATGGTCCGCATATGAATAAATATATTTTCAAATGGTACAGCCCAATAGATTTTTGATTGAAATGATTTCAAGTATCATAACTGAAAAGAAGTGCTAAGCATGATGGTTGAATTGGATTCTCTAATTGGCCTGAAAGTTGATTTTCTTTTGAAATTTCAATGAGCTGTTGCCACAAACTGTCTCCATTTTGTTGTAGGTTCATGACTTGGGTGAGAATGGTGTGGATATCCTTATGAATTGTCGTCGGCGTCCGGATCTTAAAGGCTGTTGGCAGGAAATTGGTAAGCATGCTTGCTGGTTGTGCAATAGACTAATTCCCTGATGGTTTGAGACAGATGTTATCCCTTTCTCCTTTTATAATTTATAAAACTGACCTCCTACAAGTAACTGTGGGTTTTCTGGCAGCATTTCATGGGCAAAAGTGGAATATATCTTTTGCAGGTCCATCAAGTTTGGTTGTACTATACTTCTAGTTTTAGCTTCTCTGTTACTCTTTTCTGTTGAATGATAGCTAGTACAACTAATTATTCCTATTTGTTTGAAACACATTTTCTTTCCCTTTTTCTTTTTAGAGAGGTGTTCACCTGCAACTGATTGTAGGTTCACGTTCTGCCATCTTTCCATAGACAAAAGTGGTATAAACTTTCTGGTAGTTGGATCATTACTGTAGTTTTGGTTTTAGGTGTTTTGTTCCTGTGTTTGTGATTGACTGCCCTAATTCTGCTTCTTGAGAATTTTGTCCATGTACTATGCTATTTTATTTACCCTGATGTGTTGTCAACTAGAACAATTACTTTGAGAACCAGCAAGTGGGAAAAAAATCTTGGGTGATGACGATGATATAGTTGGCTAGATTTTTGTTGGAGGCAGCGCAATGTTTAACTCTTAACTATTCAACATAAATACCTTGGGGCATTTATTGTCTTAATGATCATGTGTGTTCCACTAGCAAGCTTGAAAAAGAAAAAAAATTAATTTGGCTGCTGATGAGAAATTATCTAATGATCAAGTTGGAGATTGTTAAAGATTTGGATATGGTACAAAATTCAAGGGATAAGGAAATAAAAATTCTGGAGATTTGAATGAAGAGATGATCAAGTTCATTTGAAATGATGAATCTGGTTTCAAGATGAGAGAAATTTACAGAAGTCATCACATGAAATTGAAGTCAAGAACTTCATGAACTGAATTTCTTTTTCATTTTCGAAGCATTGTAGACCTATGAAACACACGAAAGGAATCACAGACTGGAGAGTCAATTTGTGTTTTTTTTTCAATATATTGTCCAACTATTGAGAGGTTAATTCAACATATTGGATTATATCATCATCTTTTGCAAAATCTGATGAAAACACTCTACAAAGTTGGCTTATTGATTCCACTTCAAAGCTCAAGGATCAGTGTGTTTTTTTCTTAAGCTGCTGAGAGTGATAAAGAAGAGAATGAGATTGACCAACACATTTTGGTTTATTAAGAAATACCTTTTTTACAATTTGGCTTCTAGACGTAGTATCATTCTGTGGATTTACATTCTAATCCATAGGCTCTTTTTTCCATTTGAGAGAGCCTACCTTTTTTTTTTTCTGAGTTTCTCCTTTTTATTCTGCGAGGCAACTTGTCCTCTAAAAAAAAGGTATCTTACCATACAAGGCGTTTTTTTTTTTTTTTTAAAAATTTTTAAAAGCTTAAGAAAATACAAAAACTCCAGAAAATTGAGAAATGAAAGAAGTTATTTTTCCGTTTTGCCCATATGATGGTGTAATAGTCCAATATCTTTAACAAGTGTGCTGTAGCTGACAAGTTGCATTTTGTTGTGGTATGCAATATTTCAATGATGCATTGGAATATCAGGCTCAAAGTAAAGAACAAACATTCTGACAGTCAAAGAAGTCTGACAAACATCAAATCAATGAATAAGAAACAGAAATACGGGCATACAATTCTATTTGCAATTTAGCATACATAAACTGATAGACACGACTTCTGAACCTCGGAGAGAAAAAAATTGCTTGAACGTACTACTATGGTCATGAATCAGTGATATGATCAGATGTGCAATAGGAAAATATTAAAAACTCTATTTATTTGTCAAAATTGAAAATTCCCAAAAAAAAAAAATTAAATATCATGAAAATGTACTTTAAAAACAAGGAAGAAAGTAGAAAACAATTTTGAACAGCTTGACCACACCACCCCCGCCCCCCTCCACTAAAAAATAAAAATTAAAATAAAACTCATTTTTTGGGGAAAAAAATTAAGAGGGCTTTGATTTTTTCGGCCCGGGTTTAGGTATATCTTTTTCAATGATAATTTAGGCCGAAGAGTCTGTGTGTGTTTTTTTTATTTTTTATTTTTTATATATCAAAATTTACAATTTTTGGATGTGTCTATATATTTCTGACTTGGCTGTTGAATTTTTAAATTCAGAAAAAGTATATAAACATACCCAGTGATTGCAAATTAATACACTTAGGCCCACATTTTCAAAAGAAAAAAAAAGGAAGCATCGTAAAAATTATACAAATTCCTGTTAGCATTGGCTAATAGAATAATAGTCCTTATTAAAGAGAAAAAGCAAAATAGCAGATCTAACACTATATCTAGCTCTGTAATCTTCTAATACATAGTATTAGTAATGAATCAGCAACATCGTCTTGCTTGCAATGAAAACCAACCACCCTTGGGAAAAATATCTATTAATGAAAAATAAAATAAAAAATACAAAATAGCAGATCTAGTACCTTTTCATGCTGTATCCATGGAATCCTAGATAGATCTAAAGTTTTTAAGGCCATTGGAAACATAGTTGTCAAAAGCACGCCTGTGTGCTCACCTAGGTGCAGGGCGTGCTCGGGTGCAGGGTGTGTGCCTACACGTGTAGCAGGGTGCACTGCTTCAGGAAGGTGGGGTCAGGCACGCGCCTGGGCGCAAGGCCCGAGTTGTGCACCTCATGGGCTTTAACCAACTAGTGGCCCTACATTTTTTAAAATGAATAATAATAAAAAAAAAACGCCTTAGTATAAAAGGCAGCGGCTGGAATTTAGGGTACCCTGCTGAAAACAGAGGCTGAGGGGAATGGAGGGAAAATCGAAAGGGAAGAAGAGGGAAACGAAGCTACTGGTCAGAGAAGAAAGGCTTGGAGGAGAGCTGCTCTTGGTTTTCTCCTCCTCCTCCTAGTCCTTCTTTCTCGAACAGTCGAACCATGCTGCTGCTGTTGCTGCTGCTTCCTTTTTTTTCTTCCTCGTCGGGTACCCTGCTGGCTGCTGCAGCTTTTTTTCCCTTTTTTTCTTCTCCAGTAGACCAGTACACGCTCTGTCTCTGGTGAACCTATCTTGCTGCTCAACTGCGCAGTTGCTGCTCAACCTGTGATGCTGCTTTTTTAATTTATTTTTTATGCTTTTGCTGCAGGTTATACTGGTGCTGGTGCTGTTGCCATATGCTGCTGTTTTTATTTGATATTATTATGCTTGTATTATGCTGTTTTTAATTTAATTTAACAACTTGCTGTTGTTTTTATTGGATATTATTATGAATGCATGATGCTATGATGCTGTTTTTTAATTTAGGGTGGGTTAGGGAAGTGATAAAACTTGTGGATGAAAAAATTTTTGGTATAAAAGTTTTTGAATTGAAAGAAAATGATGTGATATGATATGGATATTGATGAGGAGTAAAGAGGATAAAGTTAAAATAGATAAGTTAGTTATGTAGGTAGTGACATAGAATGATTGAAAAGTATGTTAGTTTTATAGGAAGATATGAAGAAATGATTGAAAAATAGGATAGTTATGAAAAGTAAAAAGTTTTAGATTGACATTTTTTGCTTATTGCCAAACACATCCTTAATTTACTAACTTGCTGTTGTGCTGCTATGTGCCATTGTACCTTTTGGAAATGGAATTAAATGTTGTTGCTGTTATATATCTATTGAGATGGAATTATATTTTGTTGTTTTAAGTTTTATTCCATTAATTCATTAAAATGTTGCTGCTGTGAAAATATTTGAAAAGGGAATTATATCTATCTTACTAGTTTTAGGCATTACTACTTTTTAGATAAATTTTTGTATAAGGTGCACCTTACTTCAGTCAAGCCTGTGCCTTGAATGCACGCCTTTTGCCTAGGCCGCAGGACCCCTCGCTCCTCTGAAAACTATGATTAGACGTCAAAATTTATTGTTTATAACTTCTCCCAAATTTGTTCCTTGCAGAAAATCTTCAATTTCTTCCAAGATGAGGCATTTTCCATAAATCCATGATGCTTGGAAATGGTGTCTCTACCTTTGATTTAGCTCAAAACTCAAAGAACATGCTATTTTTAGGAATTTTAATCCCTAGTTTCTCAACTGAGGAAGTCGTCGATTTTCACAAATCAGCCAATTTCTCCCACAAAATTAAAATTTGATTGACTAGTCCAGGTGTTTGGGTGCTGAAAGTGGGAGGGGAATGATTCCGAACGTGTTTCGAGAGTGCCAGGGTTGATTTGAGTGGGCAAAAACCTCCCTGTGTAGGTTGGAACCTGATATGGGTCCATATCGGCTGATATACACACACACATACTGAAACATAGCTGTAGTGTGTAGGTCATGGCCAATACAAATCCAATTGGGTACATCAGATCAATATTGTCTGATTCTCTGAGCTACCACCTCTGCTATATCAATTTGGTACAGGGCATCTTGGTCTACATCAGCAAGTTGCTTTATGATGTTAGCAAAGCTCCAAAAATGAATTTATGTGTTGCTCATACATTGCATTTTAGGATTGTCCACGACGGTCATCCAGTAAAATGTCTAGAGGATTGTCAATATAATGGATAGAATAAGCAGCTTTAGCAGTGTTTGAGTTCTATTAAGATTTACTTCCAATTTAGACTGACCTTTGAATCTCACCATCAATTCTTGATAAAATTTACTTTGATTATGAGTTGATCTAAAGACTCGATCCCAGCTTTGGTCGTAGTGATCTTTTTTTTGCAAGAGCTCATTGTGAAGTAATTTCCATATCAGGGTCCCTGAAAGGAAAAGGAAGATAGTGGAACAAATCAAGTTTTGTCAGCCCACAAGGTGATGTATATGTAAGCTGAAATTGGAATAAAGACCAAATAAAGGAATGATGTTAAAGATCAAATAGCATTATGATTTTAGAAAGGTTAGGATTTACTGTTAAAAAATAGGTTTGGTTATGGAAAAATTAGGTTAGGTAAGGAAAATGTAAGTTTCACTGTGGAAGAGGTGGAGTTGTTTGGGGAATTTTTATCTTCCCTAGACAGGGAGTACAGGTAGGTAACTGAAAAGAAAAGGACAAACCCTCTCTTTTGAAACCCACCCTAATACTTCCTCGCAGGCAACATATTCTGAAATCAGTGGCTAGTTTTCTGTCCTTAAAGTTTTTTAGCTGCTCTAATCCTAGAAGTAGATAAATTTATAAGGATCAGCAGTAATGTGGGACGTGAAGATATTTTTATAAATTGGGGTTTAGATTGTTTTAGAATATTATTTCTATTTTGGATTTGTTAAAATATTTAGAAGATCTCCTAAAACATCTTAGAATATGTTTGAAATAGAGTTGTATCTATTTTAAGTTTACTTTTTCTAGAAGTTTACTTAAAATATGCAGTTTCTTTTTCTAAAAGATTAGATCTTTAGTAAATGTTGCTAAAATAAGGTGACATGTGCTCCTATAAGTATCAACCTTGTAAGCTCTAAAGAGCATCAGTTTTGAGAATTATAAACAAGCGTTTCTTTGGTTTTCTCTTCTACTTCTCTTTTCCTTATCTTTCTCATTATTCTTCTACTCTTTATTTATTCTTCTACTCTTTATATCTTCTTTCTTCACTTCTCATCTCTTTAGAGGTTCCTTCCTCTTCTATTTTCTTTTCTACCCATCCTATGTCAAGCAGTCTTTGAGTAATGCTTTTGCACCTTTTTGGGTTCTTGTTTCCATTGATTGCCAGGAGCTTTGTTACCTTGGAGACCCTACAAGGCTGTCTATTACAGAGCACATATTTTATTCGAAGGTGATGGCAAACGTAAATGGGATTCTGAGGAGTATGAGCTTCTTCGCAGGTACATCATATTCTTTTGACTGACCGTGTTTTTCTTTTTTCTCTTTGGTTGCTATTGAGTTAGATTCTTCATCTGATGTCTGTTCTGTCTTAGGAGAAAGAATGACATTTTCCCATTTCGCTTGGAAAAATTTATTTTTCTTTCATTGAATCACAGGCACCATGAAAAACATGGATCAGACTGGAAAAAGTTAGCTGTTCAGCTTGGGAAACATAGGTTTCACATAAAGGATGCATGGCGCAGGATAAAACTCCCCAATATAAAAGCTGGTTTGTCAAGTTTTATTTTAAACTCTGCATTTGTTCATACTAATTTTTTTTGTTCTTAATGTTGTTTGATTAGTGCATGTTTGTGCTTTTATATTGATCATGAGACAGGATTTTGGTCTCAAGATGAATACCAGACTTTGTTTGATCTAGTAAACAAGGATTTGTGCATAAGAGCTCATACTGAAAAGGTTGACAAGCATGGAATGGTATGTGGTTTCCTTGAAGTATTGTATGTATATGTTTGTTCTCTATCTCATCTATGATTGTGAAGGTCCGTTGGAACCTTCAAAATGTATATTTATTGTCATCTGCAACTGCGATTGCTTGGCTCGGCTATATTCACTGAATGCATGATTCTGGTTATCTCTCAGTTGAGAGATAATATTGGTTGGGAGGCCATCAGTGAAAGTTTGTCCACTCGGACCAATGTTACTTGCTGCATCAAGTGGTACGTTTTTTTTTTTTAATTTATTTATCAACATGCTTTCTTCACAGATTTGTTATTAGAGAGATTTTTGTTATTCAGGTTTTAGATATCTGTATAGTGGTCTTTAATATATTGCCATTTGCCTTAAAACAGTCCAATGAGAACTACAACGGAAAAAGAGGACAGCTTTGCTCAGTTATTGGGGATAAATTATATTTTGGTAGAATGGATAATTAGTAATTCTTTTAGATGGAAACTTGGTGACTTTCACAAATGCTGGAGTAATTCCAGTGGACATAAATGTTTTAAGTTCCATTTAGATGGAACTTTTTGGTTGATTAGCAACAGTGTTCTAATGTGTAGCTTTGACTGATTTCCCAAAAACAAAAACAAAAAAGGAAAGGGAAAAAGAAAATCTATGCAGAAGTGAAATGTTTTAATTAAACAATTTTTTTAATGTTTGAAAGCATGAACCTTATGTTGTCAAAAATAGAATGTAATCATAGAATCCTATTTTAAAATCTTTCAATCTGACATTATTACTTATTGTTACAGGTACGCCCAGTTAGCATCGCCCATGGTTGCTGAAGGACTATGGAACAATTCTGATGATTATCGTTTGCTGGAAGCGTAGGCCTCCTCTTTCTAGCAATCTATTTTTAATGCCAATTTTCCCTCTTTCCTGTATCTATTGTCAATGCATTATGAGTACAGAGAACACTACTGGTTACAGATAGCCTTTGCCTTTTCTTCTTCTTTCTATAATCTATATGCTATTTATTCACTTTGATGTTGCTGTTCCATATTTATCTAGATGCATCCTATTTGCTTCTTTCATGTACTTCGTATGCTGTATAGAAATTGTTCTAGTTATATTATCATATATATGGCTTGGTATGTCTGCAGTCGCCACTTGATGAATGTTCATGACATTGCATAGTTTGATGAATTGAGATGGAACTTTTCTTGTTCTTTTGTTTTTGATCAAAAATAGTATCATCATCCTTAATTTCAATTCCCACTTTTGCTTATTTTCAGGTGGCAAACTAAAAAACATGTTATTAATGTCCAATTCCCAAAACAAGATTGGAGCTATTCTTGGACCCCAATCTAGTGTACCTAGGTGCATTTAGCTTTTCGTGCACCTAGCCATAAAACCCCCTTTTATTTTTTTGAATTTTTAAAATAAAATTGTTAATCAAAGTGTATTTAATCCTATACCAAGTTTTACCATTTTTGGAGATGTGTATATATTTTTTAGAATTTCAAATTTACTGATTTTCATCCTTTTGAAAATGACTCAAGTACCCTTATATTTAAAAATCCGAAAAAATATATACACATAAAAAATGTTCAAACTTGTCTTATGGATTAAATGCATATTAATTAACAGTGTTATAATAAAATTTCAAAAAATAATAAAAGATGGATTTTACACTCAAGAGCATGGAAAGCCCAGTGCATCTGGGTGCACCGGATTGCAACTTGCTATTCTTTATTGATGACAAAATAACTATTATAGCCTTACAAGGATTCTTGCAAGCAATTCAACCCCCTTTCCATTGTGGGCCTACCACTTGTATGGAGAATTCTCTAACCACCTCTCAAACCCATAGATAACAATCTATCATGTTTTTTGATTATCCATGAGGGGACTCATTGCATCCTGGATGTGGCCTATTCTATGCTGGCCAACCAATCCTCAAGGTAGGCCCTAACAATTCCCAACCGACCAAAATATGGCCTAGTCTTCCAAGTTATGAAAGTTTCCGAGTGGGGTTTACTTGGCCTGGTCTCAGACTTGAGCCTATGTGTTAGGATCCAACCCAAACCCGATACTAGACCCTATATCCCAAGGTTTGGACTGGCTTAGGGTGGGTGTAGAACTGACCCACCTATTTTAGGTGGCAACCTAACGGTCTGTCTTCCCTCAACTACCACCTAAATTGAAGAAAGAGGAAATCCAAGCCGATGTTTAAAAAAAACCCAAATTCATGACAAAATCTGAAATTTGAAATCCCAAGCTGATCTTAAAAAAACCCAAACTCTAGAGAAACTCCTAAATCCTCAAATCCAATGGAATATTTAAAATCCTTCAAATATCCACATTTGCTTGTTTTATCTGGTGGGCATTGGAACCAAGAATTGATTGAAGCAACAGAAAGGTGAAAATTGCAGCAAGGGGGAAATTGTAGATGAAACCAAGAATTGGCTCTGCCGTATCATCCCTTTCCCTTATTGCTCCTTTGGCAGTAGCTATGCATAAGCTCTACTGCCAGTAAAGCTTCCTCCTCTTCTCTGTTTTTCCTTCCATCTTCATCTCTACTAGCAGCTTCATCAACAACAGCTTCTCTTTCTTGGTTGAGACACCCAACATTGTTCTCCTGTCACATGAGGACATGTTCTCTGCCGATTTCCACAACGTTGGTATCAGTGCATGCTCCTTTGCAATTTGGTTCGCCCACGCCAAAGAATTCATGCCTCTGTTTGGATGGCGAATCATGCCTTGTTAACAGTGGACACTTTGTTCTCTCTATCCCTAGTGATGACAACCTCATCTTGAAAGATGGAACCCGCTTTGTGATTTGGACGACAAGCACCACCTCCAATTCCTCCCTTGGCTCTTTCTTGAGAACAAGGAGAATCTCGTCCTCCTCCATACCCAACTGTGGAACAAAATCACTGGCAATAACGGCCATAGAAAACATGTTGAAGAATGGTGTTTTAGGGACCCTGCCTAAGCTGACAAGGTTCCTCTGATGGAGGTTGCCCATAACTGATCCATGGCAATTCTGGAGTCTACCTATTTCTGCAGATTCTTGTGATTGGATCATGCATGTGTTTTGATTTATCGACCAATTGTTCACCATTGATCGTGATTTTGATGCTGATTGGATCTTTCTGGAGAGTTGCTAATGCCCTATCGCAAAGGCAGTGATGAATGTCAAGGCAACATTAGACGCTGTATTGATGTTGAGAACAAGGCATGCTTGGTCACCAGTGTTGTCTTGGACACATCATCAATGCCTCCTACTTTTGGAAATCCATGGGAGGTTTTGAATCCAAGCATTGGCAGGGAAAGTGGTTATGCCAACCATCGAAAACCCATTGCCTGAATGAAAGAGTTTCTCTGGTCAGGTTGCTTCAAACCAAACTCAGCTCTAGTTCACTCTAGGTTGGGTTGAAACTGTGCTTGTATCCAACCAAAATCTTATATTTAAAACTCAAAAAATGGGTTTTTTAGGGTCGATCAAGTGGGTCCAGGTAAAATCGGCCTGGGTTTATTCCTAAAGGCAGCAGCTTAAAATGGTTCTGTTGCATAACCATAAGAAGGGAATCCCAACCATGTGCCAAAACATCTATGAAGATGCAGCTGCCTTAGATTGTGTGTTGGGTATCAACTGTGAAAGTTGGTCCTCTTGGATCCAACACCATCCTTGACCTGCTAAGAACACATGACACACACTTCTTTCCTCCTCTAAGTGCAACACCAGCACCACAAGTGCAGCCAATCTTCTTAGCAACAACTTTGATACCCCTTTGAGGGAACTTCCTGAACATCCAAAAGGTGTGAAGTGACTGTTAAGATCCTTCAAAGCATTGAAGGGTGATTGGCCTTTCCTGTGCAGGCATTTCCTCAAACATCTAAAAGATATGAGATGATCAGAGATCGAGACCTGGTTGACTTTTTTCTGACCAGTAGACAGAGGAATGTTGTCCCTTCCTTCAACATCAATCATTGTAGCGATCATGTAGGCCTTATTAGAGGTCAAACTCTCCAAAGCCACCAATGGGCGATTGTCATTGAAGATATAGCTACTATGATTCCCAACATGGTTGGTGCCACGAAAGATGAAGCTGTTATAGTCCGCAAGGTTTCCTCCTCTAGACCGAGCTGTGGTATGCATCTCTGATTGAATGATTCAACTGTGTTGCAAATCTTGACAGTTGTTCAAGTTTCGGTCTTCCTCCACGCTAAGATGGTAATTTCCGAGGGGAGTTTCATACCTTGATGGACAGTGAATAACTTTTACTTGAGATCTCACATGGAGAGATCAACTCTGTCCAGCCTCCGCTTCATTTCCATAGTCTTCTTGTGTGGAATTGGTGCTCCAAAAGTGAACATCTCTCTTCCACTGCTTTGCGGGCACTTGCCATGATTGCCAGCAAGTAGAATCATATTCTCAAAACAAGGATTAAAGCCATTCTTTATTTACAGACAAGGATTCGTACAAACAATTTTATCCCCTTTCTATTACTGGACTCTCTAGTGTCTAGCGACCTCTCTAACCCATAGCTAACGCACTGGCATATTTTCTGATAATCCACGAGAGGACTCCTTGCATCTTGGATGTGGCCCACTCTATCCTAGCCAATCAATCTGAGCCCTTACACAGGTGGACTTAACTCAAACAGAAGAAAATAGAAATTGAGGCTGTTAAATCAAAGGTTTGTTGATGGTTCATGTTGAGTGAAAATGGCCAGGAATCTAGTGTTATGATCTTCCATCTGGTGTGTTTTTAAAAAAGAAGGAAAAAACAAACAAAATCACTATCCTAATCTCATTGGGTTAGTTATATTAGTGATGCATTTCTTTGATTAACAATATGCATGCATGGGGATGTTAACAATATACGTGCATAAGATAAGCTGCATATGATGGCGGGAGCAGATTTTGCTATGTAAAAATTGGTGGACCCCTTGAAACCAATAACCAAAATTTGAGCCGTAGGATTAGTTTGGATGATGGTAGTATCTGAGTGGATTTTCATTAGTGTTCTTTGCCATTGTTTAGTCCATCTGAATCACAAATTGGGCTATTTTGGGGAAATAGTCCTTGCGGTGGGTGTCACGAGACATTTGGCTTGGAATAAAAAACATATTGTTGTTGTTGTTGGGAGATATCCATGTTTCTCTACGCATGTGCAGTGCATCACATGAGAAATATTGGAAGTTCCTGGGTTATCACATTGAAATGTCTCTATTTTCTGCATTATGTATACATTCTATTCTCTTGGAAAGGAGTTCTCTAATTTCAGCTACTGTATTTCATTTTATTGACTAGGAAATACCATTTCAAGTCAAATATTCTCTTGTGCAATCAAATCTGGTTGTATTGTTGCAGGCTTGTAGAATTGGATGCTTCCTGTTTGGAGGATGTTGATTGGGACAATCTTCTTGAGCACAGGTAACTGATCAATATTTTTCAGCTTTTGCAATGGTAGTATTCCTCCTGCATGCTGTAGTTGGGTTATTTATTGATTGACTTATTCTAGAGCAGTTGTGGAGGGTCATGTATTCTGTAGCCTAAATTCACATCAGATGTCCTGGATAAATGGTCATTTTGTGGGGAGAGTATTCTATACCTCAAGCCCAGGCTATGTTTGTTTTTCTGTGAAATTCCCATAAAACGGATATAATGTAAAAAGGTGTAGTCAAACAATTTCATTTTGCATTCAAAATGCATATACACACCGTTTACTTATATCCAAACAGCGGAAAATATCCTTACTCTTGCAATCTATATCCTATGTTTTCCATTATTAACTGTACTTCTTTGCAAAAACTCATAGGCTTCACCTTTTGAGGATCCATCAGGCCACACAGTGGAGAGCTAAAGCACTGTTTCAAAAGTCCTTTTAGAGTCCCTGTTTGAATAGAAAAGAACTATGCACAGAATCCTATACGTCTAGTAGCCTTGAAAAGTGCTGTTAGAAGAAGCAAATTAAAACGGCTCCCCAGAGAAGTTCTATACTAGGAGGAAAAGTTCTTTTAGGAAATTTGCAAGTGTTTGGGGACACTTGAATTCCATAAATGTGGCTGAATTCGAGGAGGAAAAAGTCACTTTTGCGGTAAGAAAGTAAATTTGCTTCCCGCAAACAGGCAGTATTTTCTGGGCGTTCTATTGAAATTAAGCCTGCCCAAGTGAAGCCTAACTCTATTGTCATAATGCTACTTTGCTTTGTTTTGTTTTTCTATCTCATCTTTATTCCAAAATCTGACTCACATTGCATATTTCATATTTTTGTGTTTTGCACCTCTTTTGAGTTATGTTCTATTTCCTCAGAGCTTAAGAGATTTCCTTAGGGAACTGCCATAATGTAGTTGTATTCGAAATGAATTTAAAGCTATCCATGACCTTATGTCCACTGGATGATGTATTCAATCATTCATTGCCACATGTAATATAAAGTTATGAAAACAAATTGGCTTACAATATTGCTAAGAAAACCAACGGTTATGCTTCTCTCTGAATTTTATTGTAGTATGTCATACTACAGTTAATATCAATAAGAAAATGAAATTTTTGATGGATTTTGCAGTTCTATGATTGAATGGTTGTTCTCTTAGCAGATCCAAAGTCAATAATGTAAAATATACCTATTAATTATGAGTGAGTGTTTTCTCCTGTAAGTAGGTTCTGCTAAAAAATCTCCAATGAGCTGATGCTAGAAAATGGCCACCAACTTATTTAGTTTGGAGTTTTAACTTGTCCTGAAAATGAGTTTTGATTCATGTTGTAATTTTGATTTGATCCTCTCATCCATTTACAGGAGCGGTGACCTTTGTCTGAGACGTTGGAAGGAAATGTCAAAGCATATAGGTGGATACAAGGAGAAGCCATTTACAGAACAAGTTGAGGTGCTTGCTTCTAGGTATAACCCAGACATGCTCGAAGCTGCTGAAGCTTACGAATCAAAAAAAAAATGCTGAAGGATAAATGTGTAGAAGGTACCTATGTTTCCTCTTGGGAGGATGCTTTTGTTGACGTCCACAGAGCTGAAGAAATTTGGGAAACCTTGAATTGAAGAAGATTGCTGGGAATCAACTCCACTTGGTTGCAAGTTTGTAACATGTTTAAATTTGCATTCAACTATCTTTGCTATCACTGGGATCAACTCCATCCAAGTCACAAGATTCTCACAGACATGCTTTGATTTTGCTGGGTGAAATTTTCGATGAGCCTAAATGAAGCTTTACCAGATGATTGTATTAATGGTTGGCTTTAGCAGTTGATCATGATCATGATTTTAGCAAGTTTTTAGTATTTGGGCAACAGTGAGGGAAATGACGCCCCTATGTAAATGTGCTACATTTGAAATTATCCGAATTGTGTTTGTATCCTCTAATAGGCCTGCTGTATATATATTTTTAATATTGAAAGATTCTCTTTATTTATACGGAGAGCTTGGTGAAAGAAAAATGACGTGGGTATGCTTATACGTGCCCTTTTATTTGGACAGATTCTCAACCATCACCAAAAAAAAAGTTGGCTATTTCTAAGCGTAACCCCAGAGTTTCTTCCCTGCACTCATGCCCCAAATTGTACATCCTTTTTCCCCTTTCACGGTCAGTAGCAATCGTATGCAAGAGAACTCAGTGCCATACCGAGATCCAATATCTGAAGATCTTTGATTTCTTTTTATTGACACTTAGATATGATCCCAGTTGTGGTCTTTGGTCGCTAGAACTAGAGTCTTAATTTCAGATTCCTCTTTTTCTTAGTGATCTCATCTTTAATTTGATGAGATTTCTACTTTTTATCTCACTGGAAAATCGAAAATCACCACCTATGTCAGTCTTTTGATCATTTTCGTGCTGAAATGCCCATTCAGGGCTGTCCTCCTAGATGTATGGAAATATAGTTCAATTACGATTTCCTTGATCAAGATGCCTGTAAAATTTTCTATCATATTTGAAGTTTTTGAAGGGTGTATAATTTTTTGGAAGGTTATTAATCTTTACGTTAAACGATTTTAATTCTGTGATAAGCAAAGATGATTTTCTATCAAATTCGGGTCTCAAATTGTCAACAGTCAAGCCGAACTCCTTGAATAACATCTTTCATGTTTGTTGGTATTTAGATTTCGTTAAAGCTGTCTTATTCTAATAGTAAAAGAATTTAAAAGAAAACGTAAAAGTAAGTACTTGAAATTATACGAAACAATTTTGCTAGTCGCCAATCTCCTAGATAAGAGGGATCGAGATCGAGGAGAGTGGTGTGCCCTGTTTACTGCAACGGGAAGAAGCCATTCCTGATACAAATGTGATTAGGCTGTTTGAAGGAATTTCTGATAAAAGGATCTAGTTTAATTCTGGGAATTGTATGATGAATTATCTTAATAAAAGTTTATTAAATTTTCTTTTGTCTTTCTTCGATATGCAGGGGTGGTGGCGCAGTTGGCTAGCGCGTAGGTCTCATAGCTATTGAGTCATCCTGAGGTCGAGAGTTCGAGCCTCTCTCACCCCATTAAATAATTTTTATTTATTTATTTTTTGTTTGGAGTTGGATTTTTTTTTGCTGGAGTTGGATAGCAATGAGATGGAATGGAATTAATTCAAAACTTTTACTTCGTGAATTACATAAGTATACATCGCATAAGCAGGCTATTATTCAGTACAAAATTACAAATACAAGCTAGCCAACCAACTTGGTAATTAATTTCTGAGTATTGTTAAAGCAACTTCTCTGGCACAGAAGATGAAATTTGTGATTACTGAGGAAGAAGCTTCTCCTAGTATTTTTCTACGTTGTCCAGCCCACAGAGCTCCTTCACCACAGGCGGTGTTGCAGGGACCTTCAAGAGGATTGCTGAAGACGGCCCATCTGAACCACTGTCGAAATACTCTTCCCTAGCAGCTTTAATGGCTTCTTTTGTCGCACAATGAACGGAGACTGCCATGAGCAATGGTGGCTCACCAGATGCTGTGCCAAGATCACCAATTCATACACATCAGGGAATTAGCACCAATGGAATGAATGAGACTGGTACATATGCTAAAGCATAGGCCTCAAAAGTCAAAACTTTTATGTAACTAGACGTCTTTTAAAAATATCTTATGTTGAATGACTGATCAAAATAGCAGTGGGAAATGAAAAACTGCTGAACAGACTATCCAAGGATTTGACTTGGGGACATCAACTCTTGGTAGAGGATGAGATAAGCAAATGCCACCACCAATCATTCTTGCTTTCAAATAGGCAACAAAATCATTAAGGAATCCAGACATCCATGTTGGGTTGTCTATTAAATTCTTAGTTTTTATGGATATTAATTCCTCTGCTGGTTATCACATCTGTTGCCTTGGATATCTGATTGAATTTGGAAAAAGATACAGCAAGGCAGTGCATTTGGATAACACAGGAAATAATTATCACTATAATACGCTTACTAATGTGGAACCGTCTTGATATGCTGGACTTTGTTGGGAATTTTCAAACATTAAAAGTTGAATACAATATATTATAATATAATGATCACATCCATACTTGGGAGCAGTTTCCTTTTTACGTTAATTTTCCTTGTGCCTTTTGAGCATGCATGGTTGAGTTGAAAACGTTGAATTGAACGCTTCTCAGGTAGCTGGAATTGAACGTTTCTCAAATGGTCCAATACGTTGCTGGAATTTCGGTGCTTCGGTTTATCCAAGGCCTATATATAAGCTGTACATTTGCTCAAATGGTACAGAGAAAAATTGTCGCAGCTATTAACAACATTTTGCTCTCCAGCCTTCTAACGTCTTTTGTGAATCTATTTCCATTTATTTAATTAATTCCATTCAAAGCCTGCTATTTCCAACTTCAAGTGTTCGGGATCTAGAAGAGAGATTGTTTCCGTTCTAGATGAGGTTCTCTTTTTGTATCCTGGGAACAAATTATTACGATTCTAAATAGCTGTGAGGTTGCAAATATTGCCTTAAGGAAAATGAAATTTGCAACATGCATGAAGGAGTAACTTATTTTCTTGTTTGTATATTTTCCACTTTCCTTAAATTTTCCATTTCTATTTCTAAGTCTCCGCCCCAACAGACTCTCAGGTCTCTACTTGCAAGTTAGTGTGTCGGGGAAGGAAAGACTATACCTTTAGAGGAAAGAATACAATTTTCATGTTGGCCATTGTTGATTAGTTCGATGTTGAACTGTTTGGGGATGATGTCAACGGTTGGAACCTTGCACGTCCATGTCCCTTGTGAGACCACCAGTCCAACTGAATTTGTTTCGTACTCTTCTGACATGAAAAATCCGCCTTGTACAAAAGCACCTTCAACCTTTGTAAAAAGGAAATGGCAGGAAAACATGAGGTATCTTTTACTCGGGTTGGACTGGCTGAAAAGACAAGGAAATAATGAACTAAGAACATTACTAACATTGGAATCAAAAGGGAATAGTCAACCTAGAACCTCATTGCAATTAAAGCTCTTCTGATATGTAATGAGCAGAGAAAATTCAAATGGGTGTTTGAAGAATTTTATTTGTCTATCAACGTGCGTACAAGCAAACACGGCGGTTCTGTCCCTTTAGAATCAAGTTACAGGACAATTTGCATCATCAACGTGAGAAGAAAAATTCTGTGCCTATGCTCGAAGTGAACACCCAGCATTGAACCAAGAACAAAGTAAAAGCACACAGCACACTAGCCCCAGATGTGCTAACAAGCATGCATGCGTGGAAGTGTAAGAGATATGCACACCTATGTCACCTTCATTTCAGGGAACAGAAAAATGTGCATAAGAGTGTTGCAGCCAAGAAAAGCTTCACATTATTACCAGCTGAAGGAAACTGCATGCTAAAACTAACCTGTCCAATGTCCATGGCACGGTTCGGGCTCTGACCACAGTCGTACATAATATCTGTCTGCAAGATAGTGGTAGCACCTATAGTAAGATCTACTTCCACCTGAACCAATAATATCTTAAAGCTTTCTATCAAAAATAAAAAAATAAAAAATAATATCTTAAAGCTTCAAATAAAATATTATAATTCGAACCTTATCAAACATCAAGACTTGCTAATGTAAGAAGCCAACATAGACCATGATCAACAAGGTATTCATGTGGTTAAAGCAATCCAATGTTTGTGCCAGTTCTTGAAGAGACTGGAAATGCCAAACCGTACTCAAGGCAATACTTGACTTAGAACTACTCCAAATGAGAAAGAAGGTTTGCGAAAAATGTGGGTTCTTATAAAGGATCCTGCTAATTTATCGCAAACCCAGCCATGATCATTCTCTAGTTCTTTCCTTGTTCTCTTATTTTCACATAAGCCACCTCAAGCTCAGCAATTATAAGCAACTTCATTCTGATTCACAAGCTAAGCAGTCACCTTATCAAACTACTAAGATTAAGCATCAATTTATTAAAAATTGGTTAAAAAAAAGGATGGGTAAGCATGACTTCACCTCACTTATGCCAGCACCATAATTCGGGTAGTACCCAGAGTTATTGTCAGGATGCCATAGAGTACCGGCGGATAAGTTCACTGATTGGAGATTTGCCTGCAAAAAAGGGAAAAGAAGAGAAAAAAGGGAAAAAAATTGTAGTGAGATGGACTAGTGGCTCTAGATATGCCTTTGTTGACTGTACGAAAAAAAGGATGCAGTTAACAGGAGGTTAATGTCATGTAACTAGTAGATCTGAAGCTGAAATAATGTTAGCATGGCATGTCTTAAGAAAAGAGATTTCAAAACTAATCACATAAAACTAAAAACGTACAAATGAGGTGACTATGGCGTGAATGAGATTGACTTAGTTATTGACTGAAACAAGTTGAAAATTGGCATGAAATATAGAAGTACTTCTATGGACAATCATAAATTTGACCTATAAACATGGTCAAATTGAAAGAAAATCACTAACATTAAATAATCTAATTCTGGATGGAGGACATTCTTCCATGTAAGGTCAACCGTCTAGGTCCGGGATTTCCAGACTGTCATTTCAAATAATCAGAACACTGACAAAAAAGTTAATGCTACATTAGGAATCAATTTTGAACATATCAAGCATGTGTTGTTTGGCTACAAGGACATCTACATGATTTGACATGCAAGATGTGGTTAGGAATGGCTTGGGATTGGAAAGTGAGCAAGATTTAACCTTGTACGAATGCATCTATGAGCAAGCATTCCTTGCTTATCAGTTTTGTTTTAAATTTTTTTTTTTTTTTAATGGATGCCAGTGAGTTGAGGATGCCAATATGATGCTTCACAATTCAGACTACACAAATTCTCATAGTTCTCTACTCTTACAAATACATTAACTGATTGTGATTCATAAACTAAATCAACAAATCCATTAACTGATTGTGATTCACAAACTAAATCCTCACCATTTTAATTAGCATGTCCCACGAAAGATTGTTCACTTCCTGCTCCAACCTTTCCTTGACTGGCATTAGCTTTTCAACAAAGACATTGCAAGCAAGCTGAATGGCTGCACAACTTGCTTCTGAAGTGGTGCTCCCCCCAGTGAGACCTAATTGCACCATACTCGAAGTATCAGCCTGAATGACACGCACACTGTCCAATACGTCGAGGCTTCCATCATTTCATAACCGATTGAGAGCACATGCAGCCATCTGCTTTACCTTTGTCCACAACCCTTGTCCCAACTCAATCCCACCAACTTCAACAACCACAGAGCCATCATTGAGAATGCTCACCCTCCCTGGCGTTGGCCTCAGCCTCAATTCATACACAATTGGTACACTTGAAATTCCATGTTTGTTCCATTTGTTACAACTATTAAACTGTTTGATCACTTCAACCCTGTGCTGGAAGCTTGAAGAATCAGCCAACTTATCAAAAACTAATGGTAATGTATAATCAGCAACATTTCCAGAACTTGATTTGTAAAACAGTTTTAGGCTGTCAAATGTATGGAAATTCTTCTTCCTCACAAAATCAGGCTGCATGGAAAGAGCTGATGAAACATGCTCGATCACAGCTTCAGAAATAAAAGATGCTTGTACTTCTCCAGGAGCTTGCATGGCTGTTTTGCTTGAGTGCTTTGTTTTGCACACTTTAATATTGGAAGAGAAAGCCCCCCAGTTGAACTGCTTCGATGAACCAATTATGTTATGGGGAATGCGTGGGCTTATGTCTTCTGATATGCCTCCATTGATCAATATATCTGTATGTAGAGCAGTTATCTTCCCATCAGATTTAAAGCCAACTGTATACTCTACTTTCATTGGATGCCGTCCTTCTATTATCATATTAGTCTTGTGGTCAAGGTAAGTTCTAACAGGATGATGTAATTTATAAGCTGCGAGTACACATGCTACTGAAACCTGAAAGTACAGAAGTGCATTGACTGTGACATCAAAGCATGCAACAGTTAATTTGACTTGGGGACAAATGAAAAATGTGCCCATGTAGACCATTCAGGTGCTGGAAAAGAAGGTCGTAATTGCATGTTAAACAAGGACCTTTTACAATCTACTAACTATGCATTTTTCACATTCAAAGACTTGGACAGGATGAGAATACATCTAGCTCTTTTTAGGATGGTAACATGCTACGTCCCAGTGTGCTGCCCACCAAAAATCTCAAAACTGATGGCAAATGCAGAATGCTGGGGTTTCTTCTCCTCTAATTACCTAACAAGTAATTTGTTAGCAACTAATCTCAACTCCAGCCATAGGCAGAGCCGCATGGAGCTGAGGGGGTACAAATGCCATGCGCCCACCTAACCACCACCCACCCACACCCACCCCCACACCCCCAAACCCTGAATTTTTGAAAATTCTCTGCCTCCAGATGCTCGCAATCGAAGAAATGAGGAAACCTCCTTCCTACTCTCCCTGAGTATGAAACCGCACAATGCAGCATGCCAGTTCTCTAGAAATACAAAAAAGGCAAATGGAAGCAGCAGTAGCAGCTTCGTAATGATATGAAAAAACTGAGATACTCACAGCCAATGACTTAAATCGTTTCCCACCAAATCCTCCTCCAACCCTTTTTGTAATCACCCTGACGTCGTGGTGAGGGATGCGGAGGCAATCTGCTATCACCTGCTGTGTAATTTCAGGACATTGATATGAACTGTAGACCACTATACAGTTGTCTTCATCTGGCACAGCCAATGTTGTTTGAGTCTCCATATAGAAAAATTACTGAGACCCTAGTTCAACCTGAGCAATAAAATTGAAGATTGGTCAGCTCAAGTAACATGTCATTGGAAATAGATCTACTTTAGTACTTTGCAAGCAAGTTGATGAACTCGATCGACCAGTAGTAAAAAATTAACCAGTTGATTTAGGAAAATATTTATATGTAGGAGACCTTTAAGCCTTTGCAAATTTCCACCTTCAGACTTGGTTTGGAGATTCAACACAGAGATCTCATCAATTTGGACATAGATAGAGGTGCCCTGAAAAGTAATAAACTAGAGAATTGCAATCATTTCTTTTTCCTCTGACAATTGATGGGAAACCTTCTATCTTCACTGGCATCTCCTTTCCATTTTACTTGATAATAAGTAGATGATTGTGCATGAAGATTCAAGATGCCAAACCATGTAGCAAAGAAAAAAAATAGAGGTACTTACCAAGTTCCTGAGCTGAGGGGATCTTATGATCAGCTTCAGCCATTCCTTCGGAGAAATCGCCTATTGTAGCTGGTCTAAGAAATTTAGGGACTTCAAAAAAGCTGGATCTTTCCACAGCATCTTCCACAGTTAAAATTGGTGGCTTTAAATTATCCACATCATAATCAACTACAGCTTGACTAGCAGCCATGTCGGCATAGTTCTGCGTTTCTGCAATCTAAGTAGTACAATTTCATTAACCATTTGGAGGCAAAAATCAATAGAATATAAAAATAAACTAAAATGAAATGAATAGCAATGAGATGCACAAGAAACTGCATGCCCATGAGATATTCATAATTCTAAAAGCCTGTAACAGGCCTACAGTCAATTTCTTTGGGTGTTGAAACCTGATGACATATTCTGAGTTCTCGTCAGGTGCAGATTCTATTGTATTAGTTACATGATAGTGTTGACACCCCACTATTGGACCCAAAGATGGAAAAAATGAAACAAGGTCCAAGCCCAAGCAAATTCAAGACAAAAAGGAAGTTCAAGCCAGCTAAGCGGGCTCTTCCGCACTCAGCCCACGGGAGCGAAGTTCCACTAAGCCTCGAAGCAGGCTTCTTCAACAACCAGACCAAGCTCACAAGAGCGAAGCTCCTACAGGCCACCTCAACGGGCTCCACAATGCAGCCCACCAAGCCTCAAAAGCAGGCTTCTCTACAACTTTGGGCCTCTACAACGGCCCACCCAAAATAACGGGCTTGGCCAAGCTCTAGCCCACTATGGAAGGAGCCCGCCAAGCTCAAGCCCATGGACTAAGTCCGAACCTCAAGTGGCCCAAGGCCCATGCTCTCACTCCAAATTCAAGCCCATGGACCAAGTCCAACCCTTCAAGTGGCCCAAGGTCCATGATCCTACCTCAAGCTCAAGCCCATGGACCAAGTCCATGACCCCAAGTGGCCCAAAGCCCACTTCTACATCTATAAAAGGAGGAGCACCCCCCTCATTTGAGACACACTTGGAGAGGCATCCCAAAGGGGAGGACGGGAGTCTGCAGCAAGCGTCCCGATTTTCTCGCTCTACGAGCTCCACGCCTCTCTTCCACGCCCCCTTT
Source organism: Annona squamosa (assembly GCA_035584095.1). NCBI lineage: Eukaryota > Viridiplantae > Streptophyta > Magnoliopsida > Magnoliales > Annonaceae > Annona > Annona squamosa. The sequence continues at coordinate 24,775,775 of JAXCLR010000073.1, read as the reverse complement.
TCCATTTCTCCCATTCTCTCAAATCTTTCATTTTCCCCATTTCACGCCGTGTAAACCGCCTTGGGTTGGCAGATTTGGCTATATTTGCTTCAATCTGAAGGCCGGAACTCAGACTCTGTACGACTAATGCCTTATTTCATTAAACAGGGGCTGATCTCCCTTTAAAGATCAATGGCGATTCCGTTTTTTTCTTTATTTTTACGTGTGTGTTTGAGTTAACGCCCCGGCAAGGCGGGTGCATGCGGGTCCATGGATTCTAGCATAATACGCTGCCAGATTTGTGACTTGACCCGTGTACGGAAAGCCCCATCTTAGCCGTTATGCTGCCGAAATCACGAGAAAACGCCCATATGCCAGATTTATCTAAAAACCGTAAATCCTAAAGCATTTTACCCCATGTGGATGCAGGAAAACTAAGCCCAAGTTGCTGTACAACACAATTTAGATTTTCAAGGTCCGGAAAACCATTCCGAGCCCATCGTAGCGCTTGTGGCAGGTGCTACAGATAGGTTAGGTCCATCGGGATATATGCTGTCAACTGCGTTCACTTTATCTGTAATCATGGATATAGGTGCTTCCCCAAGAAGATATTATCACTTCTATGGGAGATAACATGGTTTACCATTAAGTAACTTCAGAAAAGTAAATTTTTTTCTAGTTTTGAAAATTAATAGAACCATATGCTATATTAAGATGCACAGGTTTAAGCCAAAACATTTTAAACGTCGATGTATAACAACCTGTGGAAGTACATAATAGACAACACAAAAGAATTTAGTATGTCCCTAATACACAAAATTAATTATATATTAATCTGATAGTACATTAACAATGTGTGCTAAATGAATATGAGTTTTTTAATGATTTAGTTCAGTAATCATTGTTATTTGAAAGAAGGGAAGAAATGGTCGAAGGGGCTTTGAGTGATAATTAGTAAAAAAAAAAAAATACGATCGATGAACCGGAGATAAATATAATCTCACTAACAATATGTTTGATACAAATGCTATAAACTATACATGAGTTTTTTGAAAAAATTTAGGGACATCATAACAGTTGTTTGAGATGAAAATGAGAAAAGAAATGGTCAATAAGGGTTTACAGTGATATTTTGTAATAAAAACAATAATCTCTGATACCACCACCAAATTGGAGATAACATCAATAATTACTCTAGTAGAGTTGATAAATTTGAGATAATATCAATAAAACCAAGCACTCATGGTTATTTTGTTCTGCGACATCAGATCCTTCAAGTTCATGGAAAGGCTGACTATGTGAATGGTTCAGTTCTTGCACAATTATACATATGTTACATTGATAGATAGATAGTGAGAGAGAGAATACCACAGAGCTGAGTGGTCGACCAGCAAACAAAGTAATGTTATCAGCAAACAAGGGCTCAGAACCAAAACAAGTCCAGGATCCCACATTTTCCCCTCCATTTGGAATATCTTTAGCTCAAATGATTGTAATGATCTTTTGTGAAGCTGATGTAGGCTTGAATTCAATACTTTTGATATGCGCTAAAGGTCTTGTGCTACAAATGAATGTGCCATGAAGGCAATCCTTTGGAGAAGGAATGTCATTCACATAAACTGCTTCACTTGCATTATTTGACCAAAAGACACTAGGATTTCAACCAAGTTTTCATATCAATTTTCAGTCAAGTGGATGCTACCTACATCAACACTTAGTTTTTCAACCGAAAGTGCATCATAGGCTTTCTTGTAGATAGGTTTCCTGATAAGGATATGTTTGGAAGAGTATACATATGACGAGGAAAAAACATATCTAACCCACAGCATCATGATGGCCATCAAATACTAATATATTTACATAATATAATCCATAATATAATCAGTGTTACTAATTTTTAAAAATAAATTTTAATCATTAATATATTTTTAAAATTTTTAATATAAAAT
>JAXCLR010000073.1:24742224-24769934 GCA_035584095.1 Annona squamosa | reverse complement strand
ATCAGTGTTACTAATTTTTAAAAATAAATTTTAATCATTAATATATTTTTAAAATTTTTAATATAAAATATAAATATATTATTTATGATAATTTTAATATTTTCTAATTTATAATATAGAAATGAGACAACTTATTCACTTAGAAGGATAGGAAATTAGCTAACTCTAAGCACATTTGGAGCTCAATATAATTAATGTCGTTAGACTCTTGAAAATAGCTCAATATAAATTTAAGCATTTTTGTTTGTAAAAATGGGAATAACTTATTTCAAACCTAGCTAATTTGATCATTTTTCCTCCAAACATTCTATGTCTATATTTGAGTAATACAAAGGCACCCACAACCGGAGCACTCTATAATAAATAATGAGCATACTTACTTCAAAATACTTAAAATTTTTATATTTCATGTTAAAAATAATTTTTTGAATTATTTATCTTGGGCTTCATTATTGGCCATTGGTGGTGTTGAAATACATATTTTTCAAATATTTGTACCAAAACTTTTTTCTAAAAAGTAAGTTAGATTATTTGATTAATTCATTTTTCATGGATCTTCAATTCAAGTTAATTTAATTCAACAAAATTAGAGATAACATTGGATGAATTTTCATAAAGTTTTTGTTTAATAAAAATAACAATAAATGATAGATTTTTGTTTGCAATGTAAACTTTTTCTTTTCATCGATTAAATTGGTTATTTTATTTTTATTTAAATTGAGTTGTTAGTAGACAAATTTGCATTTTGATACATATTATAAGATTTTTTACTTATATATTTTATGTAAACTTATATAATAAATAAATCCATCCAAGTGCACTCGGTTAAATAATCCATTTAAAAAAAATTATTTTTAAAAATTCATATGTAAGCCCAACATAAATGTCTCCATTAAAAGTTTTTTCTTACGTAGGTATATATTTTCAAAGTTACAATATACATATTTTGCAAATATTTATAAAATAACTTAGTTCTAAAGAATGCATTGTATAATTTGATTTAACAAATTACATGATTGTACCATATACTAAATAAAAATTATATAATAAACTACATATTTAAATCTAAATTGAAATAATTATGTATTTTAAAATTAAAATATTCAAAAAATTAAAGGTGTATGAATTGTACGAGTTTTTTCATATTTATCTCATTAACTCCTCAAAATAACTCAATATAATAAATTGATTGTGTTTATAATTAGTTAATTTTATTTTCAATTTAGTCTAAATTAATATTTATTCTAAAATGAAAAATCATATGCATTATAAATTTTAGTTATGAAAATAATTTAGATAATTTTTTGTTTAAATTTAATAAAACTTATAAAATTAATGTGGTTGTAGACTTAATTAAACAATATAATAATCTTCTAAGAGCTTCAATTCAAATTAATTATTATTTTTAATTATAATTTTGTATATTTATTTAGTTTTTAAATTATTTAAAGATTTGCATTTTTCTAAAATGAAATTATCAAGGGTGTGTTTGGGAATTGATAAAACTTTTGATGAAAAGTTTTGAAGAGTAAAAGTTGTTAAATGATGTGATATGATAAGGATAATGATGAGTAGTAAAGATAATAAAGCTAAAATAGATAGATTAGTTGTATGGGTAATTGTGTAGAAATGATTGAAAAGTAGGGTAGTCGTATAGGAAAATGTAAAAAAATAATTAAAAAATATGATAGTTGTAGATAGTGAAAAGTTTTATATTGAAAAGTTTTAAATTGATATTTTTTAACCATTACCAAACATACTCTAAATATATATCTTTTGTAAAAATACATAAATTTATGTATATATTTTCAAAAATAGTAAAATTAGAAATTGTTAAATGTTGTTAGATGGAGTTATATATTTTTAGATGTAATTAGACATCGTTAGATGTCATTAGATTTCGGTGAATTTTATTTAATCCTATTATCTAAGTTATAAATTCTATAATTAAGATACAAATGACCTTATAAGGGGCTTACGATGATATTATATGTGTTAAATTAGGATTAACTTATTAATATCAAAGTTAGAATCAGTTTGATGTCGTTACATGTTGTTAAATCCGATTAGATGTTGTTAAATATTATTAGATGCGTTTAGATGCCATTAAATTTAGGTGAATTTTATTAAATTCTATTATTTGTATTTTAAATTCTATAATTAAAATATAAATGACCTTATAAGGAGATTAAAATTATATTACAGATGTTAAATTATGATTAACTTATTAATATTAGAAGTTAGATTTAGTTAGATACCTTTAGATGCTGTTAGATGCTGTTAGATCAAGTTATATACTGTTAGATGTCGTTAAATGCTATTAAATGCAGTTGGACACTATTAGATGCCTTTAGATTTAGGCTGATTTCATTAAATCCTATTATCTGGATTTTAAATTATATAATCGAGGTATAAATGACCTTGTAAGGGGTTTTGGATCATATTACAGGTGTTAAATTAAGATTAACTTATTAATATTAAAAGTTAGATTTAGTTAAATGTCGTTAAATGCTATTAGATGTTGTTAGATGTTGTTAGAAGTCATTAGATTAAGGTGGATTTTATTAAATCCTATTATTTGAGTATTAAATTATGTAATCAAGGTATAGGTGACCTTATAAGGGACTGAGGATCATATTACAAGTGTTAAATTAATATTAACTTATTAATATCAAAAGTTAGATTTAGTTAGAAGACGTTAGATGCTTTTAGATGTCGTTAGATCCGGTTAGAAGCTGTTAAATATCATTATATGCTATTAGATGTGATTAGATGTTGTTAGATATCATTAGATTAAGGTGGATTTCATTAAATCTAATTATCTGAGTTTCAAATTCTATAATTAAGGTATAAATGACCTTATAAGGGGCTTAAGATCATACCACAGGTGTTAAATTAGTATAAACTTATTAATATCAAAAATTAGATTTGGTTCGATACCGTTAGATGCCGTTACATGTCATTAGATCCTATTAGATGTTGTTAGATGCAGTTAAATGCCATTAGATTAATGTAAATTTCATTAAATCCAATTATCTGGGTTTGAAATTATGTAATTAAAGTATAAATGACCTTATAAGAGGCATAAAATCGTATTATAGATGTTAAATTAGGATTAATTTATTAATATCAAAAGTTAGATTCGGTTAGATGCTATTAGATGTCATTAGATTAAGGTGGATTTCGTTAAATCCTATTATCTGAGTTTCAAATTCTGTAATTAAGGTATAAATGACCTTATAAGGGTTTAAGATCATATTATAGGTGTTAAATTAAGATTAACTTATTAATATCAAAAGCTAGACTTGGTTAGATGTTGTTATATGTTGTTAGATATTGTTATATTTGATTAGATACTGTTAGATGTCGTTAGATGTGTTACATGCGATTAGATGCTGCTAGATGTCATTAGATTAAGGTGGATTTCATTAAATTTTATTATCTAAATTTTAAATTCTGTAATTAAGGTATAAATGATCTTATAATGGGCTTAGTATCATATTACATACGTTAAATTAGGATTAACTTATTTATATAAAAAATTAGATTCGGTTAGATGTAGTTAGATGCTGTTAGATGTCATTAGATTAAGTAAATTTCATTAAATCCTATTATTTGAGTTTCAAAATCTATAATTAAGGTATAAATAATCTTATTAAGGGATCATATTAAAGGTGTTAAATTAGGATTAACTTATTAATATCAAAAGTTAAATATGGTTAGATGTCGTTAGATGCTGTTAGATTTTGTTAGATGCTAATAAAAGTTAGATGCTGTTAGATATCGTTAGATGTTGTTAGATTATATTATATTTGAAAAATAAAAAATATAATTAAATTTTCAAAAAATCAGAAATAAATATTGAAATTGTTATTTTTTAGAGTGCCTTAATTACATGAACTTTAAATAATATAACATAACTCATATAAAATATATTTTTCAATTTTACTAATTATAATGAAATCTTAATAAAAAATATTTTTTTCTACATAAATATTTTTAAAAAATGTAAAATAATGAAAGTGATGTCTGCATATGTTTCAATGGTTAATTCAGCAAATGAATGGAATAAATTAAGATTTCATAGCAATATAATACTAATTTTATCAAAAAACCAAATATGTTCACGTTTTCAAACAAATGTACAGACATAGTAAAATTCCCACAATGCCCCTACTTCCTTTTTTTTCTCATGGGAACAAATACCCATGGATTGGGCCCCTGCAAACTCATGCTATGTTGTTTAGAATGGTATGGTTAAATCAATCAAATTACAGAGAATTCATTTGTGAGAATGCACTGCTCATCCAAGAATAACATGCTATCCATAAAAAAAATGCTCAAAGATGAAGGGAGGGCATTGTCCACAATAGGATGCCTAGTTGATAAAATTAAGGAGGTAGAGCAGAAGCCACCAAGTGCATAGCTCAGTTTAATGACACTCTAGCCTTTATGTTAGATGACCAAAATTTAAATCAAGAGGGGTGTTTCTTTCTCATTTATTGAGGGAAGCTGTCTTTTATTTGTATTAGTAGCGTGGTCTCCTACTATTTATAGTGAAAAATCTATTGAGCAAGATAAAAAAAAAAACAACTTTTGAATGAGTTATAAATATAATAATAAAATAGGAGTTAAATGAGAAATTTCAAATATTTTGAATTCACTTATGTATCATGTATAAGAAAGTATGTTGCACATAAAACGGTATAGTTTGCCTTATAGTAGGGATTGATGATGCACACTCGGCGGGGTATCTTTTGCATCTGGTAAAGATACCAAGGCATTTTTTTAATGAACATAGAGCTCCCTCGGGCTACCTTTACTAACTCACCTAAGGGTGAGAGATTGAGCTATTCCACACTTTTGCAATTAAAGATTATAATATTGTTTGGTATTTTATAAAATATTTGAAAAAATCCTAGGTTGAAATTTTTTTAAAATGAGAGAAATTGATACGATAGGATAGTGGTGATGCTGAATAGTAAAAAGAATACGGTTGAAGTAAATTAGGTAGCTATATGAAAAGTTGTGAAAAAATGAAAGAAAAGTATATAGTATAAAAATGTGAAAAAATAATTAGAGTAGAGGATAATTTGAATTTGAAAACTCTAGCATAAGGAAAAAGAATTATAATTTTGTGCCTATTCAAGATCATTCAATTAGATAAAATGAGATAAAAATTTTCATTCTTAAAAATATTTTTGACATTTTCAATATAATTTTTCATTCACAAATATACAACAACCTTGGTTTTTTGTTTCTAATACAAATTTATCAATCCTAATATAATTTGTCATTATTCAATCAATTCACAATAATCGTTCTTCATTCCATACAAAATTGGATTGGATCGGATAGGATGTAGGATGAAATAGACGAAAGTGTTATTACACATTGTAAATGAAAAAAGTTGTACGAAAATAATGAAAAAATTTATCAAAAATGAAAAAAATTGAGTTATCATTTCTTTAAACTAAGAAAAGAATTTTTTACGTATAAAATTTCACGACATTTTCATCTCATTTCTATCTCATATCGTTTACTCAAGTGCAAACAAATCAGGACTCCCAGCGGAACAGTTGGCACATGAGAGGGTGAGAGCTACAGTCAGTCGCAAAGAATAGGGTATAGCTTTCAAACCTGCCGTCATTACGCGTCAAACTCTAAGGTGGAACCGACCTGCCCACCACCTAGTCGATGGATCTACACCGCAACATTTTGAAAATTGAAAAATAAAATCCCTGTCAGTTTAAAAATATTATCAAAATGAACCCTTATAAGTAGCACGCAGTTGCAAAAGAGATTTTTATAAATACGTTTACAAAGTTTTACCAATATTACATCTGTGTTCCTAAGTTTGCTGAATTTCCCGCAAAGTTTACATAAAATTCCAACCTTGTCTTTTCTATTATGATACCGTTAGATTTTTATATAAAATGACGATAATGCACTTAAGTTAAATTATACACTTTCGAATTTTGAAAATATTTTAAGCATTTTTGCAAAAAAAATCTAAAATAATAATACACATAAAAATATTAAAATAATGAAATTGAAAATATGTCTACAATATTTGTAAGTTTATCACTTAGGTTAAAGGGCATTATCGTCATTTTACATAAAAATCTAACGGCATCCTAACGGAAGGGGCACGGTTGTAAATTTATGCAAATTTTGTGGACATATTTACAATCTCTGTAAATTTAGGGACACAAATATAATATTGGTCAAACCTTGTGAATAAAATTGTAAAAATCACTGAAATCGCGAAACATGGACAAAGCTGATTAATTTAGAAACCCTATTTAAAAAAAAAATCATGTTCGATGAGATTAATACGAAAAGGTTGGCAAGTCATGTCTATTGGTTTTACATAAAGTCATTTCTTTATATGATAAGTGATCCTGTTAGTCCGAGCTAAGTAAATGCCTCACTTCGCCCACTTCAAAAATTCTATTTACAACAACTTTTTTTATTTTTTTCTCCGTACACTTGTTTTTTTAAGTGTATGTAATATATAAATCAAGTTTTAATATTTTTGAATATGAGTATATATATTTTTTTAGATTCTTAAAAATAAAGGTATTTTAAATACATATCTACACATAGATGTTTAAAAATCTTTAAAAAATAGATAAACATATTCAAAAATGGTAAAACTTGGTCTATATGTTAAATATACTTAGATAAACAAGTTCACGAAGAAAAAAATAAAAAAATTGTTATAAATAGGTATTTAAGGTGGGCTAAGCAGGACATTTACTTAGCCTGGGCTAAGAGAATCACTCCTCTCTTTACATTGATGCTCCTCAAACAAAAGAGCTGCCATTCATAGATCTCATCAATCTCCATCCTTTAGGTTGTTCATAACTAGGATGACATGATAATAAAATGAAATCTCTCGTTTCTTAAAAATATTTTTTCTATTTTCAAAAAATAACAGTTTGTTTTTTATGTCAATCCCAATATATCTGTTACCATTCGCAGCATAATTATATTATGCAAATGTTCATCCAATACTCATATCATCCTTATCCTATAGAAGCTTCGAACAACCAAACCAATGAGTCAAAAAGCCGATAAGCAAATTTTACCTCTAGAGACCGTTTTCTACTCTAATCTCTCTCTCTCACGGTCTTCCCACTCACACTCACACTCACACTCACTCTCTCTCTCTCTCAAGTGTATTCGTACTCTCTTGTTAGTTTAAGCCAAAAAATGCAACTATTAATCCTAAGCTATGTACCTTATTTTTTAATAAAATTATTAATTTATAAACCAAGTTTTAACATTGTTGAAAATGTGAATATATTTTCGAATTTTAAATATAAGGCTATTTTAGTCGTTTTCATTAAAATACTTTTGTGTTAAAGTCCAAAAATATATACATCCCAAAAATAATAAAACTTAATTTATAAATTAAATACATTTATATTAACATTTCGATAAAATTTTTTAAAAATAGAGTATATAACCCTAGTTAATAAGATCATAGCTCATGTTTGAATGATTTAAGCTAAAATATTTGGATTTATTACTTAAATCATTTAGATTGACAATTGGATTGGAGTTTCAGGACAGAGTTTCAGTTTAAGATAACCCAAACTAAGCCGAATTGTAATTAGGTTGGTGACAAACGTTGGCTGTCATGCTAGCGTACCGTGTTCGAAACTTCGAATCTTTACAAACATGGGAATTCAAAAAATTTACCCTTTAGAGTCGGTCAGGTTAATTGTTGAAAACTTGTAAGAATTTTTTAGAGGTTGATTGTGACAATAATTAGGACGAATGTAAATATATACTAAACAGCTAACAAACCATTTAACTAAGGATTTCTTTTGTCGGTTTTGGGTTTATACAAACCAAGTTGCACCCGACTGTTCACTAATGTCAAGGATTCGGAGTCCCTCGCGGCTAGAGCCACGTTCATCAATGTCTTAAAACTCTAATTATATTTTATATTTGGATTAATATGAAAACCGAAATATATTTGAGTAATAGTAATATTCACGTTAATATTTTAACTTATATAATTCCACAAAGAAATGTTAACATTTTGAATTTCATTTAAACTCATAATAACCTATTAATGTTTTAATTTTTATAATTTCATAAATAAATTCTGATGCAATATTTATTCAAATAAACATTGCTTTTCATATTAATTCAAATTATTAAATATACTTACAATATATTTTTCATACAGTTTTAGTTAGATAATGAAATAAAATAAAAGCAAGCTTATAAATTACTATAAAATATTACTTCGGGTTTTAATTAACAGGTTAATGAATACGCGCCCTTGAGGTCTCGTATCGGTCGAACGATGCTACTAGCACTGCTGATTTTCCTATTTGGATGCTTTTTAGCAGGAACAGCTATTATCGTATTTAAGATTTTTTTTCCCAATAGATCAGATAATTGAAATCTTATTCAACTGATTTAATTTCATTGAAGAATTTTCCATCACGGGTATTAGATATATTTACGGAGGACTTAGCTCGGGCTTACAGTTTCATCTATTAGCGCGAGATAAAAAATATATATATATATATTATTATTTTTATTTTACAAACCTTTTATCCTAAGTTTATTTAATTAATTATTAAGTTTTATCATTGATTAAAAAATATATATGTATTTAATTAATAAAATATCTTTATATTTAAAATTACAAAGAAAATATGAATATCTTCAAAAATAAAATATATTTTATGGGCCGGCCTAACAGATGAAACTGTTAGCCTGAGCTTGAAGGATCGGTAAGAACCAAAAAATCGATTACAGGAATTGAATAACTACAAATATGATTTTATTTTTATATATTTTTTAGGATAATTCATCTTATATACCCATAACAAATGCACACAATTCCTCTTATACCAACAGCATTTCGTAAATTCTTTTTATACCCATAATATTTCACCCTAAATTACACTCATATCCACGCCATTAAAACCACTGTTATCTACCCTATTGAAAAGATGATTTTGCTTTTTAAAATTTTTTTAATTAAAATTAATCAACCTTAATATGACTTTTAAGTTATTTAATATATTGTATTAATGATTTACTACCATCAATTGAGTCATGTTAAGGTTAAATTATCTCCATTAAAAAAATTTAGAAAAACAAAATCGTCATTTCAATGGTATTGGTAACGGTGGTTTTAACCACGAGAATATGGAAGAAATTTAGGGTGAAATGTTATGAATATAAAAAGAATTTACAAAATATTGTGTGCATAAGAGAAATTATGTGCATTTGTTATGAATATAAGAGGAATTATCTTTTTTTTTTTTTTTTTTTTTTTTTTACAGGTGTACGCTTGTATGTGCCTATATTCTGATTTTCAAAAGTATAAAGTAAATAAATTCAGAAAATTATCAAATTTCATAGATGACAAACGTGAATACCGCCTCTATAGTAGTAACAAATGATGGATCACAATATATATTTTTTTCAGTATTCCAGTTGTATATATATACATACAAAGCACGCAAATGCCTCGGTATATATACAACAACATAGGGAGTGGTATGATAAGCATGCTTCTACCAGAATTATTCAGGACAATGATACAGATACAAGCCAAGAAACTTTTTGATTTTTAAGCTTGGGGAAAGGAACTCTGAAGCAACAGAGGAACCTGTGACTACTGAGGAAGAAGCTTCTCTAAATACTTCTCTACATTGTCCAGCCCACAAAGCTCCTTCACCACAGGCATTGTCGCAGGGACACCCAAGCGGAACGCTGAAGAGCTGTCAAGGAACTCTTCCTTAGCAGCTTTAATGGCTTCTCTTGTTGCGCAGTGAACAGAAACTGATAGGAGCAAGGGCGGCTCTCCCGATGCTGTGAGAAGATAATCAATTCATGGACATCAGAAAGTTAGCATCCGGCAGATGAAACTGGAAAATAAGGTAAAGCACATGCCTCAAAGCACTACTGCAACTAGGCATCTTTGAAAATTTCCTAATATTGAATTACTGATCAAAATGGCTGATGGGATGGAATATGTAAAGACAGTAGAACAAGTCTCAGATCAAGGGAAACCAGCACAACACCTGTGAGCTGTTGGTAGCTGATGAGACAAGTAAATGCCGCTACCAACCATCTTTGCTTTCAAAAAGGCAGAGAAATTATTGAACGGATCCAGACATCCATGTATTGGGTTGTCTATCAATTTTTCAGTTTCCGTACATTTGTATTCCGCTGTTTAAGTACCATATCAGTTGCCTTGGATATCTAATTAAAATTTTTAAAAAACATCATCATCATGGATTTGAATAAAGCACAAGAATATATACATATACATATATGGAAAATACAAGAGTGCATTCAGTTTACACTATAATTAGGGTGCAGAACGCTGTAAAAGGGCCCGTTTGATTATAATATTGACATTTACCCACATATTGTATTTAAAATTATTTACTTTAGTAGCATACTAATTTTCATCTAAATTAAGAATAAACATGGGCCTTATTTTAAAATAGTACAAAATCTACACAATAAAATAGTTAGATATAAATATTAATTTTAAAATTGTATTTTCAACATTTAAACTGTCTGAAATATGATTTTTACATAGATAAATGATTGTACAAAATATTATTGCATTTTAATACGTGTGAGGTCCATTTTAGAGCAAACTGCACACTAATTATGGTGTAGACGGTTTGCACATGAAAGGTTATATATATATACAAGAAAAATTCCAGTGCAGGCACCTGCACCGTAAATTGTGATGCGGTTGCCTTAAAATGGGCCTCACATGATCATAAAATTATAATCTACTCCACGCATTGTATTTAGAATTATGTACCAAATCCAATTTTCATCCAAATTAGATCTGTATGAACCTTATTTGAAAATATTACAAATTCAACATAATAAAATAATTTGATATAAATAACAACTTTATAGTTATTTTTTCAACATGTAAACCATCTTCTATATAATTTATATGTTGATAAATAATTATATAAAGTACCAATACATTTAAGTAAACGTGGGGCCTATTTTGGGCCAAATGCGATACAAGTTATGGTTTAGGCAACTGCACTGTAACATATCTCTATATATATAGATGTCAACAAATCATTAACTGACATCTGTGTTGTTATCACTTGAATACACTCATATCAATGCAGAACCATGTTGATCTTCTGAACTCTCAGGTCTCCATTTAAAAGTTAAACTGTGTGGGAAGAAAAGACCATACCTTTGGAGGAAAGAATACGATGTTCATGATGGCCACTGTTGACTATTTCGATGTTTAACTGTTTGGGGATGGTGTCAATAGTTGGAATCTTGTATGTCCATGTTCCTTGTGAGACCACCATTCCATCTGAGTTTGTTTCATATTCTTCTGACATGAAAAATCCTACACCTTGGACAAAAGCACCTTCAACCTTCACAGACAGAAAGACGTACAAAAGTATGAGAGGAGTATCCTTCAATTTGGTTGGACTAGCTGAAATGGACACATGGAAGGAAACAACGAACTCAGAACAGCATTGCAATTAGAAATTTTCGGATATGTAATGAGCAGGGAAAATGTGAATTGGTAGTTGAGAACCATTATGCATCTATCAATCCATTTACAAAACAAAGAGGGTGGATCTTGTGTTAGAATCAAATTATGAAGAATGACAGACATGTGCAAACATTCTGTGATACACGTGCTATATGCGAAAAACCAGCATTGAACCATTTACAGACTAAAGAGCAAACTTGCACAGCAGTTTGGGTGTTGAAGAGACATGAAATCTACATTTCCACAAGAGATGCAAAAATGAGAGCTATGCATATCCTTTATATCATGGAACAGAAATTTGTGCATGAGAGAGATATAGCCAAGAGAAGTCTTACTTTACTAGCTGAAGACAAGAGCAAAGTGAACTGACCTGCCCAATGTCCACAGCAGGGTTCAGGCTCTGACCACAGTCATAGATAATGTCTGTCCGCAAAATTGTGGTAGCACCTGTAATCAGATCTACTTCCACCTGAAATAATGGTATCTTATGGATTAGAATAAGATCTTATGATCTGAATCTGATCAACTATCAAGTCATCTTAATATAAGAAGCAAACATTGGCCATGAACTCAGCACGACAGTTGACTTAGAACTGGTCTGCATGAGAAAGAAGAAATGGAAAAAGACGTAAATGTTTATAAAGGCTCCTGCTAATTGTAATACAAACTCCAGCCATAACCCAAGCCCCATTCTAAACAGTCAACTTACTGAGCTACTAAGAGGAAGCATCAATTTATTAAAAACTGGCAAGAAAGGAGGCATGCATGACTTCACCTCACTTACAGCAGCACCATAATTCAGGTACTTCAAGGAAGCCTGCTCAGGGAGCCACATAGTACTGCTTGATAAATTTACTGATTGGAGATTTGCCTGTAGAGAGAGAAAGAGAGAGTCGTGAGGTAAATTACTAGCTAGAGCTACATTTTGTTGACAGTACTAAGAGTGAAATGGTATCTGAAGCATGGTTTTGAGAGGGGGTGGGGGTGTGGTGGGACAGAGGACCTGGAACAATGCACATAAAACTAAAAAATCAATGGGGTGACTATTGCTTTTGAGTGCAGAATGGTATGAAATATAAAAGACATGAACATCCATAAATTTTGACCATCATACAGATAGGCGGTTCTGAAGAAAATCAGTGACTGGATGATTCATATCTGCATGGGAGAAATTCTTCCACATGTGCTCAAGAGTTAGGCTGCATTTCTAATAGTCAGAAACCCGCTAAATGGTCTATGCTCCATAAATGATGGATTTGAGCGTTCTAGCATGTGTTCGGCTACAACTTTCAAACTTCTACAAGTGACCTGGTTGACTTTTGAACTAGGACATCTACATGATCAGATCGGCCTAACATGGTTAAGAATGGTTGAAGATTGGAGAGTCGGCATGATTTGACCTTTGCATGGACTGCACAAATAAGTACTCAAAAATAAATGTATATAAATCCCTAACTAGATGGCAGCGAGTTGCATTTATTCTTAATGAATGGCAGTGAGTTAAGGATGACAACTTGATGACTCAAAAATCAGCTTGCGTAAACTCCTAGTCAACTCTCGACAAATTCAGCAATTGAATCTACTTCATAATCTAAATCCGCACCATTTGAATTAGCATGTCCCATGAAAGATCATGCATTTGCTTCTCCAATCTTTTCTTGACTGGCATAAGCCTTTCAACTAAGGTATTGCAAGCAAGCTGAATAGCTCCACAGCTTGCTTCTGAAGTGGTGCTCCCTGCAGTGAAACCTCCTTGAACCATACTCAAAGTGTCTGCCTGAATGACACGCACCCTGTCAAATATGTCAAGGCTTCCATCATCCCATAACTGATTGAGAACATATGCAGCCATCTGCTTTACCTTTGTCCACAGTCCTTGACCTAATTCGATTCCACCAGTTTCAACAACCACAGAACCATCATTTAGAATGCCCACCCGCGCAGGCGTTGCCCTCATGGTCAATTCATACACAACAGGTACATGTGAAATTCCACGTTTTTTCCATTTGTTGCAACTATTAAACTCTTTAATCTCTTTGGATCTATGCTGAAAGCTTGAAGAATCAGCCAACCTATCAAAAACTGATGGCAGTGTATAATCAACAAAATTTCCAGCACTAGCTTTGTAAAACAAATTGAGGCTGTCAAATGTATGCAAATTCTTCTTCCTTACTAAATCAGGCTGCATAGAGAGAGCTGATGCAACATGCTCAATCACAGCTTCAGCAATAAAAGATGCATGCACTTCTCCAGGACCTCGCATGGCTGTTTTGCTTGAGTGGTTTGTTTTGCATAACTTAATATCAAAGGACAAAGCCCCCCAGTTGTACTTCTTCAGTGCAGCAATGATGTTATGGGGAATGATTGGGCTTATATCTACTGCTATGCCTGCATTGATCAAGATGTCGGTATGTAGAGCAGTGATCTTCCCATCAGATTTAAAACCAACAGTATACTTTACTTTCATTGGATGTCGTCCTCCCGCCAGTTTCATATCAGTGCTGCGATCAAGGTAAGTTCTAACAGGTTGCCGTAACTTATAAGCTCCAAGTGCACATGCAGCTGCTGCCTGAAAATACAGATGATTTAACTGTGACATCAAGCATGCTACAGACACTCGATTTGGTAACAAATAACAAATGTGTCAGTGCCCAGTTTAGATCACACATATAGACATACGTGCCATACTTACATATCAAACAAGCATTCTATTTCTAATGCATTTTCCACACACACACAGAACAATAGACAAGATGACAAGCATGCTAGCTCATGTATAGGATAATAGAATGCAAAGCAGCTCTGTGTGCTGCCAATCCCAAATCTAAGGCCAAAAGGCCCAAAACATGGAGAATGCTGGGGTATTCCCCTATACTTCGCCAAGAAAGTAATTTGTTAGCAACCAATCTCAACTCTAGGTTTATTAAACCATGACCAAGATAGAAGAAAAGAGTAAAAATTGTTCCTATTCTACCTGAGTCTGAAATTACACAACCCAAAACACCAGTTGTCTGGAAATACAAAAAAGGCAAATGGAAGCAGCAGTAGAAGCTTTGCTTATTTTTAAACAAAAAAATGATGCACACTGCACAGGGATACTCACAGCCAATGCCTTTAATGCTTTCCCTCCAAATCCTCCTCCAACCCTTCTTGTAATCACCCTGACATTGTGATGAGGGATGCCGAGGCAATCTGCTATCACCAGCTGTGCATTTTCAGGACATTGGCATGAACTGTAGACCACCATACAGTTATCTTCATCTGGCACTGCAAGTGCTGTCTGAGTCTCCATATAGAAATGGTACTGACTCCCTAGTTCAATCTGTGGAATAACATTTGAGGATTGGTCAGCTTAATTAACACGTCTTTAGGAAATATGTCCATTTTTTATTGGTGAAATATATGTCCATTTTAGCACATTGGAAAGGAAGTCAATGAATCTGATTGACCAGCACCAAAAAATTAATAAGTGGATTAAAGAAAGTACAGTAAAAGGAGAC
This sequence comes from Annona squamosa, assembly GCA_035584095.1. Classification (NCBI taxonomy): domain Eukaryota; kingdom Viridiplantae; phylum Streptophyta; class Magnoliopsida; order Magnoliales; family Annonaceae; genus Annona; species Annona squamosa. The sequence continues at coordinate 24,754,895 of JAXCLR010000073.1, read as the reverse complement.
CTTTGAGCCTCAGCAAATTTCCATCTTTGGACTCGGTTTGGAGATTCGACTCATAGAGATTATCAACTCTACCATAGATGTAGGTGCCCTGACATTTGAGAACCTAACAGATAATAAAATCACAATCTTTGCCTTTACTTCTGCCAAGTGATCGATATCTGCTTTGTCAACATATTCTCCCATTCATTTAATTGCCTAATCAATGGCTTGTCTTAGGTCGTACATAAAATAAATAGATGATTATGTATAAAGGGTTTCCGACGTCAGGATGTGATACCAAAGAAACAAAAATATTGGTACACAGAAAGTACCTCAGCTAAGTGGATCTTATGATCAGCTTCTGCCATTCCTTTGGAGAAATCACCCACTGGAGATGGTCTAAGATATTCAGGGATTTCAAAAAAGCTGGACCTTTCAACAGCATCTTCCACAGTTAAAATTGGTGGCTCTAAAGTATCCACATCGTAATCAACTACAGCCTGACTAGCAGCCATGTCAGCATATTTCTGTGTTTCTGCAATCTAAACAGCCAATTCCATTATCCTGGAAGCAGAGTCAGTAGAATATGCAAAACAACTCAAATAATGTGAAGAACTTTGAGACACGTCAGAAACATCATATCCAAGAGGTAGACATAACTCTAAAAATTTGTAACAACCCTACAGTCATATCTTTCAGTGCTGGAACCTAGTTCACATTGTCCGGATTTCTCACCAGGTGCAGCTGTTGTTGTGCTAACAATATGTTAGTTAGTTCCATGGGGATGTGTGCAGATGCCTATTGTGCAGTGTTCAATTTGTCAGTATCTAAGGATTTTGGTACCTTTCATAAAAGGATATCAACACTTCTATTGAAAACAATTATTGGGAAGCTTCAAAAAAAAGATAAATAAATTTTAAATTTCCACAATAATAGAACTTTTTCCCAGATTAAGATAGCACATAAAAACATGATTTGTTTTTTTTTTTTTCTAGTATCAACTTTTGGTGACCTACAGAAATACATAAAGGACTAAAAAGGGCAGCTCGTGCATTAAGCAATGGCTATGCGTGTGGTCCACAGACGACTTTGGGTCTATATTATGCAACTATACATTGTGAAGCCAGATGTTTCCACAACTCAAACCCATGACATCCCATTCACACAGTAACAACTTTCACTGTGACATATATATAATTACTGTAAACATATAATAACAATTTCTTCTAGATATTCTAGATAAATCTAGTGAAGAAGTCCTTTTTTTATGGAATCTAGTAGAGAGAAGTTAGGTTATCATAGTTTGAAAATAAAAAAGGAAGAAATGGTCGGAAGAAAATTTGAGTAATAATTTGTAATAAAAAACAATAATAGTTTCAATATTATAATATACTGGATATGAATCTATAGCTTTAAATGAGTTTTTAATGATCTAGGGAAGTCATCACAGTTGTTTGAGATGAAATTAAAGAAGAAATGATCAAAATGGGTTTTAAGTGACAATTTATGAGAAAAATAATACCATCGTTGATACTAAAATAAATTAAAAACAACATCAATAACATCCAGCAGCAGGCTATGTGAAGGTGAGGAGAAATAGATAAAACTATTCCTGAGGCTTAACCATGTGGGACTTTATACTTACACTACCTCTTATGCTGGCATGCCAGCTTAGATTCGACTCTGATACTATGTCCAAATGGGTGATTCTATGCAAAATAACTTGCCAAAGTAGGAAGCATATTCTTGTGCACATAAAGCAAGAACCTTTCAATCCTCTTAACAACGTGGGAATTTTATGTCCATGATAACAAATACCTGTGCTGTCAGTTATTTCAAATCCATGGAATGGCCAGATGAATGATTCCATTCTTGCATAGTAATGGCTATGTTACATAGATATCATATTGAACTTGTTCGAAATGGAAGGGAGGGAGGGAAGAAGAATACCACGAAGCCAAGCGGTTGACCAGCAAACAACGTAACATTATCAGCAAAAAGAGGTTCAGAACCAAACATACACAAGGACCCCACATTTTTTCCTCCTTTTGGAATGTCTTTAACTGAAATAACTTTGTAGATCTTTTCTGAAGCTGATGTAGACTTGAATTTAATACTTCTGATATGTGCAAAAGGTCTCGTGCCACAAATGAATGCACCATGAAGACAATCCTTTGGAGAAGGAATGTCATCCACATAAACTGCTTCACCTGCATTATTCAACCAAAATACTAGGATTTCAATTTTCATATCAAGTGGATATCTACATTTTCTACATCAACATTGATCTTTTTCAACCCTAACAGCATCACAGAATTTCTTGGAGATATATTACCTAAACATATGGGGCATAAGAACAATGTTTCAAGCATCAACTCTCCTATTATGCAGATGAACCGATGAATAAATCAGATTACTCAACAATTAGGCAAGACAAGTCACTAGGTGAAATGTGGAAACTTCTTTGAACTTTGGCAAACGTTTCTGAGCCTTTAGTTCAAAAATATTTGACCTGCTTTATTAGTAGATAGTGTACCTTATGATCATTTTTTTTAAATAGCACTATAAAAGTGAAGCATGGAACATGGTTTGATGGAAGGGGATTTCTCAAAGAGGTTATTGATCTTGAAAGATTCCCGCATATCCTCAAATATATTCAGAAAAAATATCAGCAAAAAATCAGACAACATACCAGAAGCTTGAAGCTCTGCTCCCACTTTTTGAGTTGGCTTCCCAACAGGAAGATATTCCCCATGAACTTCAAACAGCTGTCTTGACGATAATCCGAAGGCAGACTTATTCTCTGAAGTCTTAATGGAGCCCATGTTGGCATCACCATTAGAAATCTTCATTTGCAAATCTTTCACGGGCACCACTAAGCCCTTAACAAGGGGTCCAAGAAAGTCAAAAAGGAACCCAACAGCCAAACTTGATCTGTAAGCAGGGTGTTTGGTGCCCTCTGTAGGCACCACTGTCTCTCTAAGTAGTCTTATTGCCTCAAGCAAAATAGGCACAGTGACAACTTTACCAGCTAAGAATTCCTCTACCTTCCTTGCTCTGATTGCATGGGCTGTCCCATATGCACCAAAAGCTAACTGCGAGCTTTCCAGAACAAAACCATCTGACATTCTAGAAACATGAGCAAGGAAAGCAGCATTTAAATAGGACACAGCATTTCCAAGTGGACGGGGTGCAGCTCTGTATGTCTCAAACAACAATTCATTGCCTTTTAAATGTGCGCAGGCATTTGAATAATTGTTCTCAAAACTTGTCTTCCTTATTGGATTCCAACATGGAATATAAATACTCAAAAGTATAGATTTTCTATCAAGTGGACTGTTAAAGAACTCCTCCAGTTTAAGCTGCAGCCTTTTTGAACTATTATGGATGTTAACACTTGTGTCAGCTGCAAGAAGAACAGTAGCAACATCTGATGGAAGCTGATTTCTGTGTGACAAGATTAAATTACCTCCCAAACTTGCAATATTTCGGACGGATAATGATGCAACCTTTCCCAAATGATAAGCAATTTTTTTGAATACTGAGTTTTCACTAGTCTCAGACAAACTTTCTTTTCCTTCTGTTAATGCTTTGATAACCTTTGAGATCGTCACTGCAGCACCAATTTCTATGCCTTTGACATCTCGTTTGATAACCAAAAGATCAGGAATTCCCCGTAGATCAATGTATTTGTCATAGAGGTCCTGTTCCTTGTAGATGCCAGAACCTGTATTACCAGCAACTAGCTTCACTCGGTTTTCACTTCCTTCCATTGATCCAAGAAGGTTTTCAACCTCTTCTATGCAAGTAGCATTATGCCAGCAACTGTCAGTCAAACATTCAAATTCAGTTTCAGATGCAGCCAATTTGATTTCATCTTTCAGAAACTCAGGAAATGTGCAGATGTCATTATGTTTGTAAGAGGGTAACTTATCTGTATTTGCATCTGTTTTCTCCTCTTTGTTCCAAAAGGAATTGATACCCAAATCTTCGATATCAACATCTGATGCGTAACTCTTACAGACATCAATAATAGGCCGATAGCCTGTGCAACGGCAAAGATGTCCTGCAACAGCTTTCTCAGCTTCGGACACTATAAGCTTGGAAAACCCAGGTGGGGGATCAGGCCGTCTGGTTTTCTCAGCATTAACAAGAGCAGAAAATAGAGACATACACATGCCAGGAGTACAGAAACCACACTGAGTAGCATGGAACCCTGAAAACCTTTGATGAATTGAATGGAAACCATTTTTCAAGTTCCCAAGGCCTTCAGTTGTTGTAATTGAGCAACCATGCATGCTACAAAGAAGAGTCAGGCAGGAGTTCACAGTATGCTCTTCAACTTGTTCAGTTACAGGGTCATACTTTGAGAGAAGGACAACACAAGCCCCACAACCACCTGGAACATAAACAAAATTACCAAGTTGGTAGGGCCAAATAAATTCCCATTACTTATCTTCTGCATCTTCCAAAAAAAAAAACTGAATGCAAATTAATCAGTGAAAATTACTCCATAGGAAATCTACTTGCTGCATGCAGTGTGCAGAACTTGAAATCTTGCAACCATTGTTCCAGAACTGGAAATTTTAGAATACCACCTCTCTTTCCCTTATAAATGAACTAAAACTGACAATATTGTTGATAAAATAATTGTAATCAATGTTTTGAAAACCGAATCGGGCAATGAACCGGTTCTTGGTTTTTCTGGTTCAACCGGCGCAAACCGACGGTCAAACCACGGTTGAACCAGGACATGACCGGTTCACTGTACGGCCGGTCCAACCACCCCGTTCGGTCCAGTTCTTAAAACACTGATTGTAATCTTTCAACAGCTGCAAATATATTGGTAGTCATAATGAAAACAAGTACTTCATATTTAATGGAAGTCCATTTGATGGCCCTTGCTCATCCAATTTCATAAGGTTGGGGCATTTTGGAGAAGGGTGGGATGCATATGGTCCTCAGTCAATAATCGGAGATCATAGGCACTAATTTTAAAGCTTAAAAACCCTATCATTTAGCATTGATTCAAACAATGTTGAGCTTAGTTTAAATCACTTCGAATGAATGAGGCATAAATGGTCTCCAAGAAAAGTCTACATTTTGTTCCAGTTCTCATGGAAAGTATCTTGGAAAAAAAATTTATCTTGGAAAAATTTAGAATTTACAGGTGGCAAGTCTTTTGTACATCAATAATTTAGATGTGAAAAAAAATAAACTCAATAGTGAGCATCCAATGGAATAATGGTAAGCACCAATCCATATTTCATGGGAAGATTCCGCAAAACCATCCTTCAGTAGTAGGCATTTTTCCAGTGGTTTATGACATGTCTTCAAAAAAATCAAGTGCTATACCCAACAAACAAATAAACGATACAGTTTCTGATGCCAAGACCTCACGTATTCTTAGGAGAGATTGCCATTTAATTGCAAACAGTCGTAGCACCTGAGATGGGAAAACAAAGATAAAACTGGATTTGGTTATCCTCCCGTCTCAATGGCTGGTCTCGAGTTACAGTCTGATAACCAAAAGGTTAAGGACGAAGGATAATGATATTAATGGTCATCTATTACTAGTAACTCTAAACAAATATAGTCATCTATCAAAGTGTTTGCCAAAGATGAATGATTGTTGTTGGTCTTCATCTAATTCTGGGCCACATCCGGTGGCAAAGGATAGAAAGTTTCCTCAGTATATTTACTACCGTAAATCTATTTCCTCCCCGTTGATCAAATGATCTAGGCCATGCGGTCAATAAGGATTTTTCAGGAGGGGACTTCGATACAATGCCTTCCCCTTAGTTGGATGGAAGCTCAAGAACTCTAACAACATGCATTCTGATTTAGCAATAACAGATTATCAGATTCAAAGAGACTGGACCTCCTAATCTAGTATCAACGAGAGGTTTTCGTTCAAATTTGACCCTTGCATGTTATATGTTACTGACCAATTCCTCGTCTTCAATCGGTCTCAGATTGTAGACAAAATCAAGAAGCTCATATCAACACTGAGCAATTGGAATCACCAATCGCAGTGACCACGATCTACTATTTTTGGTTTTTGTGAATCGTCCAACGTATATTACAGTAATCAAAACTAAAAATAATTAGACTAAACAACTCTTCCAACGTTAAAACCAACCTGCAGTCATTGAAGCTGCCGGCTAATCAACCAAATTAAGCAGTCCTTCCAGTTCTAAGCATTTCTAATGTCCCAAAACAAAAAACAACAAAAACCCGAAATCCAGAAAAGAATCCGGATTTGGAAAACACTCCCACAAAAAGTGCCTGTATTCTCTCACCTTCGCCGCACCCGAGCTTGGGTCCGGTGAAACGGGTACGAGTCCTGAGGAATTCAAGCAAAGTAATGGAGGGGTCTTCGATGGTGGAGACCTCGAATCTCTGCCCATTAACTGCAAATACCAGCTTCTTCTGAGGCTGCTGCAGCTTCTCTGTTTTCATTCTGCCTTCCCCCTGGAGTACGCCTCCCTGCTGTCTTCTTCAAAGAAGAAGAGGCTAAGAAGCGGAGGAAGTACAAACGGACGATCCCAACAGATGACGGAAGAACACACAAGTTTTCGCGTTAATGTAATTTTGATGCATGGGTTGAGACTGTCCTTACTCAGTGGGTTTCTTTTTATTACTTTTTTCACGGAGAGCACTGTCAGTGGGAGCGCAATCCTATACACGCGGGCGCATTGAGCCTCGATGCACTACATTTTTTTTTTTTTGAAAATTTTTTACACAACGGTTAATCTAGGTTTATTTAACATATGTACTAATTTTTACTATTTTTAGAGATTTTTAGATAATTTTTAGATTTTTACTATATTAATAGTTTCATGAAAAAATTTTCAAAAAAAATAAAAAAATAGGCGTAGTACACCCGGGTGCATTGAGCCTCAATGCACCCAGGTGTATAGAATTGTGCTCCCTGTTAGTGGATGTTTGGTAATTTGAATTTTGTGAAGATTGTTGGAGGAAGTTAGGAGTAGTAAATAGAATATTTTGAAAATTATATGATTGATTGGAAATAATATAAGTAAAGTTAGAATAAATAAGTTTGTTAAAGAGGAGTTAGTAAGAAAATTGTTTAAAATATATAAATAAAAGTGAAAAAATATGATTATTAATGAAAAGATTTATTGGCTTGGAAAACCGTACCTTACTGTTTCCCATCCCACCTCATATGGGAGGGTTACCGAACATGTAGTTAATATCTAATAATGATTTAATTATGTTTACTTATCAATATGTGTGAATAGGTCTCATCAATATACATGTGTAAAAAGTTATCATATCCATTTATATGCATTACAGGTTATGATGCATTTGGTTGAAAATAACCCACATGATTATAAAAAATACATTTACTTCACATATTATATTTATAATTCTTTTTATTAACATATCAATTTTTATCCAAATTGGATATCTATATGTGCTTCATCTGAAAATTATACAAAATCAATATAATAAAACAGTTTGATGCAAATACAAATTTTTAAGTTGTTTTTTTAACTTGTAAACTATTTAAGATATAATTTATATGTGGATAAATGATTATACCAAATATTAACCCATTTAAATGCATGTAAAGCTCATTTTGAGCCAAATGAGGTGTATTCAAGTACATAGATTAACTATTTAAGATATAATTTATACGTGGATAAATTATTATACAAAATATTAACCCATTTAAATGCATGTAAAGCTCATTTTGAGCCAAATGAGGTGTATTTAAGTACACCTTAATCTATGGTGCCTTTAAATACGCTGGATAACTTATTATACATATGTATACACACGAGCCCACTTTTATGAAACCCATTTTCTTTATAACTCCCTCCAAATTACGTCTTTCTGAGTTGAATATATGAGTTTGAAATGTGTACCTTAGTTGTGAAATTTAAGAAAGAAGAGTTCAATGAGTGATTTTAAGTGAAAGCGTGTGCTTGGCTTAGGCGATTTTTTAAATATATTTATTATGTGTATTATGATGTGAGTAATATGATTGCGGTGAGCATATCTGGTCATGCATTATCTTAGGCCGCCAACACCATTAAAAATGTTGAGTGTTTGGCTTTATTCATAAATACTCTCTTCGAAGAATAGTTTATTTTTAGTAAAAGTTTATAGTTTATGGAAATCTTCTTATTGATATTGTCCAGAAATGTACCGGCGGTTCGATTTCGCTACTTATTAACATTAGGCAAATAGGCCCTTAATAGAATAAGGACCCTAAGGAGTAAAAATTAAAAATTTAAAGCTTGATAAGATTTGACCTTAGAGTTGAGAATATATTAAGAAGCAAATTACACCTTCTCGAATGGTCGTATGGGAGTGTTTTGCTTTTCAAATTCTCAAACTTTGTTTATTTACATTTTAAACTCTAAAGTTTAATTGTTTGTATTTTAAATCTTGAAAACTTTGATTTCCTTGCATTGTAAATCCAACTCATATCAGTGTTAAAAAGTAATGTTAAACTATATAAAATAATATAAATACCCTTCAGTATTTAAAAAAAAGAAATTTTTTATGTTTTAAACTTAATTATTAGGCTTTTTCTATTTTATTTTAAAGGCTACAACAATACCTTCATCTATAATACAAATTTAAGTTTTTTTAAAAAAAATATTAGAGGTTATTTACATCATTTTGCATAAATTAATTGTAACTTTTATCATCATTATTGGTCAGAGTTCAAAATGCAAATGAACCATTTAGACTTTAAAATGTAAGCAACTAAATTTCAGGGCTTAAAATGTAAAAAACCCAAATGGGCAGAGTTTAATAGGAAGAAAATCTTAGTCTATAATATTTATGACCTTAGACCTTGATGCTACTAGCCTCCCATGTAGCCCCTACCCATCTTGGTATTATTCATGTATTGAGCAAAAAATTGAACAAATTAGTTGAAATAATGAAAGAGACATATTATATATAGAGAAATGATGTTGTTAGTTCAAGCTAAGTAATGAACGACTTAGCATATTTTAAAAAATCTAATTAAAATTTTTTTTTAACTTTTTTCTTCATAAACTTATTAATATTGATGTGTTTAATATATAAATCAAGTTATACTATTTTTGAATATAAATATATTTTTTTAAAAAAATTAAACATAAAAGTATATTTGCCATTTTTAACCATTAAAAAGGGCTAAAATACTCTTGCAAAAACTTGATTTATATATTAAATATACTTCGATAGCACAAGTATATATAGAAAAAATTCGAAAAAAATTTAAATAAGTTTTTTGACGCTTACTTAACCCAAGGTAACTGGATAATTAAATTCATCTTGGAATTAAAATCTAATTCAACAAGGAGCATATAAATTCAAATTTTTTGAGAGAAATATTACTGATGAATTATCAAAAAGTGGTGAAGAAAAGAACTACAGATGCTTGCCAAATATTATGATTTTGGAATTTTAAACTTAAATTTTGTAAAGAAAAAATTTAAAGTCAAGAATTCAATTAAAAAATAATCAGCTCAATCTGAATTCACTGGAGAAAGTTACAATGAAAAGAGTAAAGATATATCGAGCTATCAAATATTTTGTGAGGCATTTTGTAAATTTATAAAAATTACTTCTGTATCATTGTTATATTTGGGTGTAGGCTTTATCTAGAGGCATTGCCCACAAGGATAAATTTGGCTAAAAAAGGCATCTCAATGGAAATATATTGTTTCCTATGCAAAAATAAGGAGATGGTTGAATCAAGCTACCACATATTTTGGAGTTGCAAAGAGGTAAATTGCCTATTTGGAGTTCATGCTTATGAATTTTTGTTTTCAATGCAAATTCCTAACATGAAGACCATATGGGAACACCTTAACAACTTGAAGGATAGTTTTCCTCTTACTCTCTATATTACCTACTGCTAGAGGATTTGATCAATCAGGAATAAAGTGTTGATAGAGGATTGTATTGTTGGTTTGAAGAATTTGACAAAATGTTGCAAGGACTTCATTAATCTCTATCTAATGTCAAAGAAGCTACAATAAGAGAGCTTCTTGGGTTTAAATAGCTCAACTAGGTGGACAAAATAGGTACAAGTATGTATAAAGTAAATGTTGATGTTGGGAATAACTTGGCTATAAAAGGAGTGGGGTATGGTGATGTTTTGAGAGATTGGAATAGAGTTGTTTGGGCTATGAAATGTTGGAAAGAAAAGGGTATCATTGATCCTACCGTGGGGTAAGAGGGAAAAGCAATTCTATATGGAATGGAATGGCCGGTACGAAAGGTTATAGGAAAAATGGTGATTGAATCTAAGTAGTGACTGAATCTAACTCCTTGATTATCATTAACCGGCTCAAAAATGAAACAGAAATTAGATCTAACTAGTAGAGAGTGGTGGAAGAGATTAGAAAGTTGTGACCTCTCTTTCAATCTATTATGTTCAGTTACATCTTAAGGGATGGGAACTAAGTGACCCACCATATTGCAAAAGGTGCGCTAGACATGAACTGTTATAGAAGAATGTGGGAAGACCATATTCCACTATGCATTTAAGACTTGGTGTGTAAAGACATTATGTATATGAGTCAATTTTTTGGTTTTGGTTCTTAATCCTTTCATATTAATTTGGTTTTTTTTTTTGTGTGTGTGATGAAAAGTTTGAAGAACCAAACGTTTTGTAAGTTCAATACTCCATAGAAATAAAATAAATAAAATGGTATGATTGTGAAGCCGAATATGGGAGTCTTAGACTCTTAACATACTCAATGAGCTAATTTGCCACCCTCAAAATATGGTCGTGAAGCTAGACCCTTGCTATGGTGGCTAACCTTGATGAACCCTATGCAATAGTCATGAGCTTGACTAGTATTGAATGTAGCATCTACCGCATTTATGCTTGTATATTGCTAGTGATGCGCCCATGCATGTGATATTGGCATGTTTTTATGGTTAAGAGACGATGATTTGTCTTTATTCATTACTAATGATCATCTTGAGTAAGTTTACTATGACTTTATTGCATTTATGGATATTTTTAGAGTGATTTGCAAATACGACCATTTAGTTTAACCATAATTATACAGTCATATAGTTTTAGAAATTACAAATAATTCTGATATAGTTTGACTATAATTATAAATATGTATACATCATTATGGTGTTGTTACTATACCATTATAACATAAATATATTTATAAAAATATCAAATCATTCAGTTATATTTGTAACTTCAAAAATTAAGCTACTAGATTTAGGTTTTGCAAATATATCATATAATTTGTATATCTTTACAAATATACCTACACCTAACAATGCATAGCATCATATATGTGGAGTTATTTCCGATTTTTGAAACTATATAAGTATATTGGTAATTATGATCAAATTAAGTAAGTGTATGCAAATTATCCATATTTTTATACAACAGATTGATTGAGAAATTGCAATAGTATTGTAAGATAGTTGGGCCTAGGATAGAGTTAGACCGACATGTGATATTTGATTAGGCTTTATGGTTATGTTTGTGTTATTTTAAGGTATATTTGGATGTATCAAAAACTTTTTACTTTGTGCAATTATTTTATTTTTAATTATTTCTTTATATCTTCTCATACAATTATCATATTTTTCAATCACTTCTACATAATTACTCATATAACTAATTTATCTATTTCAATTTTATTTTTTACTCATCGTGATTATTCTTATCATTTTCTTCTATTATAAAAATTTTTACGTTAAAATTTTTTATCTAAAAGTTTTATTACTTTCCAAACACTCTTAATTCATTTTTGAGACAAAGCCTATTATAAAAGGATAATGTATCTAATTATCACATTATCATTATTATCTATTTTCTATGCACTATACTTTTTATTATTATCATCACATTTGCTTAGTTATTTATTTTTTATGATTCTTTGGCCAATCGCTTTGACAAAAAGGGTTATTCTTAGCTAAGATAAGATGATTTGAAATAGAATTTTCATTTTTTCAAAAATTATTTTTTATTTTTAAAAGTTAACATTTTCTTTTTTCTTTCTAAGAGTGTGTTTAAGAAGTAATAAAATTTTGATAAAAAGATTTTTATATAAAAGTTTTTGAAGTGGAAAAAATGATGTGAGATGATAGGAATAACGATGATGATAAGTAAAAAATAAAATCAAAATAAATAAATTAGTTGTATGTACAATTGTGTATAAATAATTAAAAAGTAAAATAGTTATATAAAAATAAGTGAAAAAGTAATTAAAAAATAAAATAATTACTGTAAGTGAAAAATTTTAGATTAAAAAATTTTAATTAATGAGTTTTAAGTGTTACCTGACACCCCCCAATATTAGGAGTGCAACTCGGGCTCATGAAACTCAGGTTTACCTCAACCCTAACTCTAACTCTATTTATAAAACATCAACCATAACTCTAACCCTAACCTTATATGTAAAACCTAAACCTTAACTCTATTTTTGAAAATCGGGTTCGGTTTGAATTTCGGGTTGAAATTTAAGTTGATAAATTTACATTTTATTTAAAAGCGATTGGTTTAAAATTTTATATGAATGTATAATAATAATAAGGTTGTGTTTGGCAATTTAGAAAAGTTGTAAGTTAAAACTTTTCAATCTAGAACCTGTCACTTTTCAAAATTATTATTTTTTAAATTATTTTTTACACATTTTTCTATACAACAACCCTACTTTTCAATCATTTCTACACAACTA
>JAXCLR010000073.1:24699304-24731475 GCA_035584095.1 Annona squamosa | reverse complement strand
ATGTGAAAAAATGATTAAAAAATATGATAGTTGTAAAGAGTGAAAAGTTTTAGATTGAAAAGTTTTAACATGACATTTTTTTTAAATTGACAAACACCCCCTTAAGTTCTTGCATCAAACACCGCGACTTTTTGGCTATGGGACAAGTACAGAGAAAATGACGCCTCATAAATAGGGCCGGCTGTCTCCGTCTGCCCGCGTCATGAAGAGCGCACTCTCTTTCCACTAGTGCGTCTGGTTTCACACGAAAAATTTCTAACTACAATCCTTCACTTTTTATAATTATTTTTTCATATTTTCTTATATAAATTATCATACTTTTTAATCATTTACACAAAATTACCTATATAATATTTCTATTTATTTTAACTTTAATTTTTTACACCTCATTATTATCCCTATTATATTATCTTATTTTCTATCAATTTTAAAAAGTTTTATCTCCAACTAAATATACCAGTAATGATACATCTGGGGCTTATTTGATAATTGATATTTTGGTCAGATAATGAGAAGGGATTGGAGGTGGAAAACAAAATATTTCGAAAATTGTCTAATTGATAGGAGATGAAATAGATAAAATAAGAATAAACAGGGTTTGATAGAAGTAATTAGCAGGAAAAATTATTGAAATATAGGTGTAAAAGTAGAAAAAATATGATTATTGATGGAATGAATGACAGTTCTTGTGGGACGTGCCTTATCTCACGTCGTGGTTTCCCACGCATGCAAGAAAACAAATGTCCCGGAACGGTTTGCCGACCATAAATTTCATATTGAAATCATTATATGAAAAAATTAATTTATTAAATATGTGTATAATATATTATAATTAGTATCTATGAATGAAATTTAAATCATTCAATATTAATTCAAAAATAAGGGTGTGTTTAGGAATGGATAAAACTTTTAGTGAAAAGTTTTGGAGAGTAAAAGTTATCAAATGATGTGATATGATATGGGTAATGATGATGAGTAAAAAGGATAAAGTTAAAATAGATATGTTAGTTATGTGGGTATTTGTATAGAAATAATTGAAAAGTAGGATAGTTGTATAGGAAAATGTGAAAAAATGATTAAAAAATGTGATAGTTGTGGAGAATGAAAAATTTTAAATTGAAAAGTTTTAACTTGACACTTTTTAACCATTGCCAAACACACTTTAAATATTTAATAAATTTAATTATTAAAAACTCATCTAAATAATGAAGATTTAATCTTATGACGTTAAATTTTAGTAGAATGAAATTAATAGTTTAGATATTAATAATAAATTAAGGATGTACTTGAGAAGTGATAAAACATTTGTATGAAAAAATTTTGATATAAAAGTTGTTAAAATAAAAGAAAATGATATGATATGAATGATGTAATGATGAAGAGTAAAGATAATATAGTTAAAAAAGATAATTTAGTTATATAGGTAGTTGTGTAAAAATAATTGAAATGTGGGAAAGTTATATAGAAAAATATGAAAAAATGATTAAAAAATAAAGTAGACATGAAGAATAAAAAGTTTCATATTAAAAAGTTTCATGCCTTTTCAAACACATCCCAACGTATCAAGCTTACTCATGACAAAAACCTCCTCCTTTGGTAATCAATATATATGATTCTCCCTCTTTTCTTTGAGGGTGGTAAGGGGCAAAAACCCCCGCAAGTAGCAGAAGACCCAACGTATCAAGCTTACTCATGACAAATGCTCCTTAATTTCTTACGCAACCTCCTCCTTTGCAAAGAAAAACTTCCGGGCCACTAACATAAAAGTGTGTAAAAATATATGTAAATTTTAAAATTATAAAATTTTTCTACACTAATTAATCTAAGTGGGTTTATATATCTATCAAAAATAAATAAAAATAATACTAATAATAAATATTTCCGGTCAACCACAAATCGATAGATTTAGGGTTGACTAATTTTTATTAAGAAATAACGATGATGATGCAATCGCAAGTTCATATATAATTGCCACATGAAATTCTTTCAAATTCTTGGAAATTTTCTAGTTACCACTGCTTTTAACAAGTTAGCTAAGCAGTGATTATTTTATTTAATAAAGTTGTCGAATCGACAAATGCGATAGGATAGTCACCACTCACCACTGTGCTGTTGTGCATATATAGCTGTGGTTTCTGATTAGAAATGGAAGAATTTTCTTTGCCATGCTTCAAATTTCAATTCAATGGAACTTGAATGGATCATATGCGCTCAAAAACTGCCAATAAAAACCCAACTCACGTTTCCTGTCATCCTGTGCTCTTTTAAGTCTTTCATGACTTGAAAGTTACAGTGGGCTCTAAATTGATGCGGCCGAGCCAATCTAACCCAACCCAGAAGTAGATTGCGATGAAAATGAATAATTAATTGAAGGAGGCCGAGACAAAGCAGCGGCCCATATTACAGGTACAGTACAGGCCATTACTGTCAGTTGAATTACATGTATACGGGAGTACGGTTATATACATCATGATTTATTTCAGATTAAAATACAACATTTGTATATTTTTATGATTAATTTTATTTTTTAATTTTTTCTTTGTAAATATGTTTCCCTAAATGTATTCAATCTATATACAAAGTTTTGCCATTTTACGATACTTTGATATATATGTATTTTTGATTTTTTAAAAATCAAATTTTTTAAAGGACGAAAATTACTTAAATGCCCTTGAAATTGCTGATTTAAAAAAATAAAAATAAAAATATAAAAGTATGTAAGATGGCAAAACTTTGTATATAGATTGAATACACATAAAAAAAATCTTTATAAAAAAATAAAAATATAGAACTCATTGTAAAAATAAATGAATATTGTATAATAACCTAAATACATCATGATATACGTAATCACGCTCCATATATATACGTATATGAAAAATTATTAAGTGCAAACGAACTGCGCCATAATTGTGAATAGTGAGCTGCAAATGTAACCCACTTGATCATGAAATTAATATTAATTCACCATTATATTTAGAATAATTTACTCTATTAACATATTAATTTTTATCAAAATCCAACATGTGTACATGCTGTATCTTAAAGTAATACAAAATTAATGTAATAAAATAATTTAACATAATATTAATTTTAAAGCTATATTTTCAATATCTAAACCATTGAAAATATGTTTTTTACCTGGATAAATGATTACATAATTTTTTTATAAAATTTTAATAAATATAAAGCCCATGTTGCAATGGATTGCATTGTAATTATAATGCAATCCATTTGCACAGGAATATATATATATATATATATATAACTAGGTTATATAAAAGCGGGCTCATATAACCCTTTCAAAATCTAAGTTTTTGATCCTTAATGGAAAATTCAATCTATTTCTTGCATTTAACATCATTTGTTTATTTAGAAAACCAAGTTTCATCCCAATAAAGTATGTTTATGAGTCACATTTGTTCAAATTTATATATTTATATATATATTCATGTGTAAATTATGAAAAATACTTAGATCTATTTACATGTGTATTAGAATGTAATAATACTTTATAGAATCATTTATTCACATAGAAATGATATTTAGATGGTTTAGATATAAAAATACTACTTTAAAATTAATATTTTAGCATTTTTCATAATTTACACATGAATATATATTTTCTAACAAATGTGGCCCATAAACATACTTGATTGGTATGAAGTTTGATTCCCTAAATAAATAAATGATGTTAAATATAATGAATGGATTAGATTTTCTATCAAAATTAAACTTTTAGATTTTGAAGAGGTTACATGAGTTCACTTTTATGTAACTCGATTACATAAAAGCAGAGCCCATATATATATATATAATATATTCAAGTGCAGCTTCATTGCATCACAATTATAGTATAATTATCTCGAAACAGGCTCCATATGATCATAATATTATAATCTACTCCACCCATTATATTTATAATTACATATTTTATTATCATACCAATTTTCACCCCAATTGGATATATGTGTGAACTTCATCTGAAAATGATACAAATTCAACGTAATAAAATAATTTAATATAAATAACAATAAAGTTATTTTTTTAATATGTAAATCATTTGCTATAAAATTTATATATAGATAAATGATTGTATAAAATATTAATATATTTAAATCCATATGAGACTCATTTGGGTCAAATGTACCGTTAATTATGATGCAGCTTTATTATATAGGAAAGTTTCTTTCTTTCTACACAAATGCACACGGGAGCACTTCTATGAAACCCTCTTTTATATAACTCTCTCCATTTTTAACATCAAAATGATTGATAAAAAAAATCTACTCGATTCATTATATTTGACACTAATTATATTATTGTTGAAATTATTTCAATTATCTAGTATTACTATATCTAGACCCCATCTATAAACATATAAAATCAATGTAATAAAATAATTTAATATTAAATATCAACTTTTAAATAATATTTTCAACATCTAAACCATTTAAAATATCATGAGTATGTAGATAAATGACTCTATAAGTATTGTTACATTCTAATATATACATGAATGGATCTAATCATTTTTTATAATTTGCATGTGAATATACTTATTTTTGAGCAAATATGCCTATGCATATATGAGATTTAAATGAAACTTGATCTTCTAGTTAAACAAATAATGTCGAATATAATTAACGGATAAATTTTTTTTATCAAATATCAAAATCTCAAAATGGAGTGGGTTGCATAGAACCGTTTTTATGTAATCCTGTTATATAGAAGTGGGCCCGATGTACATATATAAAAAAATTAATTTAATGCATGCAACTACACCGTACAATTCATGCATTGTGAGGCTAACTTGATCATGAATAGGAAATATACCTCATCCAATGTATGTAGAATTATTGACTTTATTAACATATTAATTTTCATCCAAATCAAACAGGTACAGGTGCCTCATTTTAAAATGATGCAAAATTAACATAATAAAATATTTACTGAAAATATTAATTTTAAAATGGTATCTTCAACATTTAAACCATCTAAAATATAATTTTTATATGGATAAATAATTATATAAAGTATCATAACATTCTAATATGAGTAGGGCCCATTTTGTAGTGGACCGCATCCTAATTATAGTGCAGTCTGTCTGAATCAGATTGTTTCTCATATATATATATATATATGAGATATATCCAGGTGAATTACAGTGCAATAGAGCTCAAATGGGCCCTACACGATGATAAAATCAAAATCTACTCCACCAATTGTATTTAGAACAATGTATTTTGTTACCATATTAATTTTCATGCCATTCAGATATGTGTATAAACCCCATTTGAAAATAGTACAAATTCAACGTAATAAAATAGTTTGATTTAAATAACAACTTTAAAGTGACTTTTTTAACATATAAATTGTTTAAAGTATGATTTATATATGTATAAACGATTGAATAAAGTTTCATTGCATTTTAATATATATGAAGCTCATTTTTTGGGGCAACTGCACCACTCTTCCAGTGTAGTGGCACTAGACCGGAACAACTCTCTATGTATATATGTATATATGCAAAATGATCAAGTGCATTCACACTGCACTATAATTATAGTGCAGTTTATAGCAAAATGAGGCCTATTTGATCATGAAATCAATACATATCTCGCTCATTGTATTTAAAATTATTTACTTTAACAAAATACTAATTTTCATCAAAATCAGATATGTGCATGAGCCTCATTTTAAAATAGTATAAAATCAATGTAATAAAATAGTTTAACATAAATATCAACTTTAAAGTTTTATTTTCAATATCTAAATCATACAAAAGTATGATTTTTGTATAGATAAACGATTGCATAAAATATTATAACACTCTAATATGTGTGAAGCTCATTTTGTAATGCAAATCAACATAATTACGATGCATATGAATTGTACTTGAATTGTTTTATATATATATATATATGTGCGGGTATTTAACTATACGAAATTTACAATTTTTAAATTTATTAAATATTTTATTTTGACAAATTTTACAAGATAGAAAATTTAGGTAGATCTCACAAGTTTAGAAAAAAAGTTAAAAATATTTTTAAAAATCGCCCAAGTTGGCCGTGGTCAAACGGGATCTGTGGTGTTAATTGAGAGTGACATGATTAGTTTCTAGGTGTCCCTGTTCCAAAACATACAGTACGCTTGAATTGAATCTGTATGACTACCTAAGACAATTTCTTAATTCCTAATACAGCTTTCTCAATTTCCAACGTAACTGTATTAATTTCCAATGCAACTTTACTCATTCAGAATATATATTATTATATTCTCATCCCTGATACAAATTTGATCCACGAACGTTGTATGATTTAAACAGGCACTATTAATTTAGGTCACGGGTAAATTGAATTTCATGTACATTTACCTGGGTCATGACAAGATTTTTTTTATTAACATATAAATTTCAAAATTTTTAGACACATGACGATACCCACATAAATGTTTGATTTTAATATTTTTAATATTAACAAAATAAATTATGCTTAAAATATTATTGTTGCTGCGAGTCTTGAATAGAAGATGTTCAGAATTGACGCTGCCATTCTTCGCAATTGCGCTTAAATGGTTCAGAATGGCTCCGATCAAATGTATGCTTCTTCTTCTTCTTCTTCTTCTTTGGATAAAAAATGGTATGATTCTTAATCCGTCTTAATTAGGGAGATTGTAACGGGAAACTTAACCCAAATTGGTTTTTGCTAGATTATAATCATCAGTTTTCAATCCATTCATCGATTTAATAACATAACTCATTTTAAATAAATGGATTAATCCTAGGCTGAGCCTACTCAATTAGTCAACTCCATAAACACTTTTTTAGCTCATCAATCAGCATAACTGACCCAAAACCAGCAAAATAGTTAATATTTTCTTAATTGAATCTGTTAATAAATTTTACCCACCGGTTAACAACATCAGCCAATTTATTATTATATAGATTAGGATTAGTGCAGAAGTTTTTATAAATGAATTATTAGTATATTAGGAATTTTTATTTAATGCACTAGGGTGCACTTAGTTTTGGTATATCTGAGAACATTTAACTTTTTTTTATTTTTTTTATAAAACTGTTAATCTAAGTGTATTTAAGATGCTGAGGCATTATGATAACTTCGCTTAACTAGTTATGGGCTGGGTAGGGTTGGGGTTCTGGGTTCTGCAGGGGTAATAGGTAAGGTTTTATAATTTAGTCTCTCTGAATTAAGGGTTTACGATTTTCTCATATTGTGGGATTTTACAATTTCACCATTAAGGCAAGGGTTTGAGAAAAAGTTTCTTCCATAGTATGAGGGTGTAAATATGCTCCATTGTAATATCTAGATATCATGATGTATATATAATATTAAAAAGTGTATTAAGAAATAAGATAAAATTTGCCATTTTTTTTAGAAATAACTAAAATGCCTATATTTTTAAAAATTCAAAGAATATGTTAGATCTTCAAAAATGCTAAACTTAAATACATTTATATTAATAGTTGCATACAAAATTTTTAAAAATAAAAAATAAATTTTTACACCCATCTACATTAAAACTAAGTTTACCTAGATGCATAGTATTAGAGTTATTAGTAGATTACAATTAAAATTTTTTTTAAAATAGTTGTTAGTGTGCACCTTGTGCAACCTTACCTCTTTTTAACTTCCCTTTCCTATATTACTGATTGTTGCAACCCATGCCTTATATTTGAATAGGAGTAGGAATTGGGATGGGTTGACTCATGACCCGTTCCTGACTCGACATGTACTTAATGGGTTAAAATCAATATTTTTTTGACCCGATATAAAGAGAGGTCAAAAAATTTGATCTAAATTCAAAATAAGGTCGATCGTGTCTCAACCCACCCTGTATGTACTTATTTATTAAAATTGCAAGCATATGTTTAAATCTTTTTGTCATTTTTTTAGAAATTCTCACTTTTTTATAATTAACATTTATTAAAATTACAAACATATGTTTAAATCTTATTATCATTTTTTTAAAAATTCTCACATTTTTTAATAATTAACTATATCAACAATGTATGAATTAATAAGAGAAATTTGCGCATATATATAACTCTCATGCGTAATTATATATTAATCTATTTTAATAAAGTTATATTGTATTTATATATATTTTGTTTTAGTAATGAAGTACTTTTTATTAATTACTAAAATACATGAGTGTACAATATTTAAATTTAGTATAGATATATATTTATATTTGATAAGTATATAAAATTTTAAAATTATTTTATTTAACCCACATTTTTTACGGGACTCATTGACTTGAAACCGATCCAATACTAACATTAAATTTGTCTGCAGACCTTGGGGGTCAAATCGACCGCTGAAAACGCCCCCTTCGCTTGGCCGCTTAAAAACAGGACCACTCAAATAGAGCCCAGCTAGAGAATCAAATCAAACTTCATTAAGCGGAAAAAAAAACCTCGCGCCGCCGTACTACTAGTCTACAAATAAATATAGCCAATCACATTAGGCGATCCGACAGCGAGGGAAGCCGTCTGAAGAAGTTAACAGCCGGCGCCGGCATTCGGTCCCGGAACATCGGATGCCGCAGGAAATAAAACCCTCCCACCACCGCGACCATTTTCGTCGGCACCACGTACAGCACCACCGACACCAGTAGACACACCAGGATGAAAATCCCAGTAGCCCGCGGATCCCGCCACGTCACCAGCGCCTGCACCCGCTCCCCCTGCGTCGCCACGTCCCCCAGCACCGTCTGCACCCTCCAACCCACCGTCCGCAGCCGGTCGTACCTCGCCCTTACCGTCTCCGGCCCCCTCGCGCTCGGAACAGGGTCGAACTCCTCGTCTAGCTCCTCCCGGTCCACTGCCTCCGCCTGCGACGCCTTCACGCACGGATGCGGCATCGGATCCCTCCGCCGCCGCCTGTAGTTCCACGCCCCAGCCCCGAACGTGTAGAACGCCAGCGTGGGGACCACCAGGTCCGGGTGCCACACCAGCAGCACCAGCAGCACGTGCGTGATCAGCGTCGCCGTCGTGTTCTTCCACGACCGCACGTCGTCCACCCACCGCGCCGCCTCCGCCACCCCCGCCAACATGGCAGTGATCCGGAGCCAGTTCGCCCGCACCTTCCGCATGCTGAAGGCGTTGGAGTCCGCATCGACGAGGTGGAGCACCACCTCCCGTCGCAGCGGCGGTTCAGCCCGCGACAGGTGCAGCGCCAACACCCTCGCCGCAGCCCCCCGCAGAGCCTCCTGCTGCATCCCGCCTATCGGCTTCAGGTAGTGCATGCGCGGCAGTATTGGCTGGGCGTACACGTAAGCCATATCCAGGCGGGGGACCGCCAGTGCGAACCGCACCGCCAACTCGATCTCCCCCATCCGTTTCACTCCGCTAGGCAGCATCAGCAGCAAAGGGTACGTATTTCTGTAGACTCTATTATTTTCCAGCGTAGAGATTCGTATCCGGAGTTTCCCGACGCGAAGGTCTTGCCGTCCGGCGGCGTCCTTCGCCTCTTCTTCCACGCTATCGAAGACGCCGACAGTCAGGCACGTGCACGGGTCGTACACGTGCCATGAGTATTGCTCGTTCCACCGCGGCTCCAGGCTGTCGGCGACAGTTCGAGATCTGATCCACTTTTCGCCGTACTTCGCCACGACGTATGCATCGGCAGTGCCCCTTCCGGCGACAGTCTTCACGGGGAGGAGGCTCCGGCAGCCGATGATCCCGAGCTCGACGGTGCCGACCGGTGGCTTCCAGAGCTGGCGTGCAGACGGCCGGAAGTCGCTGCCGAAGTGCGTCGGCTCGTCGGACACGTGATAACCGCCATCGAAGCAGACTCGCACGTGCAAGCGGCCGTTATAACTGTCTTTCTTGTCTTTGGCGGGTCCCTCCAGGGTGATCCAACGGGAAACCACTTTCCGGTCGTCGACGCGGCGCTCGATGGTGGCGAGAGGTATTCCGGCAACGCCGAGAACATAGGAGTCCTTGCCGAAGCGGTTTTCGAGGATCAAGACGACGCGGTGGTCGACGCCAAACGGTTCGGCGGCGACGAGTATGAGGTCTTCATTCCAGGACGGAGAGCCGTTGCGGTTGACGGCGGTTCGGGTTTTCAGCGTCTGGAACCCGAGCTGGGCTTTGACGGATAAGGCCGTTTCTTTTGACGGAGTTAAGGGCTGGATGTCTTGGGCCTCCAGAACTGAAACGCGGAGGTACCAGAGCTTGGGGGAGAGGTAGACTTTGGAGCGGGATGTGCCGGCGCCGGACGTGTCTGTCTTCCAAGCGTCGGAGAACGACTCGTCGGCCTGCGTACCTATCCACGTGGCCAACATCAGGTCGCCGCGTTGAGCAGCGCCGCCTCCTTCTAGACGGTACCACTGAGGGGCCAGGGGGCTGTCCGGCGGATCTCGGAGCGGGACCTCCGACACGTCGAAGCAGATTCCGCCGAAAAACCTCTCGCCACCGGCGTCTCCTTTCAGAGTGGGCGGCGCAGATCCTGCAGGCCGCCGGTCCCACACGGAGACTTCTAGGGTGGAGGACGAACCGTGGGCATCGCGGCCGAAGGCGAACGTTTGGTCCCACTCGAATTGGAGGCTGGTTTTCCTGGCGGGTTTGGTGCGGATGTTGCAGCCGGAGACGGTGATCCTCACAAAGGGATCGGTGTCGACGGGAAGGGAGCGGGCCTTGACGACCCGCACGAACAGGTAGTGCATTTTCTCAACGAGATCGTAGGTGGATTTCTCGCTGTGGGAAATGCAGCCGTAGTATCTCTCGGACGCTTCTCTTGGGTAGATGTCAGACATCGGAGGCTGGAAACGCCCCTGCTCCACATTGGCCTTACGATCCTCTTCAAACACCGCATCTGGAGTAGCATCGGCCGGGGGTGGCTGCTCCGCTGGTGCTTGTGGGTCTTCAGCTCCAGATTCCTGCTGCGTCACCGCAGTGTTTTCTTCCAGCTTCTCAGCATTTTCTTCTTGTGATGGCGGGGGAGCTTCTTCAGCCGGAGGGGTTTCAGCAGCTGGGGATGCTGCTGCCGCTGCTTCCGTAGGATTTTCAGCTGCAGGTGGCGGCGGCGGCGGCTCCTCTGGTTTTGGTGGATCAGCAGCTGGCGGTGCTGCATCAGATTTTTCAGCATCCGCGGCGGGTGTCGGCTCAGCAGGAGCAGGCGGAGTCTCTTCTGCAGGCTTCGGAGCTTCCGCCGTCTCCTCAGTTTTTGCAGCGTTCTCCGGGGGCGGAGGAGGGATAACTTCATCGGCGTAATAGATTTTCAAGCCAATGTCGCCTCGACTCCAACTGAAGAAGTTCTTCTTCTCGAGCGGGTAGTACACAAGCGCCTCCTCGCCTTTCCTTACGAACTGGGAGGCATTGAGGCGGAGGCGGCCGAGGAAGTGGCTCCTGTGGCTAGGTCCCACCTTGCGGTCATGGAGGACGTCGATCTCGAGCGCGTCGCCAGCAACGTCCGGATCCCTCTCGACTCGAAATTCCAGGATTTCGTTCCATGTGGGGTTGAGCTCCCGGTGGACGGTGTGGGTACGCTTCCGCTGGCCGTCGAAGTCAATGACAACATATGGGCTGGACGTCCCCGTTCCGTCCTTAGGGAGGAGGTTCCGGGCTTCCACCACCTCCACTATCAGTTTCTGAATCGTATTCGTCGCCATAAGATGGTTGGATGGAGGGAGGGAGGGAGGGAGAGGGAGTGAAAGAGGGATGTCGGTTTTCTCCCGATGCTTGCAGTAGTAATGGTTTAGTTAGTGGCTGAGGGGTTTTGAGTGCCGTTACATGGTGTCGTGTGACAGAGAGGAAGGTGGGAGAGTGGGGGTGGGTTTGAATGTTATGGATGGGGAGGCGGCGTGATTAATTAACTCACCAAGATTCAGGATTCTTCAAAATATGGCCACCGTTTTTCGGTGCTACATATTCTTAGAATATGACTTGAATCAATTTGGAGCGGTGTTTCAAGTAAAGGTGTGCTTAGTGTTCAAAGTAAAAAAATTTACAAAACTTAAGTTTCCATCGTACATACATACATACATACATACATACATACATACATACATACATACATACATACATACATACATATATATATATATATTGAGATGATGAAAACTTTTCTACATTCTTAACCACCCGATATCCCTCACGTTTTCACTGTCTTTCGGTCTTTCTGTGTAACTCTTGTAATTTTTAATCAATTTTTTAATATTAAACTTTCTAACTTTTTTTTAAAATTATGTTCGAGAAGTAATAAAACTTTTGTAATAAAAAATTTTCTTTTAGTATAAAAATTTTTTAAATGAAAAAGAGTGATATGATAATGATATGAGTAAAGATAATAGAGTTAAAATAGATAGATTAGTTGCATGATTAGTTATGTACAAAATTATTAAAAAATATGATAGTTTTTTTTTATAAAAAAAGTACGATAGTTATATAAGAAAATATTAAAAAAAATAATTAAAAATTAAGATAGGTAAAAGTTAAAACTTATAAATAGAAAAGTTTAGTTTTAAATTTTTTTGATAGATTAGTATGAAAAATTTGGAGGTAAACTACTACGCCCTAAACTACTAAACTCATTCATGATATTTATGCAGCCCGATAGCATTAGCGGTACATCTTCTTATGCATCTGACCGTAGTGTAGTTAATTTTGGTTGCATAAACAGCAGTAGTGTAGATGCAGCCAGTCCCAGCCAATTATTCACTGCTTATGTAAATATATATGCAGTTAATTCTCTATTATATGCAGCCAATTTTTTGGCTGCATAAGCTGACTTGCATGCAGCGCATAAGCCCTCTGCAGCCATATACTTTGAGATAGGTTTCACAACTTGGAAGGTGCAGCTCGATTGAAATGTAAATGGTGAAGAAAGCATATACTAGGGTAGGATGGCTGGTAAAGATGATTTGGGTGGAGATCAACGCGGCGAAGGAAAGTGAAAGATGTGAAAGAGGCTCCAATCTTCATGTGCAAGAAATTTTATTTTTCTTGGCAATCCTTACTTTCTTTGAAGATTCCTGCTCTCTTTTTCTACGTTCTTCTACCATCCGTGGCCCACCTGCTGTTTCTAAAGAGATTGTCGTCTCCATCATTCTCCATTTACGAAAATCAAAAGGATTCGATTTTGCGATTTTAAGAGCCTTTGGTGACCGACCATTTCTTGTCTTTAGGCTGCTTTTTCTCATGAACAGCAAACCCTACAGCCTTTTCTTCTTATCTTTCGCATGCAAGCATACGCCATACAGTCTTCATGCCACCAGCTGCCTGTTGCAGTGTCACGTGACTGCATCTTGCATCAATTTACTTCTCTTGTAAATTCTAATATCTTACAGTCACAGTAAAATATTCGAAGTTAAAAGAGTGTAACTCATTCGACCCAAACATTTTGAAAACTAAAAGTACTATTAACAATAATTTCAACTCAGAGTTCGTTTTTTATAAATTTTAAAATAATTTTAAACTGATTACAATTAATGAGGAAGAAGATGACGCGGATAAGAAGCAAATTGATCCTGATTTGAATCAGGTGTATGGAATTAGAGTTACAATTTAGGTTTACTAAAACCTAATAACCCAACCCAAATTACACTCTTATAGACTAAACTATAGTCCGATCCACCTATATTTACAATGTTAAGAAAAATTATGAATACTTTCTAATCACTTTTCCATTTTCCCTAAATCTGTTTGTTTATAATGGATGGAGTTTTTGTTTGGAATATTAATAATATGTTGGTGCAATTAACATATAAGTTTAATATAGATAAGACTTTTTAGCAAATAATTGTACAAAAACTAAAATTTTCAAATCAAGAATTACCCCGGAGATCAAAATTTTCAAGCTAGAGCGGAATAATGAGCCTGAGAGTAATATTTGATTAAAATTTTAAACATATTTATTTATAGTTAAATTTTGTTAGAAAATAATTTTACAAATATGTGGAAAAATGAAAAAAGAAAAACAAATAGATATAAATTTATGTGGAAAATTTTTCAATGTAAAGAAAAACCATGGGCAAAAGAAAAGAAAACCCACTATAACAAAGAGATTACAACAAATAGAAACTCTTGGAAAGAAAAACTAACTCAATATACCTTACAAAACATTCTCAAAAAAATCAAACATTATAAACGAGTATAAAAGATAACTTTATATTATCACAAACTCGCTAAACCCTAGAGCAAAATCTTTATTTATAATATGAAAGGGAATTAGGTTTAGTCAAATAAATCTATAAGTAACTTAGTCTGCAAGTCAACATAAATTTCAAGTCACATTCCAATAAATCTCCACTTTACTTAGATTTAAATAATATCTTAAACCTCTAAGATATAAACTTTTCATTTCTTCACAAACTACTACTTAATATCTTCTAAAAGCCTTAAACAAATTAGCATGATGTCTAAGTTGGAAATAAAAAGGGACTTCAATAATACACCAAAAATCTAATTTCAACAACACCAAAAACCTAAAAGCCTCAACTAAATTTCAACAACACAAAAACTTAATAACCAAAGAAGACTTAACCAACATGCCAAAAGCCTCAACCAAGCTCTGACAATATTTAAGCTGGGTAACCAAAAGAGACTCCATCAACATATTAAAAGGATAAAATCTGTAGTAGGGAGATATAATTGTATAGATGTGCATAACTTCACTTTTTGACCTCTTCTCAGAAAAAAGAAAAAGAAAAAGAAAAAGCTTTCAATAACCTATAGTCATTAAAATAGATTTTGCAATTTTACTTCTCCATCTGAACTTTGCGATTATCATCTTAAGATTAACCCCAAAGGAAGAACAACAAGCAGTCCAAAGAAACAAACCACACTTTAGTATCAGTTTCTTAGAGAATAATTTTACAAATAATAAAGTAACGTGAAAAATAAGAGAAAAATACAATACAAATAAATCTATACAAAAACCCTTCCGTGTCAAAGGTTTCACCATAGAAAAGAGACTACAACAGATGAAAATTTCTCAAAAGGAAAAATTTTTAAAACCAAAGCACTCTACAAAAAACTGTCATTAAAAAACAATAGAACTTTACGAAAAAAAAAAAAAAAAGTATACAAGATAGCTTCGTAAAACCATAAACCAAATCTTAAAGCAAAATCCTCTATTTATAACATTGGAAGGATCAAAATTTACATCAATAAATCCATACAAGATATGATTTATTACTCTTTCTAGAAAAAGCTATGTGAACATGACAAGTGCTAGTAATTTGATTTGCAAGTCAACGTAAAATCCAAATTACTTTCAACAGATTCACCTTAGCGGACCAGTATACATCTGGTAAGGTATATACTGGTATTTTCAACAAGTGGTAAGGTTTGCAGTTGCCAGCAGATATCTAGGCCCTCGATGAGATGAGGCCACTGATTTTCAAGAAACTAATCTGAACCATCCATGAGACGGGCACATTTTTTCAGGCAATCCTATAAGAGATCTGGTTTCGAGTTTCGACAATGTGGTGTCGTGTTCTTGTTGTCTTCTTTCTATTCTGGTCCGCATACAACCTTCTCTACTGAATTATCTCTTCTATCGTACCGAATTTCTAATTCCCGCTTATTTTTACCCGTTCTGATCATGACTGTTTCGGTATTCCACATGTGCCATGCAATATTGCTGGCCGTCCATTCTACTGCGCTGTTTTGCCCCAGTTGAAGATATTGACTCAACATCTAAACCATTTTTCCTCCGTGACTGAATAATACCTAAATCAGACCATCGTGTTTGCCCATATGATTAAAGTGTAAAATCAACATAAGGAAATCGTTTGATTTATATATTAATTTTGAAGACTTTAATTCAACATTTAAACATTTTCCCTCCATGGGGAAATGATACCTTAATCATCAATTTTGCGCATATGAATAAAGTGTGAAATCAACGTAATAAAATTATTTAATTTATATTTTGCTTGTAAGACATTAGTTTAATATCTAAACAAATTTTCCTTTGTAGATAAATGATTTTATAAATTATTATAACATCCTAATATATCCACAAATGGATTTTAGTTTTGTTTGTAACTTTTGCATGAGTATATGCAATTTTAAGTAGTTATGGTCCATTCAAGACTTCAATTGAATCCTTTGCTAGTTATGGTCCACTCAAGACTTCAATTGAATCCTTAGCTTTTTTTGTTTTTTTTTTTTTTTTAAAAAAAACTCCATTTGGAATCACTATAACAAATTTTCTTAGATGCGTCAACTAATTTAGCTTCACATAATATGAATCTAATTAAAGATCGAAAGAATTTTCAACAATTATGAAAATCAAAGTCGTAAATGAAATCGACTTTAGTATGCCACTTGGATAAAGTTGAAATTAAAGTCGGCCAAGACTTTACGAATTGAAGAGATAAGCATCAAGATGAAGAAAATTTCACAAGTGGCAACTACAAATCGCATCCCAAGTCAACCCTCAAATCTAATGCAAAGTTGACAAAGAACTAAGATTTGAAGATAGGAAAGCTTAAAGGAAAATGATTTGAATTTTTTAAATCCTTAACATTCAGTAAAATTGAAAACTAAGTCAACTTCATATGCGACTTGCATGAAATCCTATATCTTAAGTCAGCTACACAAGGAACTGGATGCTTAAGACTTGAAGGAAATCTCTATGGAAGTTGTTGGTGCATTGAACTTAAAGCCCAAGTCAGTATGCAACTTAGGTGAAGTTGCAGGCTAAGTCGACTCCATAAGTAACTTAGGTCATAACGGTTAAATTTATTTTAAAATGTTAGTGTATTAAAAGCACGCCACCTACCACAAACGTTTAAGTTTTCTTTAAATTTATTTAAGGGACATTAAATGGAGTTATGAGGGTTAGCAAGAATATCGAATGAGCTCCAACCTTTTCACTTACAAGCATTAAAGAATCCATTCAGTGATTTTCAAGCAAGTTCTCAAGGAAACTATAAGGTCTTCAACTCTAGCATCTTCGTCAAATCTCTACGAGCTTGCTATTATGCTTCACTATTTTACATATGTTTGTAATATGCACATTTATTTTATTTACATTTTTTTGTTGTATTTGGCTACTTGGCTTGGTATTGAACACCAAGGCCATGTGTTACAAGTAGTAATTAGTTGGAGTGAAACTCACCGACCACTTGTAAGATTGTTTGTAGAAGGTATCCTAGAGCTGAAATTTTGCATACACGTCATTACATATAAACAAATGCAATCATTTTTAAAAATTTCCTGCATATAATGTTATATGCATACGAATTTGATAGCATCTAACATTATATGTATCTCTTTTCTTTAACGGTAACTATTATTAAGAATTAGTTGCAAATGCCTTCAAGTTGGCTACTCTTACCATTATTTGGAGCCAAATTTATATTTTTTTATAAATACGTGATGTTGATATTTTTGATACCGTAATAAAACAATGTTAAATAATATAACCCGTGGTATTTTAATTACCTCAAGGTGGCCTCTAAATGGAGAGAGGTTGCATGACAAAATTTAACAAACTCAAGAAAAAACCTCTTTTTTTCAAAAAAGAAAAACAAACAAGGCGTCTTCGAGATTATCTACCCATATTTTACAATCGACTTGGAAGAGTTTTCTTCCGTAAAAAAGGAAAAAGAAAACTTGGAGGAGTTTCCAAGATTACTGTCTTTAAAAGCAACACTGCGCTTGTCGTAACTTGTGGATCTGCGAGTCTTGATTCCTGCATGCTTGGTGCATGGTTCCAGCTTCTCTCAACATTTTCCTCCTCTGGCCGTAATGGCAGCGGATTTTGATCGTGGTGGAGTTGCGGCTGAGACGACGGCTATCATGACACAATCCTAAGGTTGATGACCACCCAATTTGGGTGACAAACTCGGATTAAATGCTTTAATAAATTTAATAATTAATACTTCATTAATGATATCCAAAAATGTAATCACAAAAATTCACTGTATGAATAGAAAGAATTCTCATTAATTTATTACATGCTAACAAACAACATAAATAAAATAAACTAAAACGTCTATGTTGAATCATCTCAACCCATTATCCTACACTATTGATGAGATGGTTCTATCTTTCTAAAAATTTAAACTACTCAGGAATGAGTTAAATAACTCAATAAGCAAGAAGTAAACTACATATATAATGGTGTGTATCATTATGAAAATACCATAGGAAATGCACCAACTACTGACCCAACATATAAAGTTATTCACACTACTTACAATGGAGCAAACTCAAAGCTTTTCAAGGTATAACACACTTTCCATAAGGGAACATACCACAACTCATCAAGAAAATAATACACTATTCATAAAGGGACATTCTAAAGTAGTCTTTTAGCGTGCATAAGACCTACTAAGAAATCAAATAAAACTAACACACATATCCTTAGGGTCCAACATGTACAAATCCATTCCACCTGGCAAATGATCATGATGATTATACACGCCATTCTCACTTAAGCATCATAACAATTATATAAACTCAATTAAATACCTTACAAATTAAAATAATTTGGCATCCATATTGAATTGGGTGAATAACACACTAAATTTAATCTAATAAATTCAAAAAGAAACTTCTATCATAACTAACAAGTAGTCAAAATATCAAAATGAATATCCATAAATATTTGACATAGCAAATCTTGCTATATCAATTTATTTTTCAATAATCACTAGTACTAAACAATATTCACTTTATCGTAAGATGTCATACCTTATGTTGTATTGGCTAAACAAAATATCTGCCTATACAATTTAGAATTTTATATAACAAGATATTCTACAACATTTAATAATTAATTTATATTATATAAATTAATTATATAACTGCTAAAGTATATAACTATAAACACAAATATCCAACTATCGTCCAATCACATTCATAAATATATACCTCTATTAATAAATTAGTTGTTAATTTATTAACATTAATATCTCATTCCATGAGTTAATATCAATTAATTAAATTATGTTATAAAATTTTAATTATATAACTATTTACTCACATATATGAATAGTTCGTTTATATCCCCAATAATATATATTGTGTATGGCTCGCCGGCCATGACACTTTAGCATTTTATTAAATATATTTAATTATTATACCTCTCCAGGAACCTATAACGGCACCAGCAGTGTATATATATGTGTGTACACTTTTATACTTTAATTAGATAAGTTAAAGGTTAACGTAATGTGGCAAGAATATCATATACAGACTTCCTTTTATTTTCAAACTTGTATTTCACACCAAGTGCGGTCTCCAACTTCTAGGTGAACTGCCACCACATAAACGTCCTAGCTTTTATCAAAAGTAGATGTGATATATTATACCTTAATTAACCAGCTCATGAGGATTCAAGCTTCTGCCATGTGTATGTACCATAATTAATGATGCATTTGACTCAAAATGGGCTCAACATGTACTTAAATATATTAATAATTCATACAATCGTTTATCTATATATAAATTGCATAGTAAATGGTTTACATGTTGAAAAAACAACTTTAAAGTTGCTATTTACATCAAATTATTTTATTACATTAAATTTTGAACCATTTTCAGATTGGGCCCATACACATATCCAATTAGGGTGAAAATTGGTATGATAATAGAATATATAATTTTAAATACAATGGGTAGAATAAATTATAATTTTATAATTATATGGGGATTATTTTGAGATAATTGCACCATAATTGGTATTCACTGAAGTTGCACCTGGAAATATATATGAGTTCCGCTAACCACTTCCATTTTTGAAATTTTGATCTTTGATGAAAAATCTAATTTATTCATTATATTTAACATCATTTGTTTATTTAAGAGACCAAGTTTTATCCCTATTAAGTATGTTTATGGGTCACATTTATTGAAAAATATATATTCATGTGTAAATTATGAAAATGCTTAGATCCATTTATGTATATATGTATTAGAATATAACAATACTTTATAGAATTATTTATCCACATATTATTGATATTTTAGATGATTTAGATGTTAAAAACTACTTTAAAGTTAATATTTTAGCTTCGAACCATTTTATTATGTTAATTTTACACATTAATAGATGAAACCTATATATAGTGAAATTTAAAAAATTAAAGAGTTTCTAGGATATTAGAAGTGATGCTAAATATAATGGATTGAGCGAATTTTTCAGCAATCATCAAGATTTTAAAAATGGAGGAGATTACATATAAAGGGAGTTTTATAAAAGATATGTATGTATGCGTGTGTGTGTGTGTGTGTATATATATATATATATATATATATTGGTCCCATTTCTATGTAATTGGGTTACACAAAAACGTACTTATGTAATCCTTTCAAAATCTAAGATTTTAATCTTTAATTGAAAATCCAATTCATTCCTTGTATTTAACATCATTTGTTTATTTAGGAGACCAAGTTTCATCCTAATCAAGTATGTTTATGGGATACATTTATTCAAAAATATATATATTCATATATAAATAATGAAAAATGCTTAGATCTATTTATATATGTATTAGAATATAATAATACTTTATAAAATCATTTATTCAAATAAAAAAATATTTTGGAGGGTTTAGACGTTGAAAATACTACTTTACAATTGATATTTTAGCATTTTTCATAATTTATATATGAATATATATGTTGTTCATAAATACGTTTGATTGGAATGAAACTTGAAATGATGTTAAATACAATAAATATATTAGATTTTCTATCAAAGATTAAAATCTTAAATTTTTAAAAAGATCACGTAAGTTTGCTTCTATGTAACCTGTTTACCGAAAAGCGGAAGCGGAGCCCTCTGTAACTTGGTTACAGAAAAGCTAAAGCCGAGCCCTAGATATATATTATGAAGTACCGGTCTGGATCCATCAATGTATATAACATACTATATATATAAGGTCTCGGTCCAGTGACTTTCAATTAAATGACCGAGCGTGGTCCATTGAGATTTAAGTCAGGTTAATATATCTCATATATATGTGGTATAAATAGAACTAACATAAATTCCATCTTGTGATAAATTATACTCGAATTCAAAAACAAGTAACTCATTTATATTCTCCAGCCATAATTTTAATCTGCCATGTAGTTCGTGCATCTTCTATCAATTTTTATTTCACCCGGTTAGTTTTAAAATAACAAAATCTCATACAAATGACAAATAGCTATGTATATAAAAAGATTATATATATCATTTCTGTAACAAGTAATTGTTGGTGAAATTATATACAACTAATGCTGAAAGTTTCAAAATTCTATATATCTATATATATATAAATAGCCGGCCCTGGTGGTGTAGGGAGCCCAATCCTATGCACCCGGGTGCATTTAGCCTCAATGCACCCGGGTGCACTACACCTATTTTTTTATTTTTTTTTGAAAATTTTTTCATGAAGCTATTAATATAAGTTTATTTAACATATGTATCAATTTTTACTATTTTGGAGACTTTTAGATTTTTTTTTAGATTTTTAAAAATCAGTGGCATTTTTCGTAATTTTAAATAAACCTAGATTAACAATTGTGTAAAAAAATTTTCAAAAAAAAAAATAAAAAAATAGGTGCATTACACCGGGGTGCATTAAGGCTAAATGCACCCGGGTGCATAGGATTGGGCTCCGTTGGTGTTGGTGTAGAGCTTCTGTTAAAATAATTATGTGCATGACATACGTTATATAATAAATACCCAGCTCGGGATATTTTAAACTACAATATATATAATATTGTCATAAAGTGACGGTCTGGAGGCTTTAGACTTTCATAAATATATATATATATATATATATATAATATACTATAATACACTATTTATAACATGTTGGTCTGAAGGTTTTTTTTTTAACTCCAAAGAGTACATGTACCATGTTATATTATTATATATAAAACGTCGGTCCTGGTCCCTGGCGATTTTTTAAACTTCCGTAAAAATATATCATAATATATATTTTTTGATTGGTACATTTTTACATTCATCTCAACACATATTACACTGAAGTTCAGAAACATTCTTACAAATTTGGAGACACACAGCTCCCCCAAAGAAATCTGGAGACATAGCTCCGCCGAAGAATAAGGAAGATACAATTTCCAACAACCAAACAGGAAACTACAGCTCCTACTAACAACTTTTCTATTTCTGGCCGAAATCCCATATACAGGATTCGAACAGTGCACCGCAAACCCAGCGCCTGCTTTATCTTGCTCGCGGTGACCAAACGAGCACGGCTCGATTGGTTATAATAATATATATTATATTCACGAATGTTGTACAAAATATATGCATAGCAAAAGCACAAATTTAATTTAATTTTCTATCAAGTGGGCTTGTCCAACAATATATTATATTTTCACTCGGGGAAACCGTATCAAAATGACCCATTTAAATAATATATAATTTATATAAATAATGCAAAATCAAATCAAATCAATCACCTAACAAATCTGAAATCTATATATAATATCTAATATGCCCGATCATGCTTTCAGAATTCCATAGAATTTCTAATAGGTAGATTACCAACTTACAAATATTAATTCATCATAGTCATCATTTTGCTCAATTATTTTCTTATCACTAGCCATTCTATTGAAAGCCATTTACTAAATAATTTTCATAAGTTATCTTCAAAATAACTTAATTAATACAATATATGTAGCTCCAAAAAGATATTTAATTATTTTTTCACTTCCCGGAGTCCTCCCTTCAAGCTTTTTTTCTTTAATCCTCTCCTTTCTCACCTATCCTATTATAAATAAAAATTTCTATGCACACACCACACACCCGCCCCACATGGATTATTTGTTAAAAAAATAATTATCTAATTTCTAGATAAACCCACTACCTTCAGTTTGCTTGCCATAATTTCTAAACATCTTAGTTTTTCAATAATTTGTTAATTTAAATTATAAATTAATTATAATATATTTTAAAACTCATTTTTCTTAAAATTATAATGACCCACATCAATCAACAAGTCCAAGTAAATAAGTCAATGTGGCCACATCAGCTATTCCTGTTGACAGTTTGACACATCAAATGGTCATAAATTCAACATGGCATATCGTATGCGTCAAGCAGGTCCGGTATTACAACAGCTCCGCCGGTTTTGGCCCATCAGCGGCTGACTGTGCATGACCAAACATTGCAGCAAACGTGCCAACCGAGAACGCTTCTCTTCTCAAGCGGGTTGCACTGTAGCGCACGAGCGCCTCCTCGCCTTTTTGCTGGACGTGCGCGGCATTGAGGAAGTCGCCCCTGCGGTCATGGAAGACGTCGATCTCAGCACGTCGCCGGCCACGTCCGGACCCCCCACTCGAAATACCGGGAGTTCGTTCCACGTGGGGCTGAGCTCCCTCTGGAGCGGCGTACGCTTCCGCTGGCCGTCGAAGTGGATGACTACGTAGGGGCTGGACGTTCCCGTTCTGTCCTTGGAGAGGAGGTGCATGCCTCCACCACTTCCGCTTTCAGTTTCCGAATCTGTTCGTCGTCATGAGGGAGGAGGGAGGGATATCGGTTCTCCTAATCGATGCTTGGAATATATCTGGTAAATGGTTTTTGAGTTCTTTTTCCTCTTGCCATTTGATCATGGAGAACTAGCTACGTAGGTTTTGAATTAGTGCCATATGTACGCATTGCATGCGTACCTAACCTGCGACTAATGCATGGGACCTTTTTTTATTTTTGATTTTTTGGGGTTAAAGATGTGGGCCCCCTTAAGATTAATAAAGTAGTGATTTTTTTTAAAAAAATTTTGCCTCCATATATATATATCAATAGACTTCAAATAAAAAAATCTAAAAGTTTTTAGTGATCGTATGGCCGCAGTTTTCGGATGCTGCATATACATTGTTAGAAGATAGAATGTGACTCGAATATTAGCGTACGTAAATTACTCTTCGAACTCTTAAGTAATAGAAATTATCTTGTTAGCATGGCTAAGTCAATACTTCGATGAACTTACCTTAAAATATTTATTGACAACAACTGTTTTATTTTTTTCTTTATACACTTATGTATCTAAGTGTATTTAATATATAAATTAAGTTTTACCATTTTTGAATACGCGTGTATATTATTTTTCATATTTTTAAACATCTATTGTATATATATTTAAAATACCCATATTTTTAAAATTTTCAAAAAATATATACGCATATCCAAAAATAGTGAAATTTCGTTTATATGTTAAATACATTTAGATAAACAAATGTATCAAGAAAAAAATAAAAAAAATTATTGCAAATATATTTTCAATGTGAGCTAAGTGAGACATTTACTTAATCCAAAATAACATAAGCAATTCTCCTTAACTAATTAGATAGTACAAAAGTGAAGAATTTTTTACACCACTTTGTTTGCCAATTTTTATATGATTTGACATCTCAATTCTTTTTTAATAAATGACATCTAAATTCTTAACTACTTAATCATTTAATTTTTAATCATTATTTCATATATTTATACAATTATCTTACTCACAATTTTTATACTTATTCTCCGTACTTTTGATAATTACCCCCACTTTATCACATGACTTTTTTCCCCCTGCATTTGCAATTATCTCTTTTTTCCAGATGAATTGGAAAAGGGCAACCAGGACTCGAATTTCAGCAAACATGTAAACGAGGTGCTCATGGGCCAGGAGCACCTTTTATGCTGGTTAGATTTCTCTTCTGTTTGCTAAGTGTGTACCCAATATCTCTTTTGGTTTTTGAGTTCATTTTTATCACAGAGGCCTTTTTATAATTAAAGGTGTAACTTGGGTAGGGTATCCATATGGTTAAAAAAATATTACCAATGGGTATGGGTAGGGTACAAATTATTACCCACCTTCTCAAATAGAGTACGGGTAATATAGATATGTTGGGTACCAAGAACCGACCTCCATAGGTACTTATATAGCTAACTAATTAGGTGCATAATTATATATATAATATATAGTATGTATTATGTTTTGTCTTTGACATCTTATGTGCACACATATTTTAACAAATTCAAATTTAAATGAATTTTGGACTTTGTGAAGTTGTGGATTGTGAGGTAGGAAACTAGAATAGTTATTTAGATATATATATATATATATATATCATTGACTTCCAAAAGACTCTTATAAATAAGTCTGTGACTTGTGATTATAATATATTAATAATTTTAATGATTGACTTATGATGGTCTATACTTCATATTTTTATATAATGATGTACACAATAATATATGTACTTTTGATTTTAAAATATAAATGAGTATTATTTTACATTATTTAAAATGCCATAAAAATTTTTAAAAATATTATATTTGAGTATTAAAGGAACAAATTTTGAACCAAAATCGGAACCGATCTTATGGGTAATGGGTAGAGTAGGATGTACTAAAAACCGAACCAACAAATGGATAAGGTAGTGTAGGCCTTTTATATATAGGGTACAGGTAAAGTAGACCACTGCCCGAAACGAACTGACTCACATTGCACCCTTATTTATAACGATCACCCTGAACAAATGATATAGTTTGCTTGGATTTCTTTTTACGTGTATATATATGAGAAATTATCCGGTGCATATAAATGCACAACAATTTACGACGCATTTGGTTCAAAATGAGCCCCTCATATTCATAAAATGTAAGTCTATTCCGCCTATTATATTTAGAATTATTTTTTTATCAGTATACAAATTTCATCCAAATTGGATATGTGCATAGGCTCAATCTGAAAGTTGTACAAAATTAACGTAATAAAATAGTTTGATATAAGTGATAATTTTAAAGTTGTTTTTCAATATATAAACTATCCGAGATATAATTTATACATGAACAAATGATTGTATAAAATAATAATAATTTAAATGTGTGTAGAGCCTATTTTGAGTCAAACACATTGTGAGTTACAGTGCATGTAGATACATGTAATAAGTTCTCTCTGTATATATAATCTAGTGCATTTACATGCATCGTAAATTAGTGTATTTGGCTAAAAAATGGACTCTACATGCATTTAAATGTATTAGTATTTTATACAATTATTTTTCTGCGTATAAAATTATATTTTAACATATTGAAAAACAACTTTAAATTTTTAAAATTTTGAGGATTTCCCGAAGTGGAGGGAAACATAGCCCTTCAAAACGGAGAAAGAGTAGCGAAAAACCCTATCTTCTAAGTTTCCCTTTCTCAAAACAACTTTAAAATTAGTATATACATCAAATTATTTTATTACATTAATTTTATAGCATTTTCAGATAGGGCTCATACATATATCCAATTTGGATGAAAATTGGTACGTGAATAAAATACAATTCTAAATACAATGAGTAAAATAGATACACATTTTATAATCATGTGGGGC
This sequence comes from Annona squamosa, assembly GCA_035584095.1. Classification (NCBI taxonomy): domain Eukaryota; kingdom Viridiplantae; phylum Streptophyta; class Magnoliopsida; order Magnoliales; family Annonaceae; genus Annona; species Annona squamosa. The sequence continues at coordinate 24,705,159 of JAXCLR010000073.1, read as the reverse complement.
CTATTTTGAGTCAAATGCATCTTAACTTGTAGTGTATATAAATGCACAGAATAACTTCTCATATATTAACACATGGCATACTTGTTTTTATCTAAAATTTTTCAACTAAAACTTTTCACTCTTTATAATTACAATAGTTTTTAATTATTTCTTCACATCTTCTCATATAACTATTATAATTTTCAATTATTTCTATATATAACTATTCGTATAACTAGTCTATCTATTTTAATTTTATTTATTTTCTTTAATATTCATCATTATCTCTCTTATATCATTTCGTATTTTATCAATTTAAAAAAAAAAATTTACACCAAAAACTTTTTATCCAAAAGTTTTATCATTTTCCAATGCAATCTTAATTTCTTGATTGAGTTTCTAATTGTAAGGGCGACCGATCCAAGGCATGTGCTTTGAGTACTACATCATAATTAAGGGCCTCAAGCCATGTCGCACCCAAATGTAATGTCTACCAAAAAAATAGGTTTAAATTTTATAAACTTGCCGCTCCTGTATGCAGAAAGCGTGAAGCCATGCATATGAGTTGTTCGATTTGAATTAAGTGGGTTTCACAAACTTGGAAGGTGCCAATTGATAAATGGGGAAGAAAGCATATACTAACGTTGAGTGGGCGGTAAGATGATTTCGGTGGCGGTCAAGGTGGCTGTGGAAAGTGAATTAAAGATGACGGGGAGGTTCCAATCTTCATGTGCAAGGCAGCTTCCCAGAAGGCTAGCTCCTTTGCCATCTTTTATTTTTATTGGTAAATGCGTACTTCTTTTGAAGATTCCTGGTCTCTTTTTCTACTTCCTTGGTGGCCCACGTAAAGAAGGGGCCGAATCCTGGCCATATCCCGCCTACTAAAATAAAAAAAAGCATCCCATTTTGCGATTTTAGGAGCTTTTCGTGACAGACCATTGCTTCTCTCTAGGCTGCTTTTTCCCCCATGAACGGCAAATCCCACTGCATTTTCTTTTCGTCTCTCGCATGCATCCGCAATATATAATATATCCCGCGTCTGTGCCACCAGCTGCTGCGGTGTTGTCACGTGAGTGCATGTGTGCCGTGCGTAGACTATAGAGAGCGTCCACGTACGCGATGTGAACCAATGTATAAATTTTAGTCGTAATTAAATACTCACCAAAGTCTTTGAGCATGATTGCCACCGGGGCTCATGCTTTGGTTGCCGAAGCAGCAGGACAGGTTTGGATCCTCGTCAGTACATGCAGGTGTTGCATTTCCCCTAATAATTGGGATTTACAGAATATTCCTTCTTGTATCTGGGGTTTTACCAAAAATCCCTTCATAGTATGAGAGTGTGAAGAATATGTAATTGTAATATCAAATGTTATAATACGTACATATACCAATAGAAACAAGTCTTTGAATATGATTTACAATGGGATGGGATGAAAAGAAAATACTTATTGAAATAAAAAGGCTTAAAAGCGAAGTCAGAGATTTTTCTTAAAAAATTTACTCGGGGCTAGAAGGAGTTGTCTCACTATTGCTTGTCCTCATACTTTTGTTCTTGCCCTGTAAATACCCTATATATAAGATTGTTATATCTCTAGTTCGGTAATATTTCTATAGAACCTTTATTTTATGGAACTCTTTTCATTTTTAACACCTAGATAATTGATGAAAAATTTACTTTATCTATTATATTTAGTGTCAGTTAAATTAGATTTTACATCGATTATTAACATCTTAAAATATAGGGGTTCCATGACGTTACTTCTATGAAATCCAGTTTTATAAAAGAATTCACATCTCTAGTTAACCCATAGCTTCAAGAGTATGCACGGTCTTGAAGATGCTAGAGATTAAACTGTGTTGGCTTCAAGAGTATGCATGTTTTTAGACATATTAGAGATTAAAGTATGTTGGTTGCGTGTATCGTATTCTACATATTTAGTTGTGTGCATAGATTGACATAGAATGTGAGTCTGGGATCGCACGTACATGAGAGTAATAAATAGACGTACACTCTATGGGGTTTACTATAACAAAGAATAGAAAAGTAAACACTCTTTTCTCTTATAGAATAAGCATCTAATTGAATATATGTTCTGTGTGTGTTTGCATTGTGTTCTCAACCTTAACAAACTATTGACTTTATCTACTATTTCTCTTGTTTGTCTAGCATAATATGCATTAGTGGTTTGTACTTTGTAATTTATCTGCACTCAAAATTAGATAAGAGAGTATCTTAGATTATCTTCGAGCCTTACTTCTATCCGTTTCAATTTCTTAACTCATTTTCTGTGAGAAAATCCATTGCCAGTCTTAAATTTTTGAAACAGACATTCGACTAGATCAATTACAATTTCATGTTCTAAATGTCGAGCTTTAGAATGAGAAAATTTTAGATTTCATTTGTTCAGCATATCATCTTATTTTATTTGCTAATTAAAATATAATTTTTATCAATAACACCTTGGCGCTTTTTTTTTCATATTTCAATGGGAGGTCATGGTAAAACTGACCAAGCGATCCCATCGATCTGTGGGGCCTAGTCCATGTATCCTGGGGAGCCCATTGACTTTACTTTGGGCCTACATTTTGGGGCTGTTCGCACGGCCCAACCTACAATTCGGCCAACCCAGCAACAACAATTGTGTTTACAGCCTGCGTCGACTGAAGTTAATTCAAGCGTCCATTTTCAGGTTGTGAATAAATTAATTTACTGACGTCCTGTTTCATTTAAAACTCAATAGGATTTGTATTTTTTGTCTCAGGTTTTTATAATTTTTATCCCAAAATTTTAATATTGCATAAAATATATGATTTAACGAAAATTAAGTATCCGAAAGTTACCTTAGTTTTATCATGAAATGAATTTATGCTTCAAGTTAAATGACAAACATGCCTTTCAATTTGTTCCAACGGAGTGCACTTGGATATTATTTGTAATAATAATTTTTCCTTGAAAACAATATCGTTTTTATAAAATGAATGCTTTTAAAGATAAGAACTAATGTTTAATTGTGAGTTTGTCCATGTGTTAGTCTTCAAGGAAAACTTTTATAGAATCAAAATCTGTGGCTCATATAGTTTTTTAATAAACTATTATTTTAGTTTTAAATAAAAAATTCAAGTCTAATTAAGTATGTTAATGGACCACTTGAATCTAACCAAAATAAAATAAAATGGCTTTAGAAAGGCTACGTGTAACCCCTTCCATCCATCCACTCTAAAGTTCATTTTTCCAACAATAAAGTTCATTTTTCCAACAAACGAAACTTTTATCTATTGTGTGTGTGTGTCTATATATATATATATAGAGAGAGAGAGAGAGAGATATTTAGGTGCAATGCAATTGCAACATAATTACAGTACAGTTGTGCTAAAATGAAAGCAATGCAACTGCAACATAATTACATACAGTTGTGCTAAAATGAACCTCATATGATCATAAAATTATAATCTACTCCACTCATGATATTTAGAATAATGTATTTTATTACCATACTGATTTCCATTCCAAATTGATAGGTGTATGAACCCCACTAGAAAATGGTACAAATTCAACATAAAAAATAGTTTGATATAAATAACAACTTTAAAGTGATTTTTTCAACATATAAATCATTTTCTATAAAATTTATATATAGATAAATGATTGTATAAAGTTTCATTGTATTCTAATTATATGGGACCCATTTTTTAGCAAATGTACCACTATTCTGGTATAATTGCTCTGCACCGGAACGGCTCTCATATATACAGAGAGAGAAATATTAAGATGCAATTGCACCAAAATGGGCCCCACATAATCATAGAACTATCATATACTTCACTAATTGTATTTAGAATAATGTATTATATTATCATACTAATTTTCATCCGAAATGGATATATGTATGAGCCTTATCTAAAAATGGTACAAATTTAACATAATAAAATATTTTGATGCAAATAACAACTTTAAAGTAATTTTTCAATATGTAAACCATTTGTTATAAAATTTATATATAGATAAATGATTGATAAAGTTTCATTGCATTCTAATATATGTAGAACTCATTTTTAAGCAAATGTACCACTATTCCGGTACAATTGTGCTAAAATGGGCTCCATATGATCATAAAATTATAATCTACTCTACCCATGATGTTTAGAATAATGTGTTATATTGTCATACCGATTTCCATCCCAAATGGATATGTGTAAGAACTCTATCTAAAAATAGTATAAATTTAACTTGATAAAATAGTTTGATGTAAATAATAACTTTAAAGTAGTTTTTTCAATATGTGAACCATTTGATATAAAATTTATACATGGATAGATGATATTATAAAGTTTCAATGCATTCTAATATGTACAGGGCCCATTTTTTACCAAATGTACTACTATTCTAAGGTAGTTGCGTTGCACCGTAATAGCCGAGTTGAGCCCAAACCCGATTTCTAATAGTGTTAGAATTCACTTTTTTACAACTCAGGCCTAAAGAACCCGAACCCAAACCCGGTGAACCCGATTTGTAAATGTAATAGGATTCATGCTCAAGTGAACTCAAGCCTGATTTCTATTTTATATTTATTATAAAATATATTTTATATATAATCTATAAACCATATTTCTTTATATTTTTTTGTATTTTATGTTATTTATATTTATATTTAAATACATGTTTGACGTATTTTAATTATACTATAAATAAAGTATATTATTTTCATTGATATTTATCTTTTATTTCTATAATTTTCTTCATTTATCTTGTTTTTTATGGTAAATTTTTCTAAAGATATTCTTTATAAATGAATGATTCTATTCGTCTGAGCTAAGCAAATGTCTCACATAGCCCACTTCAAAAAACTCATTTACAATATTTTTTATTTTTTCCTCATACACTTGTTTATCTAAGTGTATTTAACATATAAAATAAGTTTTACAATTTTTGGACATATATTTATATTTTTTTAAAATTTTAAAGATAAGAGTATTTTAAATACATATATACAAAGATGTTTAAAAATCTCAAAAAAATATATACACATATCCAAAAATAGTAAAACTTGGTTTATATGTTAAATACTCTTAGATAAATAAGTGTATGAAGAGAAAAATAAAAAAATTATTGTAAATGAGTTTTTTGAGGTAGACTAAGCGGGGCATTTGCTTAACTCGGGCTAACAGGATCACTCATCTTCTTTATATTTTTATATTTTTTAAAAATATGTGGTTTGACTATATATCATTATTTTTACCTGTATGATTTGTTATTATCATACATTCATACAAAATTTTAAAACTATCACTCTTAAATAAAATGTAATTTATCAACCTAAATTTCAACCCGAAACCTAACTCGAACCCGATTTTCGAAAATAGGGTTAGGGTATAAGTTTTACACTTAGGGTTAGGGTTGATGTTTTATAAATAGGGTTAGGGTTAAGGTCGAGTTAAACCCGAGTTTCATGAGCTCGAATTGCACCACCTATATATAGAGAGAGAAAAAAAAAAACCTTTTTAGTGAAGTGAAATTGCATAATAATTAACAGTGCATTTGGTCCAAAATGAGCCCCACATGTACTTAAATATATTGATACTTTATATAATCATTTATCAATATAAAAATTTTTTAGCAAACGATTTACATGTTGAAAAAACAACTTTAAAATCGTTATTTACATTAAACTATTTTATTGTGTTGAATTTGCATCATTTTCAAATAAAGTCTATACACATATTTAATTAGGATGAAAATTGGTATAATAATAGAAGCCGAATGATCTTTTACGACCGGATTTCCGACCAGTCAAAAAATATTTTTTTTAATTTTTTTTGAAAAATAATTTTATAAATATGTTAATCTAGTTATATTTAATCTATAAATCAAGTTTTAC
>JAXCLR010000073.1:24674384-24698218 GCA_035584095.1 Annona squamosa | reverse complement strand
ATATTCATTAATATAATTCATGAATTTTCATTTATTCATAAAATAATTACAAAATTACAAATGTCGAAATGTCGCGTATACGGTCGAAACAATGCGTATACGGTCAGGGTTCCACAAATATAAATAACAACTTTAAAGTTGTTTTTTCAACACGTAAATCATTTGCTACAAAATTTATATATGGATAAATGAATGTATAAAATATCAATATATTTAAGTACACGTTGAGCCTATTTTGGGCCAAATGAACAGTTAATTATAGGGCAGCTTCACTGCATAGGAAAGGTTCTCATATATCTATTACATAGAAGCGGATACATATTACCCCTTCAAAATCTAATATTTTAATCCTTAATAGAAAATTTAATCCATTCTTTATATTTAAAATCATTTGTTTATCTAGGAGACTAAATTTCATGTCAATCAAATATATTTATGGGTCACATTTGTTCAAGAATATATATATATCCATGCGTAAATTGTGAAAAATGCTTATATTCATTTACACATATATTAGAATGTAATAATATTTTATAGAATCATTTATTTACATAAAAATGATATTTTACACAGTTTAGATGTCAAAAATACTAATTTAAAATTGATATTTTAGCATTTTTCATAATTTACACATGAATATATACATTTTTTTCTAACAAATGTAGCCCATAAATGTATTTGATTAGGATGAAACTTAAACCTCTAAATAAAAAAATGAATATAAATACAATGAATTGATTAGATTTTTCATTAATAATCAAATCTTAGATTTTGAAGTTAAATGATTTTAATGAAAACTAGTCTTATAGTTAAATGATTTGTGCTAAAATAATACTAGAGTAGATTTTTATTAATCACCAAAGTGGAAAAATGGATAAAATTACTCATACATATTCCAGTTATATTAAAGCAGTATCGTAAATAACATCATCTGTATTGTTAAGAAAACTTTTATTTTTTGGTATTATTGTGTACGGGGTCATTTTAAAATATGTAAAACTAATGTAATAAATATTTTTATATTGAATATCAATTTTAAAATTGTATTTTGAATAATAAAACTGTCTAAATGTCATATATGTAGATAAAAAATTGTATCAAATATTATTTTATTTTAATACATATGGGACTGCATCTAAATATTTTTCACAATTTGCAAAAGAATATATATTTTTATTTAAACTTGTATTTTCAACAATAAAACTATCTAAAATGCCATATATGTAGATAAAAAATTATATCAAGTATTATTATATATTAATACATATGAGATTGCATCTAAATATTTTTCACAATTTTAATACAAACCATTAGTAAATTTTTGAAATAATTTTGTTTACAATTTAATCTTGATAAATATGTGTATTAACATTAAAAAATATCAATATAAATTTTGAATTACAGTTAAAACTACTAAATTGCAAAATGAAAATATTCATTCTTGTAAGATATAAATAACACAGATAATGTATTTTATTTCGTTGAGAAGTATGGGTAAATTAACTTGAACAACATATATGCAATTAATAAGTCATAAAGTTAAATATATTTATCCAACAAAACAACATTTATATAAATAAGTCATATAATTTATAAAAATAATTTACACATAGTTAGTCGGGACATGGTCAACCTGCTCCACTACTTGGAATTGAGACACAAGTCTAAAATCTTGACTTGCCTCACCCCACCTTGTCAAGATTCTCGCCCAACCCTATGTAAAATCGAGACAGAGTACAACAGGTTATCGGTTGACCCAAACCTATTTTCACCCCTGCTATCAACATATATTGCCAAATATCAGCAACTATTGGTTGCTTCCGTGCTCATACCCGTTGTATCCACACCCATTGTAGGCACGCCAATTTTGAGTCATATTAATTACATATAGGTCTATTACACGAAATTGTGTTATTTAGAATTATAATTATGATTTGAATTCATTTGCTATGAAAAAATGCATCATCGAGCCAAATTTATACATAGGTGATTATCATAAAAATTATTGGCCATCAACAAGTATGAATTAACGGCGAAGATTGCTTCCAAAGAGGTGCATGTATACAGATCCCTATACACTGTCGGAGCATTATAACATAACTCATCTTCCCAAGAGAGCGCACGCCTTTCTCCGGAACTGTTCAACAAAAAATCTCATGGAATGCCATCTGCGATCTCCTCCGACAACCACCAGATGGCTAATCAGAGCCGTTCATCGGGCTGACCGCATGCACACCACAACCGTCTTCTCCGGCGAAGCCCTACTCCATCATCTCCGGTAAATCAACTTTCTTCTAAGTTGTGTCCCAAAACCCATCTCCTCCATGGTTGTCGTTGCTACGTCGTTGACTCCTCTACCTCGATCCGACAACATGGGAGAAGAAGAAACTCACTGCTGCTTGCAACCCATTTGCAATCCACTTGCTCTTACCTCCGTACGAAGCTGATAGAACCCAGATCAGGCAACAGGCTACCATCCTCCTTGCGCCCAACGCACAGCAACCACTAGTTGACGCCCATCTCAAATCCAACGGCCAAAAAACTGCGGCCCACCTCTATCAATCACGTCCAGCAAAATCCAAGCTATCAATGATCCAAGCCATTCCCAGCAACATCCGCATCCTTTCCAACTAAGAAAAAGCCAAGCAATTGCTCAGTGTCCCGATTACTCAAGGATCTCCGCGATTCAGAAGCATCTCCACCATTCAACTCGGTTTCTTAGGCACCAAGTAAAATATTTGGAGGTGAAGTAGAGGGGAGAACTCGCTAATATCTAGCATGAGCTCCACGGACCGACGGATCGCCAGCAGAACTGAAGAAGACACTAAAATACCCAACGCATGCCAAAGACTCTACACACCCAACCAATAATACGAAGACACGTTAGTAACCCTTGGCCAGACACCTATAAATACCGAGCTCCACCACAGCATCGGACATACAATAAACTCTCTAAAGCAGGTAGGGAGAAGCGTTGTCTATTGCACTGTTGTGTCCGCACGCCATTTCTCTCCTCCTACTTTCTCTTGTTCATTTATCTTCGTCTCCTACCCTTGCTTAATAAAAATCCAAGTTCCTGCTACAATTTCCTCTTCATTCCAGCAATCTAAAAATCTCTAGCTTACTCTACCCTACTGTTCCAACCAGCCAAAAATACCCAAAGCCCCTGTCCCGCTATCGTTGTTCTAGCCACACCTCAAAAGTGCCCCATTTATTTTTTATGTCGTAGCATGTGATTTGTTTGTAATCTATATTTCCGTCTGCGTAAAGCCGTAAACTAGTACTTTATAATATTTTGGTTCTAATCTACCCAAAAGATGAGTAATGACTCTTTTTTATTTCTGTTATTATTTTCATTTTAATGTTTTAATTTTTATTTATTGCAATGGTATCTATCATAGTGCCTACTGCCTCGGAAGGAGCGCTACACCCATATAATCTACTGCATATGATTGCACCATGCATTCTCTAAAAGTAGGAACCACTTGATCATAAATAGCATATTTACGACACTTATTGTATTTAAATTATTCGTTTTATTAGCATATTAATTTTCATCTAAATCAAACATATATATAAGCCCATCTAAGATGATGAAAAATTGGTATAATAAATAGTTTAACCTAAATATCAAGTTTAAAATAATATTTTCAACATCTAAATTATCTAAAATATGATCTTTATATGGATAAACTATTATTTAATGTATTATTATATTTTAATACATGTAGAGCTCATTTTACAAAAGATTGCAAGTAATTATAATGTAGTTCGCCTACACAAGAACATATCTCCATGTATATGCCCGATTATATGTAATATGGTATATATATACTTAACTTACAATATTATTTTTTAATTTTTAATTTTTAATTTTTATTTTTATAAACATATTTTTCTAATTTATTTATTACATGTAGGATTATGTTTTTCTAATTTCTTTAATATATATTTATAAGATTTTGATTCGGTGCATGTGACTACAACATGTAGTCCATGCACTATGGGGCCAACTTGATCATAAATTAGAAATTTATCTTATCTATTGTATTTAAAATTATTTACTTTATTAGTACACTTATTTTAATCCAACATGTGTATGGGACCACCCTAAAAATGGTGTAAAATCAATATAATAACATTGTTTAATATAAATATTAGTTTTTGAAGTATTATTTTCAACGACTATACCATTTAAAGTATTATTTTTATATGAATAAATGATTGTATAAAATATCATAATATTCTAATATGTATAAGGTCCATTTTCGACAAACTACGCAGTATCATATCTCATATATATAGAAAGAACTTATCATGTGCATTTACATGCACTATAATTTATGATTCGTTTGGCTCAAAATGACCCTCACATGCATTTAAATATATTAACACTTTATATAACTATTTATTTGTACATAAATTATATCTCAGATAGTTTACATATTGAAAAAATAACTTTAAATTGTCATTTACATTAAACTATTTTATTATGTAGATTTTGTACCATTTGAAGATAGAGGAGTGATCAGGTTTGCTCGAGCTAAAAAATGCTCCGCTTAGACCACCTCAGAAAATTCATTTATAATAATTTTTTTACCTTTTTTCTGATGCGTACTAAGTGCTTGTCATTTTTTTTATTACAAGTAGACTATGGAGCACTTGCTCCACCCGGGATTTGATACCGGTTCATGGGCATGAAAAGCCCGCGTGACTACTACGGCTCCAACAGCGCTGGTGTTAAGTGCTTGTCATTAAGAGTACTATAATCACCAGTTTAATTAAAATTAATTGAAACACATTAAAATTATCACTATGCGGGTGATGGTGTAGAATAACGATGAGTCAGGTCAAATCCACATAAAGGCTATATAATTTTGAATTATTTTAAGCAAAAATGAAAGAGAAAAGTGTGAGAGAGTATAGAGAAGAGAGAGAGAGAAATTAGAGAGAAAGGAGAAGAAATTAGAGAGAGCGGGAAAGAAATTTAAGAGGAAGAGAGAAAAAGAGGAATAGAGAGATAAGAAAGAGAGATTAGAGAGAGAAGAAAAGAGAAGAAATTAGAGAAAGAGAAAGGAATTAGAGAGAGAGAAGAAGAGAGAGAAAAGCAGATAAAGAAAGGAGAAAGCAAAGACAGAGAAGGGAGAGGAGAAATTGCAATAAATTAAATCTAAACTAGCAATTAAAAGATTATAGCAGTAAAATTTAATCTACGACAACGGGAATAAAAATTGCATTAAACTTGACTTAAAAATTACAAAATATAATGCGATAAATCTAATTTAAACATTACAAATCTAAAATTAACAACTACGAACTACAAAGCATTAAAGAAAAAACTATAATTAAAAGAAAATTTATTTATTCCAAATTTTGATCGAAGACCACTCTTGTGATGAGCAATCCTAGCCTTCGGAGCATTACCTACTTGGCAAAGGTGGGAGAGGTGTGTGTGTGTGTGGGATGGAAGGCCCTCCTTTTACAGTTGTGTGGGGGACCTTGTGACCAAAGTGAAATTCGACGTGGGATTTCTTATTTTGAACGTCACTGAACTGTCGTTTGCCATTTTCGCTTGAAATTAGGAGCCGTTGGAATAGATGAGTATGGTTAATTGTCGGATGCAGGGGCACGCCGGTCTGCATATCGCTAGTTTTGGGTTCATGGGTTGCTTGAGTGGAGGGGGTCTTCTTGGCTAGGACATTGGTTGGATTTTCGGCGGTGCTATGAATTTTCCATGGCTGCTGAAAATCTAAATTTTGATCGATGTTGCAATCTGTTGGCTGGATAGTTGTTCGTTGTTGCTGCTAGGTGAATGGAGATTAAGTTCCGAAATCAAGCTGCTAGCACGGTGATGAATTTTGGTGGGAGAGAAAGGAGCCGGCTAATTAACACTGCTGAAATTCAAGGAGACAGCTGCTGTTGAAAGGGGTGGAAGGATTTAGAGAAGATGGAAGCTGCCGGTGGCTTGCACAATCGCGGCTTGCGAATTGGGGCTAAGTTCGGTTCTGCTCTGCTCAAATTTTCATGGTCACTGGCTTTGGAGTTGCCAAAACTGGAAAAGATGGATGTTCAGTAATTGGGTAAAATTGCAAGGGCTGCTTGGTAGAAGATGGGAAGCTGTTGGTTTTTCGGTGATGGGTTTCTACTGTTGTCAGAATCGATGAAGGTACTTTGGTTGCCTAACTTGAATAAGGCTACTGGGTAGAGGGGATAAAATTCGGTGCAAAATTCGCTGGCTGAGAATCCACTGCTGCCCGGTGGATTTAGAGACGACTCTGGCTTGTATGTCGTGTTGTTGGGCAGCCATGGGGTAAGAATTGGGGATGACTTGGAGAGCGGGAACGACAGGAGCAGCTGGAAAGCAGCTATGGGTTTGGGCAAAAATGAGAAATGCGGGTTCAAGAAGAGGGCTGCTGGCTGATTCATGGCTGAATCGCGGCTGCCGGTGGTGTCAATGCTGTCGTTGACGGGAAGCTTGATTTGGGAGTGGAGTACCAGAAATGGTAGCCCGGTGGTGTACGGTTTCCTGTACTCATGCAGCGTATACAAATTTAAATATTAATAATTTCAATAATATCATATTTCATCTTAGTTTTATCCTTTAATTTATTTTATCTATAATAATTTACTTTGTTCCCCATATTTTAAAATATAATTATAGTTATATATGTATGATTTTTTAATTAAATAATTTTATAAATTTGTCCAAATTATATTAATAAGTTAATACACATTTCAATATTAAAATTTTCTAGAGATTGAGTCATAATTTTATAATTTCAAGAATATTGCAAAATGACCCATTTTATAGCAAAAGTAAGGATTTTATGAAAAATGTAATTTTCATGAAATCTCGCTTAATATATGTATTTGATTAATATTTTAATATTTAACAGTGTGAATTTTATATGAAGTTAATTGAAAATTTAGAGAATTATCATTTTTTTATACACTTGTTTATCTAAGTGTATTTAACGTATAAACTAAGTTTTACTATTTTGGATATGTTTCTATTTTTTAAGATTTTTAAACATCTATACATATATATATGTATTTAAAATACTCTTATTTTCAAAAATCTAAAAAATATATACACATATTAAAAATAGAAAAATTTAAATTATATATTAAATACACAAATAAATAAGTGTATGAAGAAAAAATTAAAAAAATATTATAAATAGATTTTTTGAGGCTAGCTAAGTGGTGCATTTACTTAGCCCAAGCTAACAGAATCATTCCTCTTTACTACAAGGCTCATACACTATCCAATTTATATGAAAATTAGTATATTAATAAAATAAACAATTCTAATATAATGGGTAGGGTAGATATATATTTTATGATTATACGGTATCTATTTTGAACCAAGTACACCATAAGTTATGGTACATTTACATGCACAGAATAAGTTTTCATATAAATATATATATATAGAGAGAGAGAGAGACGAAGACAGAGAGAGAGAGAGCAGTTTCGGTGTAGTGACGCTGCACAGAAACAGTGGTGTAGTGGCCCAAAAATGGGCCCCACATGATAATGAAATCGTGATCTACTCCACCTATTGTATTTAGAATAATATATATATATATGAGAGTTGTTCCAGTGCAGTGTCACTGCATTGGAACAGCGGTGCAGTGGCCAAAAAATGGGTGTCACATGATCATGAATCATGATCTACTCCACCCATTGTATTTAGAATAATGTATTCTATTATCATACCAATTTTCATCCTAATCAGATACTTTAAAGTTGTTATTTTCATCAAACGATTTTATTACGTCGGATTTGTACCATTTTCAGATGGGGCCCATATACATATCTAATTGGGATGAAAATTGGTATGGTAATAGAATATATTATTCTAAATACAATGGGTGAAGTAGATCATGATTTCATGATCATGTGGGGCCCATTACAGCGATGCTGCACCAGAAATTCCAGTGCAGCATGCTGCACAGGAATATAATCCTATATATATAGATATAAGAGTTGTTCCGATGCAGTATAACTACACCTGAATAACAGTACATTTGATCAAAAGTGAGCCCCACACATATTAGAATGCAATGAAATTTTATAAAATCATTTATCCATATATAAATTTTATAACAAATGGTTTACATATTGAAAAAACCACTCTAAAGTTATTATTTACATCAAACTATTTTATTACGTTGAATTTGTACTATTTTCAAATCGGGCCCATATACATATCTGATTGAGATGAAAATTGGTATGATAATAAAATACATTATTCTAAATACAATAGGTGGAGTAGATAATGATTTGATGATCATGTGGGGCCCATTTCAGTGATGTTGCACCAGAAATTAGCATGTTGCACCTGAATATTTCTGTGTGTGTGTGTTTGTGTGTAAATTTTGATCGAGAGCATGCAAGTGCATCATCCAATCTATGCATGATGGGACCTACTATTCATGAATTGAAAATCTACCTCATCTATTATATTTAGAATTATTTTCTTTATTGTCATATTAATTTTCATCCAGATCTAACATATGTACGAGCTCTACCTTTAAATAGTATAAAATCAACATAATAAAATTGTTTAATATAAATATCAATTTTAAAGTGGTATTTTCAACATCTAAATCATCTAAGATATGATTTTTATGTAGATAAATAATTACATAAAGTATCATAACATTTTAATATATGTGAGGCTTATTTTTCAATGGAGTGCACCGTAATTATTGCACGATCTATCTCTGCTTTTATATAACTAGATTTTATAGAAGTTAAGACATGTTACTCCTTCGAAATTTAAAGTTTTAATCTTTGATGGAAAATTTATTATATTTAACATCATTTATTTATTTAAGAGACCAAGTTTTATGTGAAACTCCAACTTAAGTAAGATTCAATGTATGCATTGCACACGTACATGTAACTTATATATGATTAAATAGAATTTTTAGATAATTTTAGAGTTTTATGATATTTTGCAATTAGGATTCCACTAAGGATGATGATTAAAAATTTAATTGCCAGAGCCCATCATGAGTCAAAGTGACTAAAGGAGAATAATCAGGACTAAAACTTGCTAATGTGGTATGAATGTTTAGTTCAATTTTTATGATTTAATTAATGGAGATTAAAATGTAAATTGTGAAATTATGTTGGAAAACATTAGAAAATTCATAACCCATGGCCTGTAAGGCGGATTCAAGTAAAATTTGAAATGGTAGTTGATGATGTTGGGCTTGATATTATGGAATTATTAGGCTATGAAAATTCTTGATGAAATTGGATTAATGATTTAATGATCATATTTCAATTTCAATCGTTAGCTTTAAATGGATATAATAGGAGCTAGGAAAATCGAATTAAGATGAAATTCGAAATGGTTGAACGAAATCATGAGATTAAAATTTTGGATGGCTTAGATTAAGCTTGAAATGTTGAGAAAATACCTACAATGAAAAAGGTGAGCATGGTTGACTAATGCACCTCAAAAGTACGTTTCCACTAATGCTAAAGTACAATGCATAATGGCTTGATTTTAATGGTAGTTGAGGTGTTAAATGCAGCAGATTTCTAAGGTATTTTATGCATTAATATAAATGTAAATATCTAAATAAAATCCCAGCAATGAATGTCTATAATTGATGAAGCTATGAGTGCTCAAGTGAGCATAGGTGAGGTGTCTAAGGCAAGCACATTCATGGGTTGGTTACTGCATATTTTTTGAATTTCTTTATTTTATAAAATATGTATATATGCAACTGATATGTTGGGATACGTAAATGGGCATTTAATTATGTAAAAAAAATTCAAGAAATTTCGTGAACAGTAGCTGCCATTGAAGGTGCAAAAATAGACAGCTTGGTCTTATGCAAATGACTTGCAATGATATGCTAAGTTGCGCAATTTTGTTAAAATTATTTACACCAAATTAATATATGAATTAAGGGATAATTAGGTGTATAAATTACCCACATTTTGAGATTTTTAAAAATTGAAAAAAAATATGAAAATAAGCAGCAATGGTGGACGTGCTTTGGTGGATAGATGTAGGGCCTAGATTAATGCAGATTTGTGGATTTTAAAAAATGGTAAAATGCATTTTACTTGGCTGTGAGTTCACCAGCACATAAGGGGATATAAGCATGCATTAAATTATGTGGAAAATGGGCAGCAATAAGTGGGGCCCACTGCTGGAAAATCCAGCACTATAAGAGCATGCAGTTCACATGGATTGATTTTTGGAAATTATTCTAAGTGCTGAAATCCCATCTCCCCAAGGCAGTGCTCACATCCCAGCCCTAGGCCACCAAGGAGGAAGAAAAGAGAAGGAAAAGAAAGGGGAAAAGGAGAGATCACCTATTTAATCAAGTAAGTATATGATTATTTTGATTTTATGTATCAAATCTGAAAATTATATGATGTTATAAATTAAATTATGGACGGAATAGTAAATGAATGAATTTTAGCATGAAAATGTTTTAAAAGAATCATTATGGGGTGATTAAGGAACGACCCAATTTTCATCTTAAAAAGATTTGTACTTTGCAAATTAAAAATCCAAGAAAATTAACCTAAACAAGGTGAAACGGGTGATAAGATCATCTGTAGAAAATTATTTTTAATAATTTTTATATAAGAAATTTTGGTCTAAATGTTTTACATGATATATATTTAAATCACACAACTAAAATAAAAATTAGATTTTTATGGGTATAAATATATCCCATAATTAACGTGATTCAGGCTGTCTGAAAATGAATTCTACTGCTTAGCAAGGTAAAAATACTAAAATAAATATAAATGCTTAATTTTTTGGGCTGAAAATATTTATTTTTGTTAATTCATATAGTTATTAAGGTATGGTAGAAATTTCATATCAAAACTCCTTGATTTGATATTAATTCAAGTTTTTGATAATTCAATATGCCTGATTTCAGCATATGTGAATAGTTGGAGAAAAAAATCAAAAAGAAATATGAAACCACTGTAGAAATGATCCAAATTGATATACATGTTAATACCCTAAATTTGGATTAGTAAAAGTTGGATTAATTGTTGAAAATTTGGATTTATAAATCTGCTTAGGGTTATGTGTTGATTAACACGTTAAACACGTGAAAGATGGGTTCCAAAGTTGCTGTTTTGGAAGCCTATGATTAGTGGATTTAAATTTTATAAAAATACCCTAAGTACAGTGGTAATTAAGGATAACTATCATGTTGAAATGTGGATTAAATCACTGACTTGAGAAATTTTATGAAAGGTCTTATATATGTGTTGTTAAATGGCTATATGTGAAAGGATAGACATGCATGAGTGGTAAATGACCTAAGTAAATTGATTTAGTGCAAAAATTCATGAAAATATGATACATTTTGTGAATATATTGCTATTTAGAATGTTGTGATGTTAATCTCAAATTTTGAGATTAATTAATGAGGCATAAGGCAACGACGTGTGCTAAAAATGAACACTGATGTGTGAATTTTGGAAAAGGAGTGAAAAATGGATTAAGGAAGGTAATGAGCCATTAAATAATAATTATGAGATGATTATTATATGATTGCATTATTACCTTATTTATGGTATCAAATATGATGTGTAGTAGCCCATGTAATGCACAAGCATGTGCCATACGGGCATAACAACTTGAGAAGTCGAAGGAATCATATATGTTAAAGGAAATGGGTTGAAAAACTGAGTTGAATGTAAGCGAAGAACATATATATGAATATTATATCATTTTTATATGTATAAGCAAAAGCAAAGGCAAAGGGATAAGCGAAACGGAAAGCTAAACAAGCGATGTAAGCAAGCAGCTTTCTAAATGATTTTGGTTTTCATTACAAGGTATTTAAGGATGGTCATTCATATGTGTATTGAAATGTTTATTTTTATTAAAAAAATAATTGTTTATGGTTTTGCAATTATGCTTGAAATGTGATGAAACATAAATTTATATGATGTTTCATTGAAATGATGTTTAAAGAGGGATTGTGCAAAGAATTCTCTGCATAAGAATAATAAGTTCCATGTGTAAGGGGGTATATAATGCTGGGGTGACTAAAAGTCATACATGAAATAAAAATCAAGTAGGCTAGTCAAGGTAGTAAACAGACAAGGAGTCCCCCTTGACGTTGCTAAATCGGAAAGGACCGGCGAGGTAGTAAGTGGACAAGGAGTCCCCTTTGACGTTGCCAAGTCGGTAGGTCTGGCGCCAATGATGAAAAGAATCATGTCATGAAAGAGGGTTCCCCGTGCTAGCGTACCGTCACATGAAGAATAACGTCATCAATAGAAATGATGAATTTGCACATCTAATATTTATAAAGCGTTTATGAAATGTGTATGAATGATTTATGACAATTGGGTTTTGCGAATGGTTTACGTGAATGGTTTTTCATGAATGATTTTCGTGAAATGTTTATGAAAAGATTTCTGCTCCGCAGGTAGTTAATCACTTGCTAAGTGTCTCTACTGAATTGAGGGAAATATTTTTAAAGAATGTTGCTTTCAAAATGAAATGCATGAAAATCCTAAGCTTGCTTACTGAGTTGTCACTCACGTTTTTGTGTTCCAAACTCATAGGCAGGTGAAAGAAGAGACTCGGCAAAGGAACAAGAGTCATCCATTGAATAAATAGAAAGATATTATAAGTTTCGTGTACTAAGGTAAGTTAATGAGGATGTGAACTTAATGAAAATATTAAGTTCTATACATGATTCAATGGTTGAATGTATTAATGTATGGATGTAAAATATGATGCTTAAGTTAAGGAAACTTTCACTGTAGAAAGGCATGAAAAGATGCTACGTGTTTATATATATTTGATCTTAGTTAGAGTTCTAAGTTCCATGGGAATTAACAACTAAATGTATACAAATATGATGTATACAATGATTGATTGTATAATAACAAGCATGAAAAGATATTATGAATGAACATGATAAATTTCATTACAAGTGAAATGCTACAATGTGTGATGATTGTCATGTCAAGTTATGAATGATGACAGATGAATAAACAAAAAAAAATTGGACGTTTTCCAATTAAGAACTCGCCGCGTGATCAGGACAACAATCCTGATTCACATTTACCAATCGATAGGATCTTAAGGTAAGGAAGTGACGTCTCGGTTCGGAGCGCCACATTTTATCTCAATCAAGTATGTGTTTGGGGTAAATTTGTTGAAAAATATATATATTCATGTATCAATGATGAAAAATGTTTAGATCTATTTACACATATATAATAATATAATAATACTTTATAGAATATCATTTATACACCTACAAATGATATTTTAAACAATTTAAATGTTGAAAATAGAGCTTCAAAATTGATATCTAACATTAAACTATTTTATTATATTGATTTTTAATGGAGCACATAAAAGGTGATATTAGATAAATAAAGGTTTTTAAGATATTATAAAAGATGTTAAATATAATAGATGGCGTTTATATAATGAAAAGGGTTTATGTAGAAAGGGATTTCATAGAAGCTAGATTGTCGATATGTATGGGCTCCTCCTCGCAATCCTATGTAACCCTCTCTATGTTTAAAATATTTATGATTAACATAAAATCTAATTCATTAATTGTATTAACATCACTCTTTTAGGTAGAAGACACAGTTTCATCCAAATCAAGTACGTGGATAGGTTACATTTGATCAAAAATATATATTCATGTGCAAATTATGAAAAATATTTAAATCCATTTACACATGTGTTACAATACAATAATACTTTATAGAATTATTTATACAAATAATATTGACATTTTAAATGGTTTAGATGTTGAAAAAATACTTTAAAATTGATATTTTAGCATTAAATAATTTTAGTACGTTGATTTTACACATTATAGATAAGATCATATACAGTGATACTAGACAAATGAAAATGTTTTATAATAATATAAATAATGTTAAAGATAATAAATATAGTGGATTTTCCATCATCTGTTTAAATATTAAAAATGAATGTAGTTAGGTAGATAAGAGGTTTCATTAAAGCAAGCACGTGTGTATTAGTGTATAGATATATAAAATATACATGTTGCCACGCGGATATGCGGCATTTTTTTCGTGCTCGACGACTTTCATTTCACCCAGCATCCATCCATCCATCCATCGCCCGTCTCCCGTATGTCAATTCAGAAAGCTTTTTTTTTAAAGAAAAATTTGGTTAACACCTTCAAACAGTGCCAGGCATACGTAATAGGATACGCTCGAACTTCTAATTATAGTTTATAAGAGATCAAGACTATATGTTAATGACTGTGGTTGTATGCTCTTAGGCTGTGCCCCGCATGCTCACGAGCGTATACACTTACTTTTTTTTATTATTTTTTGAAAAATTTTCCATAAACTTGTTAGCCCAAGTGTATTTAACGTATCTATCAATTTTTACCATTTTTAGAGATTTTTATATATTTATTTTTAATTTTTAAAAATCAGTGGCGTTTTCATAATTTAAAATTACCTAAAATGCCACTGATTTTCAAAAATAAAAAATAAATATCTAAAATACTCCAAAAATGGTAAAAATTTATCCCAAAATTAAATACACTTGGGCTAACAAGTTTATGAAAAAATTTTTAAAAAAAAAAATAAAAAAAAGTAGGCGTATGTGCCCGGGAGCATGCATGGCTGCATGCTCTCGGGAGCATACAACCACAGTCCTAATGTTAAGGCCGTTTGATCATGTACAGCCTAACTATTTTAGATTTTTTATAAAACTATTTTTCTAAAGTATTGTAAAAAATTAAGATCGTTGAAACATGTATCAGTTTTTTAAATGCTTCCGGTGCATTAGCGCGGTGGTGAGCATATGGGGTATATACCTATGCGGCCGCTGGTTCGACCATTTCTCCGGATGCATAAATTTTCTTCCCTTCTCAGTAGTAGGCATATTATTTGATTCCTTCGTGGCATAATTTGGATTTGTAATACCAGATGACTTAGTGTACATCTTTTTTTAATTTTCAATACAACTTTTTAGATTTCTAATACAATTTTTTCGTTTTCAATAACACCTTTCCATTCTCATTCCATCAATCCATCCCATTCAAGCTTCTTAAATCCTTTCTATTGGTCCCATATTTAATTCATATGCTAAGTTTAGTTATTTTTGAAGATGTACGTAAGTATTTTTTTTATTTCGAAATCAAGAGCATTTTGTTCACTTTTAACAGCTGAAAATGATTAAAAAGCCTTTGAAATTTTGAAATTAAGAAATACTTATTCATCTCCAAAAATGGTAAGAACTTTAAATATATATAAATAAGGTAAAAAACTAAAAAAATTAAAATAGGTTTTCAGGCCGGCTTAAAATCAGTCTAAAAAATAAATGATAATGCCTCGACGTTAAGGGTTGGTTTCTTATACATTTTTAAAACTTTGATTAGATGAAATCTGATAATAATAATATTTATCTTATTTACAATTTTAAAAATTGCATATGTCACTACAACAAAAGCTTATAAATGCAATCAATTTTTGCCGCCAAATTTAAATTTTTCTGTATCTAACATCAAATAAATCAGGTTATTTGCTTTTTGGAACTAAAAATTCGTTGTAGTCAAATGTACGTACGTGCCTATTTTAAATATTATTTTGGTTGCATAAAATTTAAAAATTATTAGATTTGAGCAAGTAACACTAGTAGTCATGTATTCATAGCCAAATATGCATGTGAAGGTAAATCAATTTATATTGACATAACATTATGTTATATACAATAAAAAATTTAGTTATTTATGCCAACATTAGTTGTAGTGTATAATCAAAAACCCAAAAGCCTTGCCACAAGCATGTGGCCTGGTGGACGAACAATGGACGCAAATGTTATAAGGTAGTTTTGAATCTCCACATAGTTATTGCGTGTTTTATTATTTCTCCCTAGGCGGGAGTGTTTACTGTTTTTTACCAAATATTTAGGTGTTTATAGAAAAATTTGAGGTTTATCATATCAAATGTCATAGGGTATGTTTTGCCAAATATAAAATTTTTTTAACTTGAACTTTTCAATCTGAAACTTTTCACTTCCAATAACTATCCTATTTTTAATTATTTATTCACATCTTCCTATATAACTACCATACTTTTCAATTATTTCTACACAAATATTTATACAACCTATCTATTTATTTTAATTTTATTATCTTTATTCATCATCACTACCCCTATCATATTACATTATTTTCTCCTAATTTAAAAACTTTCAAATAAAAAATTATTCATCAAAAGTTTTATACTTCCCAAACACACCTATAGTGTCTATATACAAATAAAAAAAACCCAAAAGCCTTTGGATCAAAGTTTAATTACTATCATTGCAAACTCAGCTATCATAGTTGGCAATACCTTTTTTGTGAACAAAAACCAGAAGCAAGCGATTTTTCACACAATCAGTAGTCACGGTTAAATTTTGTAAAATCATAGAAAGATAAAAATCCCTTTTAGTAAAATATAAAAGAAAAGAAACTTCTTTACTTCAGTTAAATAGACAACTTTCCTCCGAATTTGATAATTTTAAGGCTGATTGGGTTGTTAACTATTTTGAAGTATTACGTGATCACGGGCTTAGTTCAATTTAACATTCTCGTTCTACGCGTCAGAGGTGTTGGAGCGTATTTATCTCCCACTCAGCCTTGTTGGGCGGCGTTTGTCCAGCTGAGGAAAAGGCGAAGGGATAGTGTAAAGACATAGCAATAACAATAATAATATATAATAATAATAATAATAACTATTTTGAAGCAGTACAGAATATTTCTATTTTAATATTATTCCACTCAATTGTATGGCTTATGGAACCTATTTTACTAGCATCGTCATCATCATGTCTTTTACTTTTCGATTCTTTCCATGCAATAACCAATCACCCATTAGATCTACATAAAATTTAATTACACAGACACACAAAAGTAACAAGTTGTGCATGAACTTCCTCCCAAATCATACAATAATATTCCACCTGATCACGTTGTTGTAGTTTGCTTATGATCATTTACGTACTTCAGCTGCCATCTTTCAATTTCCAATCCCAACGACACAGGACTGAGGTTTACCACTTCCTAAACCATCACCCACATTCGGCCAGTTGTCTAATCCACAGTTGTCAACTCAAGGTTAGATATATATGACATTGAATTATTATAACTAATAATTAACTTTTAATGGTAATAATATAATCTAAGTCACAAAAATAATCTTCTAATGACAACTTCAAAAAAATCACTAAAGCCTTTTACAACTGACTGACAGCAACTTAGCAATAGCAACATGACGATATAAAATAATACATACTCAATTTATAAAAAAAAGTTTATTTTCTTATATTATAGTGTTAATGTTAGAAAATACAATAAAGGCAGTATAGGATAACAACTACGTGTATTACTATAATAACATGCTAACTGTAAAAAGGTATAAAGATAAGGAAAATGACTATGAAAAAGATAGGACAAAATAGAATTAAGATTGAAAAAAATAAAATGAACTGTAAGAAATGTGCATGCTTCATGAAAAGTTGGATTGGTGATTGTTTTAAAAGAAAAAAATTGACCATATAAATATAGATTAATTAGCTAAGAAATTTGTTCTTATTTACTTAACACTTTTTTTGAAAAGTTAGTAAATAAAAAAAATTTAATTAAAACAAGCAACCGTGCGCATGCTTGCATGGGAATAGATAGTGTTTAAAATCTACATAAGCTGAAGACGAAAGGGTAGCATAATCCATCCTAATTTCTCGGAAATCGTGAGAAGCCAGCATTATTGTCGATCTACTTGATCACTTTTTTATGATTTTCTTTTTACAATATCTTTTTTCGTTATAATTCATGCCTAATTCACTTTATAATTTTTCATTTTATATTTTTCCTCAATGGATAATGATTAGCATACATAAGGAGGAGACCAATGGGCTTCAAATTAATGAGAGAAATAAAATTTTCTTATCAGGGTGTGTTTGTTGATGAGTATAAAATGTCATCTTAAAACTTTCAATCTAAAACTTTTTACTCCTATATCTACTATATTTTAAAATCATATTTTTCACATTTTACTATACAACTATCCTACTTTTTAATTATTTCTACACAATTATCTATACAACTAACTTATTTATTTTAACTTTATTCTCTTTACTCCTCATCATTACTCCTATCATATCACATCATTTGACAATTTTTACTCTTTAAAATTTTTCGACAAAAGTTTTATCCATTCTCAAATACACCCAGAGTATCAAAACTCCAACCACACAAACATAAGGCTAAAACTTTGCCGATTGAGTTATGCCTTTGTTGACTGATCTAGGGGACGTTTGGTAATATATGAGCATGAAAACCATGATTTTTCTATAGTATTTGGTTTTTCAAGATCAATCATCATTTCATCAATCACATTATTTTTGCTACTTTTACTCTTACATTTCAATCATTTTCCCTACGAACTACATGCAACAAACTTATTTATTCTAATTATACATCTATCATTTCCTGTCACGCACTAGCCTCACTGTCTCAGTATTGTCCACTTTGGGCCTCGCCCGCACGGTTTTGTCCTTCTGGGTTCACGTGCCCGTCCTTCCCCAACGACGCATCAACAGGACAACCAGTGCCTTCACTTGTAGCCCAGGCTCCCTCTCTCGTCCTAACCGATGTTCGTGCGGGCGAGGCTCAAAGCGGACAATACCGAGACAGTGAGGCCAGTGCGTGACATTTTCTATCATTCACACATTTATCAAAATATTCTTTTTTCATTTCCCACCATTTTCCACAATCCCACCATTTTAAATGTTACCAAACGGTCCCCCTACTCGATCATTGCTCAGGACTTATATACATGGAGAGGCAATGTTGTGAGCTAAGATACGGAGATGATGCGAATGCAACCCACATTTTTAGTACGTATAGCAGGGATACTCTATCAATAAACTGCTGGATTAGAAAAGGTCTGCATCAGTGCTGTGCAGAGTCATTCCTCCCCTCACATGGCCCTTAGTAAATTTCTGATAGGAAAGGACCATGAAGTGCATTTTTAAATATTCCAATTTCCAAGGCAAGGTCAGAAAGAAAATATATATTAATTTACAGCATCCCTGATGTGAAGGCAATAGCAAGAAACCTTTCTTGGTACTGCAGCTAATTATTTCTGAATTATTTGAACTGTGCGCATGGTTAGTGTCACAACAAAAATAAGGTATTTTATTGACGAATATATACTATTCCCTCAATATATGTTTGACCATGCAAAATTTTCCATTTGGAGCAAGCTGTAGTTTATGTATCTACCATCCAAGGGTTACCAAGTATCTGGAGAGGAACAGAAAGTGCTCCTAAGATGACCATTTTTAAGCCATTGCACTACCCTGGCATGAATATATAAAATTTTAGAAACTGCCCACTAACAACATGGTATTCCTTCCACTAGCACCATTGTTCATAGCAAAACTCTAAAAAATCTAGTTCATTACAGTCAGCCGTTTGAGTCAGGATCTTAAAATTAATGATGAGGTAAGAGAAGGCTACAATATATGGAATAATGAAGTCCAGCTACAAGGAGAAGGGCATGATAGGAAGCTTGCATATAAACATATAAATGTGTGTGTCTGTGTGTGTGCGTGTGGGTTCGAGCAGATTTCAAAATAAAACGCTTACAAGAAATTATTTCATTGCACTTCAGTAAATTACAGTTCAATTAATATTGGATCATCCACAGATTATTTTTAGCTCTTAGATCAGGAAATGCATTAAACATATTCATGTTAACTAATTGTTGTGAGTTGATCTCATTCCAGAATTGGGTTATTACTTCACATTTTGAAATAAGGAAGTCAAAACGAACGATAAGAGCCGAGAAAAGAGAAGGAAATTAAGAAATTCCTGTATAAACCAATCCAAAAAATTCCTATATAAGACATTCTAAAAGATATTTGGGAGTGGTTTAAGCTACTGCTCCATTAGAGCGCCAGATACATCTGGTGTTTGTCACAGATGCTATGAAGAGAGAGAGAGAGAGAGAGAGAGAGAGAGAGAGAGAGGATCCTCATTAGAATGCCACTACGGTATCTCTGGAAGTGCAGATCAAGTGTCACAAAAAGCAATGGTCTTGCCCAATACAAAACCAGCAGTCGAATTCATGATCACTGAATTCAATCACAATATTCCACTTAATTTCAAGAGTTGTCCAGTAATCCGTCTGCTGTGTACCATGCCTCCTCCACCTGGTGTACTGACTTATTGGTTTTCTGATCAGAAGCCACTGAAAAAATTTCCTATCTTCTCTAAACAATATTTAGGTATAGCGAGCAAAAATAAAATAAAATAAAAATAATCATCCAAGATTCAACATCATAGCCGGTACTATCTTGCTTGATTGATTAAACCATTAGATCTTCTTCATATTTTTAGCCTAGCTAGCAAGACAATAGGCACTTTCAGAAGATCATGATCAGTTTCTGAATAGAAGAACTTATTTTTTAATATTTTATTTTCACCTAACAGGCAACTGACTATTGGGAAAATTAAGATCGACGGTAGAATTGGTATATACAGCTGATCTAGCTAGAAGAGATAAATTAAGCACATATTGTTAGCTACCGTACAATTCAAATGAAAGAAAAGCAAAATAATTAAACATGGGTTAGATCGAGCAGGCAATAGCTAATTCAGCTCACCTTCTTCTCTTCAGTTCCATCCTTAACTGGGAAGATTGGGTGCAAGGAATGAAGCCTGGTCCGAGATCCGCCCAGCCATCAAGGGGAATAGGAACCAGTGGCAACAAGGACGAGGAAATGACCAACCCGTCGTGGATGGAAAAATTGGACAGAGACGTGGATGGATCTTGGATCAAACCTCATTCCTAACGCCTACCTTCCTTGCCTCTCTCTCTCTCTCTCTCTCTCTCTCTACGAAAAAAGAAGGTGACTACTGCTTAAATGGCTTTTGTTTGAAACGACTTGGGAAGCACAAATATATAAGGCTGACCTAGTATAAGGCGTTGTAGGTGAAGCTAGCTCAAGTTCCAACGCGACTTGATGTGGGAGAGGCTCTCCTCCACTTTCTCCACCAAATCCAATCCACCCATCTCATTATCTTTCTCTCTGGCTGGTGTTCTCTTCTCCACATTGAAGAAATTAAATTCTTCACAATCTGTATCTAATCTCAATTCATCTCCAACACCTCCAGATCGTTTGGCATTGCTTACCGATGCAAGTTTCCCAACTCCTCGCTAGAAGTCTATGTCTAGATGTGGACCACTTAGCTGCACTAAAGATCTTTAGTTAATTGGGTGGACAATACCAACAACCTACAAATTAAAGGTTTGCACGTACAGGAGGAGAGAATGGTTGTAGCCCCAAAAGTGCCAGCAAATAATAATGTAGGGAAAGCACATGATGTCCAGGTCATTAGGGGGATAGAAAAAAGAATGGAAAGCTGGTGGGTTTTGGGGGATTGTTCTTGTCTTCTTCTGAGGCTTCTCTTTATCTTCTTTAATTATATCATGAGAGAGAGAGCGAGAGGGGGCTTTTACATACTAGTTATCTCAGCTCTGGTTAGAGAGAGAGAGAGAGAGAGCGCGCGCGCGCACAGAAAATAACAAGGCTGGAGAAATGGCTAGGGAGACATGGGCCAGAGGAAGGATGGCATTTTTATAAGGAAAAGCTGAGGTGAAAAAGCTATGGCCTTCTCCCGTTATATTGTGGAATTTTTCCGTGGCTTCCCATAAAAAGAAGCCACCGCCCAAATCAATACCTGATCATATCAGCACGCCAAACACCCGACCATGTGCGCATCACACACTGTAAGACTTGTACCTCAAGTCCTGCGCCAGTCCTTCATGATGCATGTGGGGTCCAATGATTTTTGGTATTTTAATTTGTGGAGAAATTATTAATTAATATTACCCATCACCCCTTCTTTCTAATTAATATTGGACTAGTCTACACATCAAACATCTGTGACATGTCCATTAGTCGCAATCAATTTTAGTGCATATGTGCAACCACATCCAAGATATAGTTTTTTTTTTATAAACATCCAAGGTATAGTTGGGGATAGTGAGTTGTGGCACGACGCGTTTCAGGTTCGTACTGTAGCGCTCGTACTACTGCAAATGCTGGTAGATGCATTGCGGATCAACCAATTAAGAACAGTTTCTTCTTTGTCTAGCCAGTACATTGGTAGCTGCAAACAGCAGCCATTATTTAAAAGAAAAGGCCAAGAGAGTTGCTCGATCTGTCATCTTCTTCGTACATTTGTTTCTGGTTAATGCCAGCGTGCAGTTTAGTCAGGTGGTCATCCATGCATCCAGACCTTTGGATCGGTTAGAAGCACCCTGGACAATTTGATTTTTCTCGCTTCATGTACTTTATGATATATGTTTTGCATTTCTAGTACACGCATACCTCTGGAAAATCTTAATTTTGATTGAATTATCAAAGGCCATATATGCAATTGACTTGTATGGATATGAATTGAAGTAGTCTTGGTATGATGTAGAAAATTAACTCAGAAATTCACACCTGGATGTACACATGCACATCAATGTTTTAAAAACTGGACCGATTAATGAACTGGTTTTGTAACTGGTTCCCAATTTTTTTGGTTCAACTGGTGCGAACCGACGGTCGAACCACCGTTGAACCGAAGAAACCAACGAATCAGGACACGACTGGTTCACTGTCCAACCGCGCTGGTTCAGTCTAATTTTTAAAACATTAATGCACGTTCAATTAATAATGTTGTAGTTGTCATGGCGCCAGTGCTCGTCATGGTAACTTGCCCACCCCCCACCCCCCTCCCCCCAATAAATTAGGTGCCGAGTTTCAATCCCCATAGCTTCAAATCAGCAAGAGTTTAGTAGGTGGTATTAGTCTCCTTGCGCTTTATAGGAATGTCCACCATATAAATTAATTAGAAATATTATTAGCAGTGCTTTAGACTATTGTAAGAAATTTGTAAGAATGTCACATAGTATAGTTGGAAAAACATCAACTGAGATAATTGTAAATACCCATCAAAAAATAATGTTTTAGTTGACTTTATCAAAAAAAAATGTTGTAGTTTCCATCTGGGGCAAGGCCCAGTTGGTAATATAGTTGACTACCTTGCAACATACCTCTATTTGAATGGTAGTAGTGTCCTTCCCTTATATTAAATAAAAACTTTGTCTTTTAGTTTGTTAGGTGAGAGCATGTGTCTCCGGAGTTAATGGGGAAAGTATATTATCCTCTTTTTAAAAGAGTTATAAGAATATCTCAAAGTTTGATCATAATCTAAATTAAAATGGAGGTAAAATATATGTCAATCAAAAAATACTGTTGTTGTTGGTCCTATTAGTTTATGTGTCACTGAAATAAGTATGTTTTTAGCAATGTTGAAAATTATCTTCCTATGTCTATATTTGCAATATAATGCTAGTATTACTCAATCCTCCTAGCGCATCAATCACAAAAGGTTTTCGATTACAATGTGGTTGCCTCAAAATGGGCCCCATAGCTACTTAAATGTGCCGATATTTTGTACAATCATTTGTCATATATAAATCATATAGGAGATGGTTTACATGTTGAGAAAAATAACTTTAAAATTATTATTTATATCGAATTGTTTTATTAAATTAAATTTATACCATTTTCAGATGTGGTCCATTAATATATCTAATTTAGACAAAAATTAGTATGCTGATAAAATAAATAATTTTAAATATAATAAATAAAGTAGTAATAATTCTATGATCATATGGAGCCAATTTCCAAACAACTGTGTGGTAACTTATAATACAATTGCGTGCACCGAAATATTTCTTACATATATCCCATATTTGGG
>JAXCLR010000073.1:24650733-24668416 GCA_035584095.1 Annona squamosa | reverse complement strand
TATACAAATTTAAAATATATAATTAACTAAAATAATTAAATATTTATTACATGCTGAAGTCATTAATTGAAACACGTTTGAACTAGACTAGTTCTTGAGTGCTGCCTTCATCGTTCGATTCACAACATTGCTATGATGGACTTGTCTCGTTGGGTATTTAATTTTATTGCTGGCGGTGGGGCCCACCAGAAAACTTCCCACCGATTACCATGGTTCGCTTCATGGGCCACGTGTCCGCGCCAGTCGAAGTAATCATCAATCCATTTGTGAGCAGAATGAAAGAGTAATAATTGCGACAAGGGTTGTTGAAGCGTCAATGTCCATGCACGTGAAATAGACGGATCAGATCCTGACGTTCCGTTGCATCTTTTCCCCACCTAGACAGACGGTCCGGATCTGGTGGATATTGTTGAGTGGACCAAAAATCTGTGTAACCATCAACCTCGTAAGATGGGACCTAAATTTGGACCGTCTTCTTTTTCGTGTTGAACTTGAGTCCAAATGAAAGCACGATATCATTGGAACACAATCATGAGTCCTTCTCGGGCCCCACTTGACTGGATCCAGTGACTTTACGGACCTCCGGCAATCATAGCGATTGGACGGCTCGGATGACACGTCGAAACCATCTGGGCCCCACGTTGATTGTTGTGAACGTCCGTTGAATTTTCGAAAAGAGAGCCGCGGCGAGGAGCTGCATGATGAGGCGCGCACGCTGGATGCAGGTCGGGCCCCGGCGGCCGAGGACGAGGAGCAAAGGACGGGAGGGTAAGACAAGGTAGAGCACGCGTGTGAGGAATGCAGACCATCGGTTACGTTGGAGGGATCGCAGCAGCGGCTTTTTGAGCGGAGTGGACGGATACAGGAAGGCATAGGAAGATGGTAAAGCTGAGTCAGATAGCGCAGAAGAGATGGCGGTCTGCTGTCGGATTTCCGTGTATCGGAGAGTGGGAGCATGGGACCGACGAGAACGTGAAACTGAATTTTTTTTTTTTTTTTTTTTTTTGTATTCTAAATATAATTTGAGTATTTCCTTTTTAAACTCGCAAAAGTCTGAGTATTTATATGTTGAATTTTAAATTTTTAGACCTAGATTGCTAACGATTTTAAAATAGATGAGAAACAATGGGTAAAACTTTTGATTAGGTAATGATTAAAGTTTCTTTTACATACAGAAAATGAATTACAGCAGACAGCCCTGGGATAATATTGTGCCATGACTGGAAATGCTTGCTAATACACTCACCTGCTGGTGTTAAAAGGATCATTCATCTCCAAAGACTGTCATGAGAGAACAGTCCTTGGACTATTCTAATATGCATTGTAAACCATGCTTTTCCTTACTCTTCTTGTCTCTTCTCCTTCTCCAACCCTAATCCACGTCAGTCTTTCCTTCTCCTTCACTTTCTCCTGGCACTAATTCAAGTAATGATGTGTTGCAACCAGGTCTAAGAAACAGCAATGGTGGCTATACACTTGCGGATCCCACGCAACGTTCTCGCTTTCGATGCTCGGAAGAGCAAGGTGCTGCACCATGGTCGAGTTGGATCGGTGGACAAACGGTCGCCAGCAAGCAATCATGAGTTGGTAGTCGCGGGCCCATGGCTCCAATAAGAGTAACTTATTTTGAAAACGATATCACACTCATCACGATGGTCTAGTAACATACCCATATTCATGCTCATGCAGTCCATGATTCGATGATCCAAGCCTTTAATTGATTGTTTGACAGCGATCTGAAAGATCCATCTTGTTGAGGACTATAACGGATCTATAAGAAGCAGGAAGATAATCCAACTGTTTATATGCAGGTTATTTGCATTTTGTTCCCTCTAAATATGCGTATTTACTTTTTAATCCATGAGTTTCAAATATTTTCCTTTTGCCCTCTTTGCATTTTAATCCCTACCATTAATGCGCTAAAAAGTGCTATCATTGACCGCATTATGAGTTGACTCATGCTATGAGTCGACTAATCTTGTCAATAATTGTATATATAAGTCAACCCATGAACATAAGTCTACTTATGTTTATACGTCAACAAACTTAACTAGCGCATAAGGATATTTTAGACTTTCCACTTACAATAACATTCGTTAGTTGAGTATTTTCATGACAAAAACTAAAATGCAAAAATGACAAACTTACAGGATTTTACAAGCACATACGTGAAACTCATTGATTAAAAAGTAAACACACATAATTGGAGAGACCAAAATATAAAAAATCCTCTATGTGCAAAAGAAAAGGGCATCTATACACATAAACAAAAAATGGAAAGAACATGGCGGACAAAATTTCAACCAATTTCAACATCCTATCAAAGAATATTCAATATTTTAGTCCAAATCAAATATGAAATCCAACAAATATAGATTTCTTGGATCAATGCCACTTAATTCCAATTACAAATTTCTTATAATCATGTGCTAAATATGATTTAGGTATTTTGAGTTCTTCCAGTATTAATCATGTAGTGAATTGTCACAAGGATGATAAGAGAACTCGGCTTTACATACCCTTACATCCTTAACAGTACTCTAACATTTAGATAATAGTACAAAGGGCTTGGTTAGCCTAGCCTTGATTTGTAGTAAATTAAGGCCATCAGCAGTTCTACAAGAAGCATCAATTAGTAACTTTTCTCATATAAGCAAATGTTTGTTAATAATAGCTATTAACAGAAGCATCAATTAGTAACTTTTCAAATATGTACAAACGTTTGCTAATGATAGCTATATTCGAGAAAATATTGTACTTCTTGAGTTTGGCCAAACATGTTAAAATATTTAATAAGTACTTGCAGTTTGAGATAATGCAAGACCAAACAAAGCTTAAGACATTTGGCCAAAACAGTTGCTACAATTAGGAGTGAAACTTGGGTGGGAATTTTTGTTTTTAATTTACCCTACCAATACTATTTGTAAAAGTCATATAACACTAGCCTATACATAAATCAATATAGTCATATAATGTTGCCCTGTACATAAATTGATTCAGTTCTCAATTTATTTTATCCATGTAAAGGTAAAATTGGTAAATTCTATTTGTAAATTGGTTCCTTGATTAACCAACAACAATAACATCATATTAAAATAATGTTAAACAAATATAAAAAAGAAAGATGTATATTTTAAATATATAGCCACTAATTAAGAAAAATGTGTATAAAGCTTGAAATGCGACTAACTAGTCACATACAATTGATGAATAATTGAAAAGTCATAAAAGAATTTAAATTGCTAAAATGATAGTCTAACCATTTGAAATTGTTAAATATTAACCTTAGGCACCTACACACATATTGATCCAACTCAATTCCAAATATTGTAGTATGAAACATATTTTATTTTATCTGAAAAGATTTTTTTTCTACTCTATCATACTTTATGAGTACTTTTTATCATACCTATGAGTACCTTGCTTAAGTTGCATCCATAGGTACAATCATCCACAAAAAATTTGAAACCAATGGTCAAATTTTCAATTCCCCCAGTAACTTATAAAATACGAAAACAACCTCAAATTGGTCTGCCTAAGAGATTTTAATAAAAAGAAAAAGAAAATGAGATGAGAGAAAAAAGTGAAGTGGGGTTGGACTTTGGGAAATCCCAACAGGAAATTTTAGGAATTGTTCAAGGTTTAACGCTGATTTTCCACCTATTTTTGCATTATCAGTGATGAAGGTTTAAAAATACAATAAGAGTGAATTTATTTAATTAAAAAAAATTTCATCCAAAAGTTATCTCACTTCCCGGACATACCCCAAATAAAAAATTTCTGATTTAAAATGCAAAAATGTAAACAGTCCAATTTGAAAAACAAAAAAGCCTAGAACGGAGAAAGAAAAGAAATTCACCTTGGTACCTCCGCTGTTGCGCTTGCCCGAAGTCTATTTTGAGTGAGCGAATCAACCATGCATGTAAACATGTACAGTACTACATTTATTATATTTTGTGTTGGATTCCACAGGAAACCAATGGAATTGGTACAGTATTACATTTAACTTTTCAATTTAAAACTTTTCAATCTCTATAATTATCATATTTTTTTAATAATTTTTTCACATTTTCCTATACAACTACCCTACTTTTCAATCATTTCTACACAACTACCCATACAATTAACCTATCTATTTTAACTTTATCATCTTTACTCCTCATTATTACCCCTATCATATCACATCATTTGACAACTTTTACTCTCTAAAACTTTTCATCAAAAGTTTCATCCATTCCCAAACACATCCTTATTATATTTGGTGTTGGGTTACACTGCAAACAAATGGAATTAATACCTCCTGCATATGGGCCCATTGGTAGTTGGTGTGAAGATATTACCGGTGCATAAAGAAAAAATATTAAATCTTTTTTTAATGGAAAAGTAAAGAAAAAAGATTGATATTAATAATTTTAACACTTCCCTCAGATAACGTGGGAATTCCCCCGTCCGTGTAGTTTATAATATTTCGTTCTCAAGATATCCTGCTCTTATTTCGGAGTCTATGTGCAGCTTAAATTATTCCGTTCGTGCCCATAATGAGGAATCTAGAGGGAATACTTTGCACTTCTTGCAAAATAATTTTAAAAAAAACTAGTCCGTATGGTTGGCCTCATGAGACCAGCCCATTTATATTTTTTTATTCTTTTTTATAAAATTATTATCCTAAGTGCATTTCTTTTAAATTATGGGAGTGTTTTTTTAGATACCAAAAACTTTAAAATTAAAATTTTCGAATCTCAAACTTTTCACTTCTTCTTATTGACTTATTTTTTAATTATTTATTCACTTCTTCGTGTACAACTATCTTACTTCTCAATTATTTCTACACAGTTCAGTGATAATTTCAAACTAGTTAATTTGATTTTTTTTAAAAATTTTTTTATAAACACATCAATCTAGTTATATTTAATCTATAAACCAAATTTTAACATTTTCGGATATATGCATATATTTATTTTGGATTTTTAAATATAGGAGTAGTTAAGTCATTTCAAATTAGTTTAAAATAATTTAAATACTCCTGTATTTAAAAACCCAAAATAGACATATACACGAATCTGAAAATTGTAAAACTTGATTTATAGATGAAAAAAATATCAAATATTTGGACAAGTCTGAAACCTCTGTTTGAAAAGATTTAGACTCTTCTGCACAATTACTCATGAATCTAACATTTGTATTTTAACTTTATTTTCTTTATTCCTCGTCACTACCCTTATTATATCACATTTTCTTCCTATTTCAAAAACTTTTGCACTGAAAAATTTTCATCAAAAATTTTATCACTTTATAAACACACCTTATATATCAAGTTTTATGATTTTTAATAGAGTGAACTTCAAATATACCTATAAATTTTATCTTTAATTACAAATATACCTACGAACTTTGAAGTTCTTCATATATACACCCAATGTGTATAGTCTTAATATCAAATATACTCGAAATATAACAATCTGTTAGACAAATAGGAAACAAGGACACTTTGGAAGGTTAAATATTTTTTGGTAACCAAATTACCCTTAAATCAAACTGCTTTAAAATCCATGGTTTAAAAATATATAACCGCATGTGTAAAAATGGCAATACAATAGCATAGCGCCGAAAAAGTGCATCATCTTCCCCATTTGGTATGGCAATTGTGGAATATTTACATGTGTGATGGCCTCCCAATTTAAGTCTCGATGAAAATTTAATCATCGTCTACATGTGTATTAAGGAAGAAAAATCCATTGGACAATCTTTCTCCTCATCCTTTACCATCACTACCCTCTTTCATTAGCCACCTCCTCTCATCCCTTCCGTTCTTGATCCATACCTGTATTGGCAAGAAAAGCATCATCATTCCCATCTCCATCTTAGCACGCCCCCAACATAGCTCATCACAACCAAGCCTAAATCCCATCTACTTCCAAATGGACTTTCTCCTAATTGTTGTCTGCCAATGATTTCCATCATCTTCTTCTCCATAGGACAAGGGTAGAACCGATCATCACTGTTGGGTTATAACTCTGACGCTCATGATTTTCATGAATGTGATCATCATTGTCTTTGGAGGTAAGTTCTTAGAGGATGTGAAATTGGTTATTGCATCTGGTTGATTTTGGTGTAAATTTTGAAAAATTAGAATTTTCGCAATATTTCTTTGGTGGTTGTTATTTAAGTTTTTTGGCTTTGAGAGAAAGTAACATTGTTGTGGTTTTCAGGCAAAACGGGGATAACAAAAGTAACAATGGCATCATGGAACCGTAATTAGATCAAATTTGTGATAGATGGGTGGGTCGACCTTATCTGATTTGGGATGATATAGCAGAGGTTCATTATTGAATTGGGTTAGGCATTGAAGAGTGGTTAGGCTATATGACTCCTCAGGAATGGCGTGTAGTTTCAGCACGAAATAGAGGCGTTGAATCTATAAGAGAAAAACAACAACGGTGGCGTTGAGCGTAGAAGAGCAGAGGTGGTTTCATTCTTAAAAACCCCAATCTAGATCTGTAGTATGGATGGCCTACTTTTTAAAAATTCTGTTTAACTCTATTTTTATGCCGGGTAGGAATAAAGTCAGTTCGGGTCGATATCGAACTGGTTTCAGTACAATTGGTCAAATAAAATAATTTTAAAAATCTATATATCTATCAAATATGGGAATATATCTATCATCATCAAAAGTCATTTTCTACCTAGGTGAGATCGGCTCCATAGATTCTGTTGCGTCATTCTTAACCATTTGGGTCTAAATTTTTCAATAATTTATAATATTTTCAAATCTTATTTAATTATTCTTATCCATTTTTTAAATAAAAATATATATTTGCTAGATTTAGGCGACCGACTGAATGCACCCGGGTGCATTCGGCCTTTGTTTATACAATCCTTAATCTAAACGCATTTAACATGTGTATCAATTTTTACCAGTTTTATATTTTTTTATTTTTTAAAATCAATGGCATTTTCAAAACTTGTGAATTATGAAAATGCTACTAATTTCAAAAATAAAAAAATACGTAAAAGTATCCAAAAATGGTAAAAATGTTAAATACACCTGGATTAACAGTTGTATAACAAAAATTTTAAATAAAAAATAAATTTTTGCATCAGGTACACTAGACCTTGTCCCTTAAATTAAAATGTTATATACTTCAATATTTTTCTAATTATTAAAAACACATCATTACTAAAAAGAAACATGAAAAAATATAATATAACTTTGTTAAAATAAATTAATATATAATTATATGTAAGAGTTATATATATGTACAAATTTCTCTTATTAATTTCTATATTATTTTTTGTATAAATTGATTCTTCTATTGTTGATATAGTTAATTATAAAAAAAAGTGAAATTTTTAAAGAATAATAATAATAAGATTTAAAACATATGTGTATAATTTTTAATAAATCAAGATATGCAGGGTAAGTCAGGACATGGTTACTAGGTAAAAAAAATTATTAATTTTACCCAATCAAAATGGATCGAGTCAAGGAGCGAGTCACGAGTCTACCCACCCCAATCCCCACCTCTATCTGTAACCATAGCAACTTCAACAAATTCATGAAATTAGAATTTGATTGTCGAAGCCACCGATTATTGCACGTCCTCCAAAATTCCAATGCGATCGATGTCATGCTCTAAAATTGCAACTTCCATAATCCAACTACTTGCTGCAAAGAGGCAAGGTTAGCAAATCGTTTCTCGCCACCATCATCTCCAATGCAGATAAGGCAGCCATTTGTCAGCGTTGGAGGGGGACAAACAATAGAAGAAGACGATGGCTCTCGCGCAAATGAGCGGATGCTGGTTTTTTTTGTTAGGGATTCAAAACTAAGCCCACTGTTGCAAGGATAATAATGTCATTTCCACTCAAAAATGACGGCTATGTTAGAGGCCATCAAACTTTTGGGTATATTTGATATTAAGGATGCACACAGGTATATGTAAAAGATTTCCAACATAATAGGTATATTTGTAATTAAGGACAAAAGTTGCGAGTATATTTCAAATTAACCCTTTTTGAAGATGTGTATGTATTTTTTTATTTCAAAAATAAGTACTTTTGAGAGTATATCAGTAATTTCAACCTCAAAGTTGTTACTTTTGGGAATTAAAAAAACTCACATACATCTAAAAATTGTAAAACTTAGTGTTTTAAATATGTTCAGGATAACGGTTTCATAAAAAAAAAAGATGTAAACGGGTCGGCCGCATGGAATCATTTTCCATAAGAAAAATATAATTGATGTACATACTAATTTTGACTATAGCATCGTTTTTGCCGACAATGATGGTATATAGACGCTAAAGAATAATCATGGAAATTAATGGAAATTTTAAAAAATGAATCGACTAATGTGTGGAATGTAAATAATAATACACAGCTCCCACAGTCCCACTTGCACACTAAAACCCAATAACCCAGGGGTAAAAGGGAAAAGAACAAAGAATATGAAGCGCAATTGCATATCTAAGAGCGCACAGCCTGCAGCAAATGCAGTGATATGGACTACTAAAACCTACCCACATCCATAGCAAGAAACCTACTGCCACCTTATGTGCCTATGGATGCCAATCCATCAGCATTGGAAGTGCATGGCTGGTCAGTTTCCTTCAGAAAAAGCCGCCGGTGCAACATGAGAGACATCATTGAAGATAGAAGCAATTGGATTACATGGTGGCAATGGGGTCCTATATTCCATAAAGAGGACAGATATCAGTGGAAGAAACTAGGAACAGTGATACAAAAAAATAAACGAAGTTGTGCCACTTTTGCGACAGTCCGTCAAAGGACCAGAGAGGAATTAAAAATGCCAAAAACCAACACAAGTGCAGAAGCAATGGCTTTTTACAATATCAAACAGCAGATTAAGGGTAAATGACCAAATGAGACCCACAATATATAAATCTAGGTAGGTGGGGTTAGTTTTTGGCGTACTAATATGACCTGTTATTTTCAGTGGCCCGGAAATCAACATTCAATTCCTTTTTGGTAAGTTATCTCATCGTTTCTATCCAAGTGACAGATGTTTCAGCATGGACATTCTTCATCGTAGCCAAATGTAAATCACATGGTAAACAGTTAGCTCACCTTGGCAGTGAGGTTCGACACTGCCAGCTGGAATTTTTCTCTTGTTTTTGTGCCTGCAACATGTCCAGCCTTTGCCACCTTGCTAAAAGCGCCATTCAGCCATGCTGTTCCAGCAGATACATACCTGTAAATCAAACAACAATCTGGATTGATGTACTCACAGGTGAATGTTGATTATTGACCAATAAAACACATGAATGCTCATTGCGTGAAGAGCATGGTGTAAGCTGTAGCATGGTTCTAAATTGACTTCTAAAAGTATTTTCTTATGTCATGCATCTCCCAATTTTATGCTAAAATAAGTACCGAACTTGCTACATGCCATAGAAATTTGTCCATATTTTATGGAAGTCATTTTAATGGAAGATTTTTCTGGAAGGGCCAAAAAACCAAACAGGGGAAGATTCTTAAAACATGCATATTTGGAAGGAAAAAAATTACAAGGACCAAATCTTTGGCTCATTCTGTTGACTGGAGAAATCAAGGCAATTTTGTCTTTAAATGCCTCAAAAGTGACATCCCCAGTCGCAACCAGTCAGCAGTACATTGGACTTGTCATGTATGCCTGCAACACAATCAGGCCAAAATAGGGACCCGAGGCATTACGGCATCCGTGAACCTTGATCTGGATATGTCGGCATCTGCAACTCTGATCTCGAAATAAGACAATAGCAACAGACATGGTCTCTCAAGCTATGTCATTTCAATTACAAAACGTTTTCAGGCAAGTGATCAAAGGTTTGAAAGGAAGCTCTATCAAGAAGATTTCCCAAGCAATGCAAGTAATGAATCCACCAGAAAACACAACTGGGTAGTCAACCATCAAAATCAGTTTCGACTTTTGAGTAATTTATTTGCTCTTTCCTGCTTAAGTAATAAAGGTCCTGATATTTCAATCTAAGGCCCAAAAGTTCCCCTCTGTACCTGTTTGTTTTAACAGCTGATCCTGTATCATTCAACTTCCGTTCTGCCACAGTCAATGCTGCCGCGGTTTTATCTGACACATGCAACTTCTGATCAACAGATTTGACTTTCTCATTGACAACCGAGATGCCCACAGTTATTTTCTCTGTAAGCCCAATTCGTCTATCAAAGGAAATGACTTTAGCAGATGCATTGGCTGTCAAGCGATGCTTCTCGTCAAAAGCTCTAGCCTTGTTCATAGCCTCTTGTCCAATAGCTGAACCTTTTGCAAGCATACCTGTTACAACAGTTTGAGCTTTATTCACATACACCCTCCCATTACTGGGCAAAGAGTTGTCCTTTGGCTGCATAAAAGAGGCAAAACACAATTTGGAATGAGGTCCATAATCGATTCAAGAGTATTACAAAGCAAAAAGTTCAAAAGTTTTTTTTTTTTTTTTTTCCCAATAGCACTTGCATCTCCTAATGCAAAACCTTTCCGAAAGGTATGGAGGCAAAATACCAAATGCTTTATCAGAATCCCACAAGGACATCCATGGTCCATACAGAAAAACAAGGCTCATAGATTAGCCATGATCAACTGAACATGAATGGATTTTAATTAACCACCTATAACTTTCCCAACATATGATTAGGATAAAGAGTAATGATTCAATATTAAGTAAGCATGGAAGCCTCCGTGCCTACCCCTGGTTTTTTAATCTTAAACTATTTTTCAAAAAATCTAAACCATTTATTATGTTTATGTACGTGTCTTCGTTTATGATTCCAAAAACTACATGTATTGCAAACTTTTATGCATTATGTTTATAGTACACTTTTTTCTAAATTTTTAATGGTTGTGTACTCACTCTCAAAAGGTACTATTTTTTTACAAGATATAAGTTTTCAATGGAATTTATTTTTGGTAGCATGATAAAACAAGATGTATTAAACATGATAAATGGGTTAGATTTAGAAAATCTTTAAAAATTTAAAAATCAACAGTAAGCATGGAGGCTGCCATGTTTTACATAAGTATTGAATCATTATCCTAGGATAAAACTAGCTCTTAAATCTTCACAGCTCCCTTCTTAGTCTACAATTTCAAAGCAGGTTCCAGTAAACAAAATACGCATGCATTGATAAGTGATCAGATCACCAAGCATCATAGGTTTAACTTTGCAATTGCAATGAGTAAGGAAGCATACTGAATCCAAATTGAAGACATCAATACCTGAACATATGGTGCAAAGTCATCAACAGGACTTATGATTACAGTTCGTTTCTCGGCTTCTGCCTCCAGTGGTTCCTGCAAGAAATTACACTAGACATAAGTGGACAACATATGTACAAAAAAGAGACAGTTCAAGACATGCGTTATGAGTTATAATTTGATGACCACTTATACCTCAACTTTTGGTATGAAGTTTTCAGCACGAGTAATTGTCACGGTCTGATCTACTATTGTAGCACCCTGCAAAAACCATAGTGAAAAACACTTAATCATTATGTAATGATCTGTGCATCGCCCAATGACTCAATAGTAGAAGCATGAGATGCAAAACAGACCTTACCATCTAAAGAATTGTCGATCTTAGCAAGGAACAGAAGACCACCTAAGCAATATAACTTTTTTTATATATTGGCCTTTATAAAAACAGAGCTGCCTTTTCTACTAAGAAAAAATTAGTGTCCGATAAATAGAATTTACTGTGTAGGAGTACAATTATAAAGCGGCACATCATAGCCTTAGGAGGGAATGGATATTCCGATCTTTCTTAGAACTATTTTTGAGCTTATTGATTGTAATAAAAGGCCTATAATTAAGTGGTTGGGAGTTTTTTTTTGGTGTGGGGGGAAGGGAAGAGAGAGAACGAAATAGTTCCTTAAGCTTTCTTCCTATCCAAAAACAAAAAGGATCTTGAAATTTGACATGACATCCCTAAAACAGACCATATCTCTCAAATAACCCCAGGGCTGATTTTTTCTCCATAAAGTCAGCTTCCAGCAGACAAGTTCATAACCAGAGATACCAATTCAAGGTGCTCCTAAAAACTTCCAAGACACCTAGCTAGAAAAGGTCGATAAAATGATCCAATGATCCTTCTCATGAGATGAACTGAAAACCATCAGTCTGTCACCAGTGGCA
Source organism: Annona squamosa (assembly GCA_035584095.1). NCBI lineage: Eukaryota > Viridiplantae > Streptophyta > Magnoliopsida > Magnoliales > Annonaceae > Annona > Annona squamosa. Next base: position 24,656,274 of record JAXCLR010000073.1, on the reverse strand, counting down.
AAGCCTGGGAAGGAAAAAAAAAAAAAATTGAATTGCCATACTTGCTTGATGATAGTTCGCCTATTGCAGTAGCTGACATCCAGCTAATGCAAGCATGACCCATATACCTAAACATTTTAAAAACAAGGCACTGTACAGCGTTGACTTGGAAATGAATACCAGTTGCCATAGCCACTTCAATTAACTAGTCATCAGTTTCATTAATATATCATCAATGATTTGTCTATTCTCATTTGCTTTTTACAAAATATAACAAGAATTTTCCAATTGATAACAAGACGATTTGATTGCATTCAACGTGGTAGCTCACAGTTTCATGACTTCATTAAAATATTAGAATATTTAAGGATATGCAACTATGAGAGTTTTATGGGATATACCAGGGCTATGAATACTTGACCAAGATAAGTCCATTAAATAATCACTCCCAGTGGCCCAAATGATCCACAACTAGACTGACCTGCTGACTACAAATCCAAGTCAGTCAACCACTCCCGCACAACCAAAGAACCATAAAAATCTCAAACGACATGAAGGATGCTACATTGCAAATTAACCAGTAATTTCCCAAGTAAGAATTTAAGAGCACTGCATAACCTGTCCATGTCGCCAGCGATAAGGAAATTCATATTTCTAATTTATTATATGTATGCCAAATAAAATAATCATCAACGCTGATAGCCATTTGTGCACAACTCAAGGTCATATTAAAATTGAGGGCCGACCAATGAACATTTTTAACCTAGAGTAAGAAACTAGAAAAGAGGATGCAATTGCCGTATTTACCACTTTGAAGTGGTGAAACCAATTAAGTATTCCACTCAATTCAATTATCACATAATTTATCATTTTTCACATAATAATCATCAATAACATCACCAGCAGCAATAAAAAAAAGTCTATATTACGAAGGAAAATTATTTATAAGCTATATACAACGGATAACAGAACATACTGATAATAGCAACGCAATTTCCAGAGCTCTCGGTTCCTTAAACGTGACAAATGCAGTCTTGGATCCCCCAACACCGCTGCCCCTAAAATCCAACACAATACGACTCATCAGATACAGTTCATCCGAAAACAACGGCAACAAAAGTATAACGCAACCAACGCCTCAATCAAAACATAATCAAAGTAAAAAGCGTAGGCGCAAGCAACACAATTTCAATAACAAACCAAAAATAGCAGAACTTGTCTGGTCAAGCGAAGAAAATACGACGTCCTGAGAGAGCGTGAGAGGTTTAGAGGAAGATACAAGTGAAAAGAGGGGACGAAACTCACTTTTGGATCTCGATGTATTCGATATCGCCGGAAAATGAGAAGAACTCTCTGATCTCCCTCTCCCCAGCTAGATCTGAGATATGCCCAACTTGGACTGTCCTTGTCTGGAAAAAACATTAAAAAAGAAGGCCGAGTTAGATTGAAGTAAATACGTTGATGAACGCAGGCAGCAAGCAAGATCTGGAAATCTTATCGGTAGAACAGAAGTGGAATTTTTCAGTAGTGATTCCCACCTGCATTTTCATTAGATCTGAACCCCTGGCGGCTGCGCTTCTCTTCTCTGTCTCTCGACTGAAATTTTAGAAACAGGAAGCAAAAGCAGCAGAGGGGAGGGAGAATGCTTCGCTTTTGTACGCCTGCCTATCACTGTAACGTCCAAATGATCAGGTAACAATATATCGTTCTATTCATTTTATCGGCCGTTTTCTCAGCACTTACTTTTCCTGGAATTTTAAGTTTTGGGATTGTTAAGTAACATGGGCAGTTAAGAGATGGAAAATTAGGTTATTAAAAATTATGATAATGATGTAATATGATAAAAATAAAATTACAATAAATAAAGTAGGTATGTTATAAAATACTTAAAATATAGAAGTAAAAATAAAAAAAAGAAAGAGTAATTGAAGAATTATATTGTAAATTTTTTTTTGAAAAGTAAGTAAAGAGAATTGATAAGTTTGCTTTTCTCATGCCTCTTATCAAACAAAATCTTACGTTTCAGTAAATTTTAAAAAATAGTGTGTCGAAAAAATTAGTGTTTTGAGATCATTTCATTGGATGCGATGAGATCAATGTAGGATTAAATATTTCATTCTAAAAAAGTTTAATTTTTAATATAACTTTTACTTAATAATTTATTTTTCATTTTATAATTCTTATATTAATAATCCTTTTTATTGATATATTCATCCAAATCTTACCTTAATATAAAATCCTAAACAAGAATCTATGTTTAAGGACATGTTTGAAAGAAATCACATCATAATTATACAATGTAACCGTACCTTCACTTGATTTCAAATTAATCCTTAGTTAAAAATGAATTTTCCAACCCATGGAATTTATCCATGCGAACTATAAGCCAAGATTTTATTGTAATTAGAAAGATGTATGATTACGCGGTTGGAATTTTTCATGATAATCACTTACCCGCCATTTTTTTTTTCTCTTTGATGACGACTTGCCCGCCAATTTGGTCAGTGAAAACCACGTCAAGATATGTTCAACATATCGCGAAATATGCGATATTTGCCGCGGAGGGCTTGCCGGAAAAAAACTGCCTCTGCAGTCCACCGGTTGACGGCTTTCTTACCTTGGACTCTTAATCCTCCGCTTTTAAAGGGTGACACGGCGCATTCAACGAGATACAGCCTCTTGGACTGAAAATCCTCACCGTCCAAGCATCCTTAGCTTCGAACTGTCTCATAAAAAAATGCACTGGATATATGCTATTAACGGTCTAATTTTACTTTTTTGGCACGGCATGCTACTTTTCCTTGGGTATTCACGCTGTGATTGCGATGCGAAAGCACTGACATTCCATGATTTTGCTCCTTGCGTATTTTTTTAATATTTTTATGACCAGATACGATTCACTACTATATTCAAATTTTTAAATTTTAAAATTCGGAAATATTAAATATATAAAATTTTAAGAAGAATGTAGTCAACCACTGGGATCATTCTCCCACATTTTTTATATTTTTACACTTTTATGGGCCCTACTAATTAAGATAGATTTATATACAATTTTTAAAAATTCATGGATGTAAGTAGTAAAGCTATTTTGATTTTCTAAAATAAAAGAAGACATTTCTCATGCTCTGTTTTAAAAAAAAAATAATTTTTGCGGGTCCGCACTTTCACTTAAACAGGTTTATATAATTTTTTAAAATTTTCTTAAAAAATGTGTAGGTAAGCCATATGATTTTTTAAAGTAAAATGGGGGCATTTCTTATGTAAAAATTACAAAAAAGTAGTTCCAGCGAGACAAGCATTTGAGCCGGGAATTGAGAATTTGGGACCTCATAATCGTGGAGATGTGGCGCTGGACTCTCGCTTATCGGCCGTGATTAGACGCAATCAATCATTTTCCCTGCCACGACGGTGGCAAGCTTTTATTTTCTGCTCGCATGCTCCCTCGCCGGTCGTATACGAGAATCTTTCCAAGCCAGGCCTGCCCAGCTTTTGCCAGATCAGTCGCGAAAATGGCCCACTTTTCCCTGAAAATATACATGCGCTAATCATTACCTCGTAATAAATTGGTGGGAAATATTCCCTTGCGACTACAAACAAGTGCCCTTGTCCTGTACTCCCATTTTTATCCACTGTTATGATTAAAATTCAATCTTATTTAAATTTATTTTTAATTAGGACATAATTTTTTTAATACGCATATGCATGAAACAGATTTGATATAAAAGTTTTAATGGGTATATATACATTGTAAAATGATTTTAAACTTGTGGTATATTATGGCTATTTCATGATAAAAAAAATTCTTATTTACTTACTGGCTATGATATGTTAAACATGTTAAATGGTTTTTAAATTTCATAAAATCAGCTTGATACCCCACAAACGATTGTTACCTGGCAAATGTATGAAAAATATTTAAAACAAATAAGATCCGATCAAAATAATATTTGCATCAAAAGTATGTGTGTATTAATATAGATTTTAATAAAATATTTTAAAAATAGACGATTGTAGTTTCTACTTTCTATGAAGACTTCAACGGCGATGTGTACGATCGCATTCCCAAGAAAAGTCTCATGTAATAAAGAATTAATTTCAAATATGCTCACTATATTTATTTTTAATTACAAATACATTTATTAAGTCTGAAAACTTTCACATATGCCCACTAAGTTTGGGTGAAATTTCAAATATACCAATTATGACAATTATAAACATTTAATAATTTTAAAATCTCATAATTCTCCGTATTAATCTAACATTTATTATGGTTTATTCAATATCCAAATCGTTAGAACTTATTCTGTCTAATTTTTCTTTCACATTAGACATTTTTCCATTATATTATTCAACTTCTATCCTTGTCGAATGACTATTATTATTAAATAATAAGAGATATTTTGGATATTTCATATGATAGATAATTACATTTTTTAATTATGTCTGACGGAATAGGTATTGATGAAATTTCATGTATACTTAGAGTGTCTTTGGCAACGCCGAAACCTCGGGTGACTATTTTTAAATAGTCAAAACCTGTCGCATCAAGAACAAATGATGTGTCCCCTTCATCTCAGACGCAATACTGTGCCCAAAGCTTTAAATGCTCCCACAGCGGCTTTTGACCGCCAAGCTAATGGACTGGAAATCTCATGGTATGTGCGCACATATGCTGCGTCTTTCTCCCTCATTGTCATTCCCAACTCCCAAGGACGGCATGTTGTTGTAATAGTACGGGGGTTAGTGGTAGAGTTGAAGACATCAGCCTGAAACGACGGGTTTTTGTAGACAAACCCCTGGCATGAAAACTTCTCAAAAAAAACACGAGTTTTGGACGTTGCCAAACAGACCCTCAGTGAGTATATGTAAAAGTTTTAAACTTAGTAGATATATTTATAATTAAAAGCAAATGTAGAGGGTATATTTAAAATTAAAGATTGTAATTTGCAAGTCTCTGGATGTAAAAGTCAATGTCTTTACTCCTAAACATTTTTGAAAACATAAAAATATTTTAAGAAGGTCAATAAAATTGCAACTGTGGATGCGAAGAGAAAGTGTATATAGGAAAAAGGTTTAATTTTAAATATATCTACAACATTTGTCCTTAATTACAAATATATTCATTAAAGATGATTTTTTATCGAAAAAAATCCAAGCAGCCGACTCTTCCGTTAAAATCAAAGCCCTTTATCTCTGAAATCTTAATCAAATCCATCTCTATCTTCTATGAAGTAGTAGACAGTCCACATTAGTTGGATGAGTTCAATGAGGGGTAATTTGATCACTTAGAAATATTTTTCGGCCGACTAATTCAGTTACTCGCTTCTCCAACATCAAATTTGAGATATTGATATTAAGTGTATACTTAATAGCGATATAAAACAAGTCCGCTGCTATTACATAGAAGTGGTTCCATTTAACTCTTTAAAATTTTAAAGTTTTGATGTTTGGTGGAAAATTAAATTTATTTATTGTATTTAATAATATATTAAAAATTGTTAATGCTAGGGCGTTCCCTGTAAGCGACGCGCTGCAGCGGAGCCCGGCTGTAGTGAGAAA
>JAXCLR010000073.1:24636477-24650633 GCA_035584095.1 Annona squamosa | reverse complement strand
CAAGTCCGCTGCTATTACATAGAAGTGGTTCCATTTAACTCTTTAAAATTTTAAAGTTTTGATGTTTGGTGGAAAATCAAATTTATTTATTGTATTTAATATTATTTTTTAACTAAGATATCAAATTTTATCCAAATTCAATATGAGCGTAGGTTGCGTTTGCTTAAAAATAGACACATTTGTGTGTAAATTATGAAAAATATTTTAATTCATTCACATATATATTATAATATGCCAATACTTTATAAAATCATTTATCCACATGTTTATGATATTTTAAATGTTGAAAATACTACTTAAAAATCAATAGTTAATATTAAATCATTTTATTACAATGATTTTACATGTTTGTAGATGAGACTCATATGCAGTAATACTAAACATTTGAAAAGGTTTCCTCAATAATATAAATAATATTAAACATAATGAATTGAGTAAGTTTTTCATCAACTATCTAATGTTAAAAATGAAAGGGATTATGTTGAAAAGAAGTTTCGTAGAAGCGCTCTTGTGTATAAAAGACTTTGTAATTAGTAGATATTATTGATAATGAAGGACAAAATTTGTAGGTATATCTAAAATTAAACCCAAAAAATATTTCGCCTGTCCTCATTTGTAGTTCGGGCCTTCGCGGTTGACAGGAATCAGGAATGCACAGCAATGACTACAGGGAGAGCAGAAGATGCCTGGAGATCCTGCAAAATTTACTCATTGTTTGAGTGGCGTTGCTTCCTGTAAATATCATTCATCAATAAGAAGTTTTACGGAAGAGCCGTGAGAATAAAATTTAAAAAATGATTTTTAGAAAATACATTACAAAAAATTAAAGCCAACAAACTCGTGCTCACATCAGCATTAACTAATTTTTGATTGGTAAGGGCGAGCAAGTGATGAAGAAAGCTGAGAGGTGTTCTGAGCTTGGATGTAATGAGGATTTACTGTGGGACTATATTCGAAATGGGTAAAGGAGTACTGGGGTTTGAAAAAGTCGTTGAAAATGAAAAAGTAAATTATTATTTTTCCAAATGAAAAAATATCTTTAAAAAATAAAAAATTACATTCTAGGATTATTCTATCCAAGCTATGAACAAAGTTCAACTCCTTGTGAAGTGTTTGGTACTATTTGGGAAGTTAATAATAAAATAGTTATAAGGTAAATGCAACATGTGTAACTATCTAATTACTCTATTATTTTATATTTTTATTTTTATTTTCTTCTTTACATATTTCAATTTGATTCTCTTATTTAATTTTTTCTTTATTCCTATTATATTTATTCTATTTTATTTTTACTATTTGCATCTTAATATACAACTTAAAAAATAAAATATATCTAAAGAAAAATGTAAAAGTCAACTTAATTAATTACCTAATCCTATTTGTCTTCACTTTATTCTAGTTCGTTGTATCGTTACTATCCTTCTCAACATCCCAAACACTTTAGCGTCGTTATTGTTGACACGGGACAGAGGTATATGCCGGTAGTGGACGGGAGTATAAGCCAGACTGGTTTTACCCGGTCCGATCCCAATTCCTATATGGGTACTGTATGTTTCGGTCCAGGTCGAAATCGATACTGAACCCTATATCGCTGATTTCAGTCCAAGTCAGGGCTAGTCCAGACCAGATCGGGTTAAAATTAGTATTCAAAAAAATAAAATTGGACTTCAGTTTTGGAATGGCTTAATTTTTTACGTTAATTTTCTAATCATTGTTTTGAAGTCTTTAGTCAAAAATCAAAGATCGTTATTCATTTGAGTTTTTAGTATTAAAATGAGTAAGATATTTATTGAATACGTGTATATCTAACGAGTTCTCTATGATACCTGTTTTGAGCTTTTTTATTTTTATTTTTTCATTTTTATGCAGCTCCATGTGTATTTAAGTTCAAGTAAATTTTTTTATTATTTTTAGATATTTATTTATAACTTCAAAATCAATATTTTCATGAAAACTCTTAATTTCTAAAATTATAAAAATTTTAAAGGGTAAAATTCGATGTATATAATCATTTAATCTATTGATTTGATTTCAAATACAATTATTTTTTGTTATCAAATGCACCTTATATTCATCAATGGTTTAAATTTATGTTAATGATAACATGTTATAACGATATATATTATACTAAAAATTTTCTGCGATATTCATAATGTAATTAACATAATTAATAAATAGTTTGGGTTTTTGTTAGATGTTATAAACATTGAGTTTCAACCTTTCGTATGTGCTTATTTTGTTAAATAATTAATACAAGTAACTAATGGAAGTACACTTTGAGCTAGCACTAACTCGATTTTTATAGACAAATATAGATGATATCTACATTTTAGAATAAATATTTTACCCTTTAATTATGTTATGATTACATAAAAGAACTTGTATTATAATTATAGTTAAATACTTAATGCACAAACAAATATAAGTATTTGAATAAATTTGGAGGAATATTGTATTTAGACCAGATCGAGTTTTGGTACAAGGTTGATGTAAACCTAATATTAGTTTTGAGTTTTCGTGAGTCGAGTTAAAATCAAGCTTAATTTTAAAAAATTACAAAAATAAAATTTAAACTTAGTTTTGAAATTGGGTTGGTTAGGAGTGTTCGGACCGACCCGTCACTAAGTTGCACCCCTACATGTGTTCCACTTGGATTTTATTTCTCCATAGAATTTGGTATTTTTAAAATTTATTTAACATTTTTTAAAAATAAAAATTCATGTTTTTTATCTTTAAAAGAAGACACAAGAAAATTAGAAATCATCGTGTTTTGCAGAAAGGAAAATCCAGGTGAGGCACATCTATAAAAGAACAAAATTTGAGCCTCTTATGAATCATCTAATTTAGGAGCGGCCAATATAATAAATATTTTGCAATGTGGATTTATAAAAAAATATCTTCGTGTATAGTCAGAATGAAAGGTTAAACCACGTAACCAGCTCAACTATAATCAATGTATCTCATCATCTTAACTTTTCTTTCATTGTTTAAATTTACATATTCCAATTTTTTTCCATCCCCGGGAACAAGCTGCTGGGTAAAGCTAAAGCTATGAAAGCCTTGGAGGAAAGAAAAATACTGTTATTCTAAGTAAATGTTTCATTTGGTTTATTTAAAAAAATTCATTTATAATAATTTATTATTATTTATTTATAAATTTATTTTTATCTAAGTATATTTAATAGAATCTCTACGTGTAAAATATTCTTATCTTTAAAAATATAAATATACATATAAAAATTGGTTAAACTTAGTTTATACGGTAAATATACTTAAATAAATAAGTGTATGAAGAAAAAATAAAAAATATTATTAATAAGTTTGCTAAGATGAGCTAAGCAAGACATTTGTTTAGTTCGAATTAACAGAATCATTTATCTTTATTAATTAGCTGAATATATAAAAATTAAACAATAATGAAAAAAACAAAATGTTAAAAAGTGGCCCGAGCCATCGTTTAAAAAAAAAAAAAAAAAAGTGGTCCGGGGGGCAGGCGTACAGCTGGAAGCACATCCCCATAGACCAATAGTTCGTGTAAAATGATCTTGGCCCCACCCATCCAACCCTCCTTTGAATATCAAGGCTGGCAGGTATACATACATACATGCCTGTGGTAAAGGCCGCCGGCTGGCAAACCATGCATGTCTAATTACCATATCAGATTCTTTCCTTGGCCGACAGGCAGCTGGCACATGTCATGTCTTGGCCGGGCAAAGTGAGGATCCGAATAGGCGAATGCAGCCATTTGCACAGGGCGTCCTCTGCTTATTGCCGTGATAATCCCCAAATAAATCCCGATTAAGTGTATGTTTGGTTGAAGGTAAAACTTTTGATGAAAAGTTTTTAGAGTAGAAGTTGTCAAATCAATAGAAAATGATATGATATAATAGGAGTAATGATGAGGAGTAAAGAGAATAAAGTTAAAATAGATAGGTTAGTTGTATGGGTAGTTGTGTAGAAAGGATTGAAAAGTAGGGTAGTTTGTTTAGAAAAATGTGAAAAAATAATTATAAAATAGAATAATTATGAAGAGTAAAAAATTTTAGATTGAAAAGTTTTAGTTGACATTTTTTTATGCTAAACAAACGCACCCTAAATTTTAGTCTTATGGCTGTTTAAAAATCATTGGTTATCAAAATAACTTAAAGCTCACGTAAGTATACTAAGGTGGAGAGGTCCAAAGTTCGAAGCTAAATAGAGGCGGTGGATTTGTTATCCTCCTCTGAAGAGCACACCTCTTATCCAAAGTGGTGGTTCAACCGGAAAAATAAGTGATTAAAATTTTTCGATGAGTGTGTTGTGATATTTTAATTAAATATATCTTAATTAAAAGTTATTTCTATAAAAATTGATAGTTATGCTTGTTCGCCAAGGATGAAAAGATAAAAATTACAAATACCTTTCATGTATCTTTTATAATATATTTTACACATTTCTCATATGACTATTTATATATATCTTAATTTTTTCGCTTTATTTCTAATCATTCTTCCTCTTATATTATACTATGTTTTCTAATCATTCCTTCTATTATATTATATTATTATTATTCTATCTATTAAAAAATTTTCTAAAGAATTTTTTGAAATTTTTTCCCTATTCCCTGACACAACCTTGAGAGGGCAAATGGCAAATGTTCATTTAGAACGGCCTCACAAAAGTTGAATACGGAACCGGTTGAAGTGGGTCTACTTAAATAAATCCATGAGATCTACTCCATCCACTTATTAAGTTATTATCGTTCATTTAACAATAGCACTTTTTTTTTTGGCAAAAACAATAGCACTTAAAATTATTTTAATCTGAAATTTGTGTGTCCTGAACATGAGATGAGAATTTTAACGTTTATATTCACTCTCAAATGGCCCCTATTTCTTGGAGTCCACTTAATTTTATTTTGTGATATATTAAGTCGATTATTATCAATTTTTTTGGAATATCTTCTACTTTTCATGGACGTTGATGATTGGAAGTGTTTCAATAACTCTTTTACTAAAATCCGTAAAAAAAAACTCTTTTCTAATGAGAGTTTGGACTTCCGAGCAGAAATAGAAATTTTCTAATGTGTTATATTTAACATTTTTGTGTATTTTAAAAATCATGTAGAAATTCACCTGCATATCGAATTTATGTCACTTAAATATTTTGAAGGCTTCGTTTGAAAAATGTAAAAGTGAGAAAATGAGAACAGTACAACTTTTAAAAAAGTTTGAACACTTGATAACCAAGTGGTTGAGATAAGAGCGCCAAAATTCTTTTTAAGATGTATACAAAGAGATTTTTTTTTCTTCCATTTATCAAAACAGACCGAAAATGCGGTTGCTAGCCGTTGCATTTTAGATTAGGGCCTATGCACATGAATTCCCACACGCACGCCGTACCCTAAGCCAATGAGTTCATGGAATTGATGCCCAAGGTCTGGCCCGTAGACAGAGCAGCAATATCAGTCACTGAACGGGACACAAGAATCAGATAAGAATGTAACGATGTCTGAGTACAATAATGTACGGTAGGGGTATTTGTTAACACTAGAAACTCTCTCTTTTAAAACGTTTTACGTAGCAATTTATTTTTAATTATTCCATAGTTTTTTATATAATTATTTTACATTTCAATCAGTTCTACACGGCTAATCATATATATAATTTATCTGTTTTAACTTTATTCTCTTTACTCTCTATCATTATATTTATCATATCACATTATTTTTTTTTATTTTAAAGTCTTTTACGTTGAAAACTTGTCATAAAAAATTTTATCACTTTACAAACACAATTTAAAAATAAAAAAAAGTTATATTGAAAATTAAAAAAACCATATCAGAAGTGAAAAATACAGTATCATATACATTCCATTAAAGATCCTACCATCATTTGGAACACCCCAAGTTTCAACAGCATACATAAGATCTCAACGTAATGAAATTTGGCATGCAATGCACTTTACCATAAAAAGAATTGTTTGCTTTAATAAGATCAGGGTGTACTTGAAATATGTTATGACACTCGTTTACAGAATATTATGCAAGGTTCATCTAGACTAATGTGTTAGCACTGTTGGTTCATCGACACTCCTACATCATACCAATGGAATCAAGTAGCCTGACTCGGTATCTGGTAGGATGGATTATTTGCAGTAAGCCAGTAATCCAGCATTCACCAATCTCGAATTCACAGCGCTAGGCAACAGTTTGGGAAGCAGATGAATGGTTTGCTGTTGTTCTGTTTTGTGGTTAAATTGTGGCTGCTTGATGACAAACGGAGGGTCTGGACCAGCTTTTAGTTGATGAAGGGTTGATACAATCTAATATCGCTAGCAGAATTTTATTAAATGCAACCAAAACAGAATTCAGGGATTCAAGACCTTCATACAAGAATCCTCTCCTTCGTCCAGCAGGGTCCCATCCTGTCCCTCAATTTTGAGAGATTTTATAAGTTGTGCTTTCTGAGTGTGGAAATATTTATAAGATGGACTGTGAATAAGGTTTAATTTGTAACATCTAATGTCACAATATATATAATTCTGATTAAAAAAAAAATGCTATCGTTTGTCTGTCATCTCACCATGGGCCTATTGTAACCCAGTCCCAACTAGGATTTATACGCGACCGTTACCCATATTGTACACAGCCCTACACACCATGCCTAATCAAGCCGACTGATCATTTACGACCGGTGATTTCCGACTGGTCAAAAAATATATATTTTTTAATTTTTTTTGAAAAATAATTTTATAAACATGTTAATCTAATTATATTTAATCTATAAACCAAATTTTACCATTTTTGGATATGTATATCTATTTATTTTGAATTTTTAAATACAAGAGTATTTAAGTCATTTTAAATAAGGGCATTTCATATATAGTTTCCAGGTAAATATCAACTTACATACTGAGCCTCGATAGAAACAGGTGTTTTGAGTTTTTTGTTAAAAAAATTTCTTTTCATTTTTATACGGGTCACATGCCATAATCCTCTCTATCTCTATATCTAAATCTATCTTTTCGGGATATTAATATATATATATTTTATAATTATGAAAATTTTTGAAGCTAGCGCCGGAAACTGTTGATATTGAAATAATAAAAATGCATAAATCTAAAAATGACAAATTTTGGTATATAAACTAACAAATATGGACTCGTAGCTCGGTACACGCGCATGCTTTAAATCGAAACCCTTCATGTATATGGTCGAAAAGCCTCGCAGAATGGATGATAATGCAACAATCCCGTTGAAAAGGTATTATTAATCTGCATTCCGCGGAGAAGGTAAACAGCAATATGAGACAACACCCAAATCAACAACTTGAATCCTGAGATGAAAGAATCCACGCTTGGGAGCGGGATTTGAAGATTAGTCCCTCAAATTTGCAAATTAATTCCTCGGATAATATTCTAAAATATATTGAATGGAAGAATACGGATTTGATAAATTTCCCAATTTTGATAATACTGCAAAATAAATATAAAGAAATTAAACTTATCCCGACTGTTATAAAATGTGGTTCCCCCTGCTGCTACTTCAAAAGCATTCATAATAATTAGGATCAAATAAACGAGCATAAAACCGAACATACAGGAGACACAAATTTAAGCGAAAATATTTTTTGAATCATGAAGATAAAAACAGAACATCTCACACTTATTTTTTTAAGATGTCTCACATACTAAGACATTTTAATAATCTCCTCTCTCAAACCCTATCCAATGTTTTAAAAATTATATGACCATTCTTTCATGTCTCTTGGCTCTTCTTCTAGACTCCATTGAATTTTTAATTAATATTCTATTGTATAAACACTCATGAGTATTAATACAAAACTAATGCTCACTCTCTGTGCATTCATTAATGTTCTCACATTTAAATAATTGTACAAAATCTACATGTGGAATACACAATATTAAAATTCTAATAAATATTTACCTTTAGTTTAGATTTCACACACTTTATATAGAAATATTATCTTTAGCCACTTTGAAACTCAATTATCAATTAGTTTCAACAATACTTATACTTCAACTTACTATGACTACGCATTTTTAGGGTAAATTCCTTATATACTTATGAATTTTACATATAATTTCACTTTTACCCATGAATTTTTAAAAATTCCTTTTATACCCATGAATTTTAATCCTAATTCCACTTATACCCATACTGCTAGGGATCCGTTAAATGGGCCGTTGACCCCTCTGTAAAATAACAAATATGTCCAAGCTCTAATGTAATTTAATGTTATCTTGCTTAAAATTAAAGATTCATATTCAAATAATATATAATTTATAGTTATAGAAGTACTAAAAATCTATAAAATCATAATTAAGGATGAGTATATTAGTAATTTTTTAAAAAATTAATAATATCTGTAATGGATCCCTAACGACATAGGTATGAGTGGAATGAGGATAAAAATTCATAGGTTTGAGAGAAATTCATGAATATAAATAGAATTATGGGTAAAATTTATAAGTATATAAGAAATTTGCCCGCATTTTTACATGAAAATACAACACAACCAACCTTGGTGTAATCTTATGGTGCCTCATATGAAGAAATCGCACCATGAGTACATTAACTAATGTATCCTTATCTTCTCTATGAATTGGTTGTTTAGTAATGAGAAAAAAATGAAGGAAAAAATTATGGAGAGCTTTTTTTAAACAAAACGAAGTAATGTTATATGCTATAATTAATGACTAAGAGTAGGAAAAAAAGCTTTCTCAAAAAAAAAAAAACTTTCTCAAAAAAATAGTAGGAAAAAAAGATAAAATGGGTAAGATAATTATATGAAAATATGTTAAAAATATTGTAAGGTGGAGGTAATAATAGAAAAAATACAATAATATCACATTGTATCAAACAAGGTGCAGAAAGTGAAAAATTTTCCTTTTCTAGTTACATATGACCAAAAGAGAAGAAAAACTCACTCTCCTTGCTAGCTTTCATGCAATCATTGTTGGGTCTATCATCGTTCTTCGCAAACCATCAAATCTTTTGTTATACCAATCAATTGCGTGTTGGAGTGTTCTGAATGATCCCTTAGGCTTGAATGAGTCATGTATGAGATGAGATTTTCTATTCTAATAACTTTTCTAATTTTTCAATATAATTTTTATATATTCAATGTAATCTTTTATATTTTTCATACAATTATCATATTATAAATATTCAAAAGTATCCTATTTGTGCATCCTCTCTCACAAGCCCGAACTACATATCGACGTTGCTGCAATCAAGCTGCTGGAAGCCTTTTAGCACCCGAGCAATGACAGCCGCTGCTGGCACGTGGCTCACACGCAAGAAGCTTTCTTTCGAAAGGGGCCCGGAAAAACTGAAAAAGTTGGTAGAAAGAATGAAATCAAATTGGCACTCTCAAGCCTACGAGGCAATGAAATGGAATCCACGAAGTCGGTGCGTCAAAAGGCGAAGGAAATCTCTAGAATATGCAGCAAATCGCTTTCATTATACATAAATTTTTTTCAAAGCATTGATCACCACTCACCGATCTGCCACACCACTTCCATGTCCCACACAGCAGAGAACGAGGAAAGCAAGTCCTTTTCTTGGACCCCAAGGCATGGCGTCTGCTATAAAAGGGGTGTGCTGGGCATGCTGTCTGCCTTGAGAGCTTCTTCGCAGAATTTTCACCATTGGAATCCTCTCTCAAGCAATCCACTCCCTTCATCAGCCAATCCGCCTTGACATAACACGTGGGTCGAAAGAAAAATGTCTTCTTTCTCACTCCCCACATCTGCATTTGCTGCGGTCACTGCTATTGCCTTGTGTTAGACACAACCACATTCCGCGCACGTCGTCAGTTTTCTCCGTCGATGTTCTCTTTCCGACGTGGAAAACTGGCGCATGTAAAGGGTTTCAGATTCTAGTGGATGGTTTGTCTGCAAGCAGACTGCAATAGAAAGGCCGCTGGTTTCTCTCTCTCTCTCTGTCTATATATGTGCGCGTGTATGAAAATGGCCTGATCGAGAAACAAAGATCTCTCATGGCTTCCAAACCAAGTTCTTCAAGGAGAGACGTCTGTGAGGAGGATTGCAAGGAGATACACGACGCATGGGGCAGGCTAAATCAGCTGGGACAGGCTCTGGCCCATCGCAGCCGCACGGAATTGCAGCAAATCAGAGACACATATGCAGCGATGTATGGAGAGGACCTGGCCCACAGGCTCCGAAAGGCTCATTCCATCAACCCCAAGAACGAGGTCTGTCTCGTCTCTCACCCCATAAAAAAAGCACGAGCATGATTTCTAATCCCTGGGTTGTGATGTGGGTGTCACCATGCTTCTTTCTCTGTTCAGATTTGCTACGTCTTGGCCCTGTGGGTGATGAATCCCCATGAGCGGGATGCGGTCGTGGCTAGGGATGCAGTCGAGCAAGGCGATGGGAAGTATGACGCGCTTGTTGAAATCTATACAGGGAGGAAATCCGGCCAGGTCCTGCTTGTTCAACAGGCCTATTATGCAAGGTTTAAGAGCCATCTAGACCAAGATATTAGCACTGCTGATACTCCCACACCATACCAAAGGGTAAGTAAATAGCTTTAGTTGGTATTCGGTAGGCTAGATTATTTGCAGTAATCCAGCATTCAGCAATCAATCTCACAGCACTAGGCAACAGTGTGAGAAACAGATGAATGGTTGGTTGTTGTTCTGTTTTGTGGATGGTGGCTGCCTGATGACAGACAGACCAGCTTAATTGGTGAAGGGATTAGGTGATGGATTTCAGATAGTGGAAAGTCTTAAGTTTGTCAAATAGTTGTCATCCAGAGGGATGATGACGAAATCCTCTGGAAAAGTGTTCTGCAAACAGCAATATGAGACGCCCAAATCAATAACTTGAGGCCTGAGATGAAAGAATCCACGCTTGGGGATGTAAACACGAAATGCTGTAGCAAAATTCTCTTGGCTCTTTTCATATAAACAACATATTTTGTCTTCTTTTGGGACGGTTTGAATGCAAAATTATAAAAATTGGAAAAGGTATTTGTCGATGCTCACATTGTAAACATTAATGTTCTTTATTGGTATTTTTATACAACACGATTTCTGATATTACAATCAAGCACTTTTTGACCGTCACGCAATGGAGGTAATTTTCTGTTAGCACCCCCACGTCATGGGGGAACCTGAAAAACAACCCCGCACAGTGGGACGATTTGCACACCTGACCTGCTGGTTTTTGCGCCATGGGTATTACCACCAGGCCACACACCTGGTGGTACGTTGTAAACATTAGTTAAGCACACGGTACACATTGTTGCTAACCAAGCTGGATGACTCGGCTTGCTAGATCCTTGTGGCCCTCGCAACATCCCACAAATCCCACCATGCTGATGTTAGCCAGCATGTTGCCAAATGTGATGCAAAGAGGTTGTTTGAAGCTGGGGAGGGACGGATTGGAGCAATCGATGAATCTTTGGTCCTTGAGATATTAAGTAAGAGGAGCATACCACAGCTCAAGCTCACATGCTCCTACTACAAGCACATCTATGGGCATGACTATACAAAGGTAACTGCCGCTGTCTTCATGTTTGGACGAACATGTCAGTTGAAATCAAAACTTTCATTCTAACCAAACAGAAACTTCAATAGATAATGACTTTATCTAATACTTAAATAATATGCCAATCATGGTATATTTATTTCAAGTTCAGCCAGAAACTAAGTAACATGATTGCAGTATAGAGACAGGAAGGAATCTTAGTGAATGAGATAGATATTGCTACTGAGGCATTTTTGGATGTGCTTACGACATGAATCTTAATGAGTGAGATAGATAGTGCTACTGAGGCATTTTTGGATGTGCTTAGGAAATGCTTATATGGCCTTCTGATCTATATTGCAGTCACTCAAGAAGGATACTTCCAAAGAGTTTGAAGATTCTCTGAGGACAGTTGTGAAATGCATGTACACCCCAGCCAAGTACTATGCAAAGGTAATCTTCCTCCTAATTCTCATATGCCTATCTTTAAATGGTAAAAAAAAAAAAAAAAAATCATGTGCAAACATATGCCTTAGAGCCCATATCTCATCATTATAGGCCAAACTTCCATATTTTCATCTCAATAATAATAACAATAAAATCTTCACCTGGGGGCCGCAACACTTGAATTTGAACCTCTAAGGTGTGAGCCGCTGGTTCTAACTTTTCATTTCTCACCAATGGATGAGATAATTATATAGTTGAAATGTTATGAGATCAGCCCTCAATTTTTCACAAAGGGGATTCTAAGTTGTTTACTTGGGAATGAATAAATGGGTTAGTCAATCAAACCTTTCTAACAATACCATCCAATGGATTTTGTCAGATGTTACATGCATGCATCAAGGGGTGGACAACAGACAAAAGTGCTTTGGCACGTGTGATAGTGAGCAGGGCAGAGATAGATATGGATGAGATCAAAGAAATATTCCACAGGAAGTATGGCATGAAGCTACGTGATGCCATTTGTGGGGGTATTCCATCGGGAGAGTATAGGGATTTTCTTCTTGCACTTGCGACTGCTTGATTGTGTACATATTAAGTTCCATAGTGGCTGCAAGACTATGATGTATCATCTATCATCTAGATCTCATTGTTTGTTGAAATGTTTATTTTCTTGTACTTGATTACTTGGTCCAAAACATTCTCTAGCGGAGCCCATTTCAGCACAGTTCACATAGGAGGCACATGTTTCAGGTGCAACAAGAGATTGAATGCAACCTCTCAGATTCTGTTTTTCTATGCAATTGTTGCTCTAGGTTATTATGAATTCGGAAAGGTAAATGGTGCCACAGGTAAAGAGGTGCCATGATACCAGGTTGAAGACCAAGGGGGTGGCCATGGTCTAGAATGGTTCTGAACGAAAAAGGAAGCATAAAGATCAACTTCAGTGTCTCTTCTTTTAGACGAAGTGTGCATCTTGTGGAGAGACGGGTCTTAGAAAAATGCTGGCTTCGAGCGTCTTTGCCATCAAACCATCAAGGCTAAGGTTCTGATTAACAGCTGTATTGAAATGACTATGAAATCGAATTAGCATTCATCAATGGCATCAGTAGTAAAACCTGTTTGGATGTTGAACGACATTATCTATCAGAACCGAGCCGTAGAAGTGAATGTGCGACAGAGAGAAGAATTCCCCGTATAAATGTTCATGTCTTACATAAAACTCAGGTTGATTTCAAATATACCTACTCTATATTAACTCTACTAATCACGAGGTAACTGATGTTTGATGACGAAATGAGTGTTGAATAGAAATTGATAAACATTTAGTGGGTATATAAGATATCTTTTAAACCCAAAAGAAATATTTGAAATATATGTAAAACAAATCGGTTTATTTGGAATAAATCCTAAAACTTATTGCTTGTTTCACACTGACTTGCAAAATGATTTTACCCACATCTTGGCTCTCTAGGCTCTCTACCGTATCATGTGTAAAAAGCTAACATGGCCAGATTTCGATGGTTCCGCACTTCCACTCGTTATAATAAACCAGTATGCATTTTAGAGTTTGGAGAACTATCATGTTTGCTTCGTTTTTTGAGTTTCGAAGTTTTCTCAAAATGTTCTACTGCATGTTTGGCCTAGCTTAGGCCAAAGGTAGGGCATCATTTGTGAGTTGCACGGCAAGGAAACCCACCTCACCATTTCTCCTGTCACAATTTTCAAAATATGATATTACATATTAATTTCTTAACTAGTAATTATCCTACTTTTTTAATCTTTATTTGTGCATTTCAATAATTTTCTTATTTATTCCACTTTACTTTTTCATATCATGTGGTTATTGCACTTTCCAAAAAGATTACTTTCCCGCTTTCTACTTTTCTTCTCATGCAACTTATCAAATGCTCAATATGCTACTCTGCAGCCTTCTATGGGACGTTTCGTATTTTAGTTATCTGCAAATGTAGTTTTTAAACGGTATAGAACAGCATACCGTAATTTTTGTAATTTGGCAAAATACCATTTCTAAGGTGGTGTAAGTGTTGAGGGATGGCTAAACAGGATCTTACTGTTGAGTTATTGAAAAGAAAAAAGTGATATATGTAAGAACCAAATGGTTGGATAGTCGCTAACCTGCCCATAGGGCAGTTGGTGTCGCATGGGGGCCTGTGTGCCCACCAACCGGGATTCGATTCCCGCTGTTGCCA
>JAXCLR010000073.1:24608596-24621664 GCA_035584095.1 Annona squamosa | reverse complement strand
TATTTTTAACATAAAAGCTCTCTCTCTCTCTCTCTCTATATATATATATATATATATATATATATACATACATACATACATACATACATAACTTTTAGTTCAGGGTGTTTTGGAAAGTGATAAAATTTTTGGATGAAAAGTTTTTAATGTAAAAGTTTTTGAAATGAGAGAAAATAACGTGATATGGTAGAGGTATTGATGAGGAGTAAAGAGAATAAATTTAAAATAGATAGGTTAATTGTGTAGAAATGATTGAAAAGTAAGGTAGTTGTATAGGAATATGTGAATAAATAATTAAAAAATATAGTAATCATGGAGAGTGAAAAGTTTTAGATTGAAAAGTTTTGGGTAAAAAGTTTTAGAGCTAAACAAGCACATCCTCAATGTGAAGGGGAAATGGTATGCTAAGACCTTTAGTTCTTAGTGGCAGTGTTCTGTTTTTGTTTTTTGTTTTTTTGTTTTTATATTATTTTTATGGTTATTTGGATGATTTGTTTTGGTAACTGTTGTATCGGAGTTTTGGAGGAAAGATATAGGAAAGATAGAGTTAGCTGAGAGAGGTTATTTGAAGAGTTCCCAAAGTTTGATCTTAGTCAAAATGATGAGAGATTCTTAGATATGCTTTGTTAACTAGGCATGGTTTCTAGTGGGGATGGAATTGATCATGTTTTTGATTGTAAGTGCTTGGTGGATCAAGTTGAAGCCTGCCTCTCATATTTAGTTTGATTGGAAGGAAGATACAATTATTTGATTGGCTCTGCCATGGTAGTAAATTGTTAGGTCCTTCAACTATGGTAAATTATTGCAACATGGTCGGGACTCGAGCAAGTAGAAATTTGAGAACATTGATTAGGATGTCAAGGTATTGGGAACACTAGGAGACTGTATAAAGAAATAGGTCATTTCAAGCTGATCTTAGAAGCGATTAGCTTATTCAGTTGTTTGGGTTTTATTAGAAGGGTTGTATTTATTGAGTGTATAATTAAACCTATTTGGTGTGGTTCTTGTTTGCTTTGAGATTAATTCTAAAACTATGGTCGGTTCATGATTGTATCCTCACTAGCAGATCCAGATGGAATTGAGGGGGCAGTTGCTTCCCCTTTTCTAATGCAAGGTTGGTTGTCAAGGATGGTGGGTATGGGTCATGTGGCACATTTTAAATGAATATCAAAGAAGTAAACTATCCACGGAAGTCCTCTAATTTGTGTATGCATCTTAGGTGAACGCTGGTTGCTTGTGCCACTCTAAAAATTAAATTGGCACAATATCTATCAGAAAGAGACCCAACAATATTGCACGCCTAATCAGCCTCTTACCAAAATCCACTTTCCAATTACCTTTTAAGAACTGAACTTAAACAAAACCATGCTATTAATGTTACGCAACAACACTTTATATATGCTTTTTAAACAGAAGAGGAAGAAGCTGCTTTCTGCTGTTAGAACCGTGCATGAGAGAATCCCTAGAATTTTCAATGGGAATTAAACCTGAGTAGTTTTTAGAGGTGCATAGGGTATCTTTTTCCTGAACTAGGAAAAATTGGGAGATGTGTTCCTTATTTCAAAGGTGCCTGATCATCTGCCCCCAGTTGTTAATGATTCCATATGCGATTGGGCTGAAAATGTATATTTTTTATTTTTTTAAAATTTTATAGAATTTTTAATTCAGGTATATTTAATTTATAAGGTAAGTTTTATCATTTTTGGAGATGTGCATATATTTTTTTGGATTTTTAAACACGGGTATTTTAGTCATTTTAGATCATTTAGTGTTTAAAAATCCAAAAAAATGCACATAACTCCAAAAATGATAAGACTTGGCTCATAGATTAAATATATCTAGATTACCGGTTCTAAAATAAAATAAAATAAACGTTTTTAGACATCTGAATGATCAGACCATATTTTGAATTTATAAAGCATGTTTCTTATTTCTTGTTCTTCTTTTTGTTCTTCTTTTTTGGGGATTCATTGGTTTCACATGAGTGCTTTTATGGTGAGGCTTTGAGACTGTTTTCTTGGATCTTCTCCTCCTGGTTCTTCAGGAAAAATTCTCATGGGTTCATTTTATTTTACAGGCTCAACATCTCATGCTTATCATGATCATATGCACGATTTGCCTGGTGGAAAGCGTCCCTACTCTTCATTGGTAATTTCATAGATAAAAGGCACCTTGGTGCACTTAGCGTTGGTGCACCTGGGTGCATTTAACATTTTAATTTTTTTTAATTTTTTTTTTTGCAATTGTTTGGAGATTTGTAGATTTTTTTTGGATTTTTTAAAAATCAGTGGCATTTTTGTAATTTTAAAAAAAAGTTTTTGCACCTGGGCGCATCATAGCGAAGTGCACCCTGGTGCACTAGATCCCCACTCTAGATAAAATACCTACGAAGGAGTGGTTCTTTTTAGAATGCACTCACTTTGATCTTTGTTCTACAGGGAGATGATACATCTTACTTGGATCCAAGAGGATATTCTCGTGCTCGTGTGGATAACACTTACCCAGTTGCAAGCTCAAGGTAGTTCTTCCTTTCAAAATTTCTTGCAGTAGAGAGGCCTTCCTTATTCAGGTTTCCCAACAGTAGGTTATCCCTTGTACTGCTGAAATCATTCATTTTGATAGCTTCATTCTAGAGTCTAGAATCTAGTGAATGCCACTATTTTTAAGCTTGCCAATCACTCTGTCCTGCGGTAGTGGTTTTTTAGCCTGACTCCAGACATCTTGAAAATCTGACCTGAGTATTCACAATTTTAGCTCTCACATGGGTCAAGCCATGTACATTGTCAGTTTCCTCACCTAAATTGATTATCCATTAGATTTTCCTATGCCATTCTTCATGACTTTGGACTCCTGACACCATTTTGGATGTGGGGTTCTCATGGTTTGAGATATTCTCTTCTATTCAATTCTTTGATATTTTTTTGGAGAGACCATGTGGAGGTGCAATCCACACTATAGTGGAACCCAAGGTTGTGATCGGACAACTATTGTGAGCCTTAATGGCACCCCACTCATATGGGTAACTTGGATAATTTATGCACTCGCTGGTGCGTTGAGTTTCTCTGGCACCAAATGTCATCCGGGCTGGGCTTATATGAAAGTTCAGATCCCTCCAAATCAGTACTCATTTAGGTATTGCCAAGTCCGACTAATAATTCTAGTCTCCCTAGCTGATATGGAATTCAGTATCTTGTGTTACTAACCCCATTATGCTTCTGGGAGTATATAAATGTTTCCTTGTCTTAGTTATTGTGAATGGCACAACGGCTGGAAATTGTAAGGTACAGCCTGGAATTTGGCCTTATTAACTGGGCTCATGAATACAAGATCCAGGCCATTGGTAGGATTAACCGAATTGTGGATGATAGTTGTTGCAAGCAAGTCCCCAGATTTCAAGTATTTGGTTGAACTTCTTTTTTTTTTTTTTGACCGTGGTATCTGATGCCTAGATGCCTCCAGCCAACAGCCCCATCTCCATAATTTTCAAAATTGAATGTTACCATCTAACCTTTTAGCTTAATTTTTTTAGCATCCTTTGCTTATAGTGATGTGTCAGGAGTATAATGATTGGTAAATTGCTCTGTTACCTTTTATTTTAGCTATGGCACTTCGGCTTATGGCATGTCTGGGACATCATCACTTCAATATCAACAGAGACCAGGTGCTAGTTATACATCAGGTGCTGTATGCTTTTGCAGGTTGATTACTAGGGCTAAGTTGACATTTTTTTTTTTGCATTTTTTTTAACATAATCATAGTTATTTCTTTGTCAGGTTCAACATATGGAACTACTGAACGTTTCACAGCATTACAGGTATTTGTTATTTCCCTCTCCAACTTCAAATTCACACGACATTTAGATTTTGATTAACACGGTATAGGGCATCTGATTGTTTTCTAGGTCACTTAGATCATATAATATCTGCCTTCAAGAACATAAAAATACATCCTCATACACAGTTCATACCCGTTGTACATGGTCAACTGGTAGCGAACTAGCATGACTGCATGCAGGTTTCTGCCATTTGTTGGCAACTGACTAAAGACTGTAATTGTACCTACCTAGGTATGAAACTGAATGTTTCTCATTGATTATGGCAACTGCTGCATTAGGCCAGTCATCCTAACAGGTATTGTTCATATGTCAAATGGGGCACTCTTTAGTGCAGTTGCATTTATCCGGCTTTGGCAGCAACAATCAGGGAGAATGCCACCCATGCCTGCAGAGCAGTGATCTGACCTGAAGAGAGCGGTAGAAAGGAGGAAACAAACATGAAAGCTTGCATTTATGTTGGGCCTCACATGCCTATACTAATTGTTATTTGCTTGTGTTATCATCTTATGCAGATGAGGGATGGGTCTGCTTCGTATGGAGGTGGTGTTTACCCAAGATGTGAGTCTTTCCTGAACTTGTCTTTGAAATCCACCTTAGGTTCAACGGTTATAGAAGAGTGCAAAATGCCACTTTGGGAGCCTAATTTCACTTTAAACTCTCACAAAGGCACATTTGTACATAACAAGAGGTGCTTACTAGGTGCATCTGCATGGTGCAATGAAGCATGCATTTCATTCCATGTGTACTTTATTAATTTCTAATCGCATCTGCTCATCTGAATATGTCATCTTCAATGCAGACTGATTTACAGCTCAACTGGGTGAGTAATACATGGATTGACCCTGCATATCAAGACACATTCCGGACGGGGGTGCTTATTGAAGCTCCAGTTTACGATAGCATGAAAGTTGGCCAGGATGTATGCCGAGAGGAACGAGTGACAACTATTAATAGATGTTTTTGTTTTTTTGACCCCTCTCTCTTATGTACACAATTTTCCTTGAGGTGGTTACTTCCGTCATTGGAAGTAAGCAACTCTGACACTTACCCAAGTCTGGCCAAGGTTGGATTTGTGATATTTATTTGGCCGGTCTTTTATAATGCAGGAGCGTATTGTATCATAACCCTTCAATGATATTGCGTCTTGCCAACTGGTGGTTTATTTACTCAATGAAAATAACGTTGTATTGACAGGCTTCTCTTTTGACCACTGGCACAGCTAAAAATTTTAATTCAAGGAGTACCATATAAAGTTGACCTCGAGAAAATATTAGTTAGTTTTTTTTTTTTTTTTAATTAGAAAGTGGGGTTTATATACGTGTATGTAAGGGTGTGTAAGGTGAGAGATTCAGAATTAGAAGTTTGGTAAAGGCTTTTGCCTCATTTACTCTTCTTGAGTTGTCCTTTGTCCGTTGCTAGGATCATTTAAGAGAGGGTGATACGGTAGCAAAAATAAGAGTGCAATTTGGTATCGGTTGGTCTGAACTTGCTCAACTTGATCCAATTTTGAAACTAAGTTTGGATTTTATTTTCAAAATTTCTTTCAAATTAGACTTGGTTTTAACTCGATCTGAGAAAATTCGGAACCAATATCATATTTGTATTAACCAGGTATCAAAATTCGACTTGGTTTGAACTTAACATTTTTTGTAATTTATTAAAATAATTATATTTATTTATTCATTAAGTATATTTAAAACTAAGTATTATTACGTTTGTTCATAAAAGTTAAATATATTACATTTATATTAATTTTATTTGCAAATAATTATAAATGTATTAATTATTTAAAATTATTACATATATCCTAATTAACTATGGGATATATAAGTTTAATTCTTATTAAATTTTAGATAGTAATTTCATGTAATTTTATTTTATTTTTACCTTGATTGTTATATGTAAACTCATGATGTTTATTGTATTTAAAATTATCTTTTAATTAAAATACTAATTTTCATCTAAACTAAAGATACGATAGGTCATATTATTCATGTGTTAATGTGACAATATTAAAAAAAAATCGTTATCTTTATCTGTCATTTCAACTTCTATTAGAAGTAATCAGAATTTTAATTCGAAACCAAAACTGAAACTAATGTCAACTTAGTCCGATCCCAAATTTTAATATTAGGGTTCCAGTTCATATAAATTCGGTAAGTTTAGGAATTAGGTTCACCCAAACTTGATACACCCAAACTTGGTACAACTTAACCTGAGTTGCAACTGTAACAAAAAGCAATTGGGATCAATTGTTCAGCTACAGGCAAGATTAACAGAAACCATGGCAACGGTGGCTTGAAAAAAGTTGTTCAGCTTGGAAGCTAATGTGGATCTAAAATCTATTTTTTCTCTCAAAAAAACAGAATCTATTTTTTCTCTGTTAGCTGGTGGAAGGTAAGGAATGAACCGCTTGATGTATCGGAGGTTATCTGGATTATGGGAAGCGAATAAATTCGGGTCCAGCTTCTATCAAACCCATTTTAGTAAATTCTAATTCATTTTGGCCCATCTTGATAATGATTGATGGAAAATCTATTTCATCAATAATATTTAGCTTTATCTATTCAGCGAGGAAAACATCATTAGTCGTTTGACAATATTGTGCACGACGCCCTGACTATAAAGCACGAAAAATAAATGTTATAAAATATTTTAGTCTTAAATATCAACGTCTAAAATATCATTCTTATGTAAAAAATATCATTTTTATATAAATAAATAATTCTATAAGGTATTATTATATTCTAATGCTCATGTAAATGAATATAAGCATTCTTATAATTTATATATGAATATATTTTTTGAAGTAAATGTGGCTGAGACATATCTTTTTTTTTTTTTTTTATGTAGGGCTGAGAGGTATCTTTGATTTGGATAAAATTCAATTTCCTAGTCAAATAAATGATGTTAAGTATAATAAATAGAATGGTGTTTTTATCAATCGTCGTTAAATAAAATAGATAGGGTTCGTGTTGTATGTAACCTGGTTACAAGTTACCTAGAAACGAGACTCAATAAATTAATCATGAGAAGAAAACTAATTATCCACGCATAATGATTTAATGCCTTACCATAATTATGAAGTCTCCATATTTACCTTTGAGTTTTTAATTTTTAAAATACAAATTTTAAATCCAAACCATTTACCATGTTGAATACATCCTTTTTTATCATGCTACAAAAAAATAATTTTCATGACCCAAGAGGTGCTTAATTATTGCCCGCAGCAAGCGTTTCAACCACCAATAGCAGAATTGAAAAACTTGAATAATATAGTTTTATAACCACAACAAAGGGGTTACAAAATTGGTACAGATCGAATATATGGAAAGTCTTGATGGTCCATACAGACATACATATATGTATATATAAATAAGATGAGATATACTGGAATTTGAATTCCAGGAGCTTTTATTTAAAAGCCGCAATATCCTTCAAGCGTGAATTATTAGATCATGACGGTCAAGGCGATTGCAGCTGCCGCGACGACCCTGGTCTGATATCCAATATTCATGGGGATCCCACTGGCCCCGTTGTCAGGCTTGGATGGAGTAGGAGTAGGAGCAGCACCATCGGATTCTACAGTGATGACAAGCTTCTGGCCCTTTTGGCAGTGATCGCTCACGCCACAGAAGTACCACTTCTTGCCGGTGGTGCGAAGGTCGATGATGTCGTTTCCGGAAGTAAGAGCCTTGTTGTCGGGTGGCACAATGCACTGACTGAACTCCGTCTGATTCGCCTTGATAACGTTGTGCGCCCCCGCCGGATAGTGGAAAACTGCAAAAAACCAATCAATAATCCAACTCTTTGGGAACCGTCACAAACACCTTGAAGACGTTTGCTCATTAATTAGGAAGAAATGGATCAGATATTGAATTGAATGAAATTGGGTTATATCTCATCTAAATTAAAGAGGATATAGACGATAATTTACTCACCCAACTTGTCCCCAACCTTGAAGGTCATTCCTGCAGCCCAAGCCTTGTAGTCTACGCCCACATCCCAACCAGTATTACCACCTACGACATAATCCGTGCCTAGAGCGACTGCTGGGAGCAATATGGCTGCGAGGCCGGCAATGAGGATGGCGTGCTGCATGGCCATTGTAGTTAATTAATGTCTCGATGCGAGGGAAGGACACAAATGATTCTAGCTAGTGAATGATGATTTCTGAGGTAGCTACTCTAATTAATGGTCTGTTGCTGATGCATCTAAGCATGCGGATATATATACGTAGAGATTTCTAACATGGTCTGTGTCCAGCTGGCCGATTAGAGGAGGGCGATATGGCCAATTTGCCTCGGAGGCCTTGGATGCTCCGTTTTGTGTGGAAATGAACGGTGTGCCGAGGAAGCTGTGGAGATGTCGTAAAGATGCCACACGACCAACATATATTCGGATGGTTTACGGCATCATCCCCAAAATGGCATATGTGAGCGTTTGGCATGCATCTAACGGAATAGCGTGGAACTCAATGTACATTTTTCTCTTTTATCATCACGATATGACATATTAATTATTTAATTAATCTTTTTTCATTTTAACCACATATTTTAATCTTTTTTGTCGTACTTTATATAATTATTCTATTTATTTTTACTTATTCTTACTTTAGGGGTGGAGTTAAGACCTTTGGTGAGGGAGGAGGGATTGTCATCAAGGGAGTATAATATTTTTTGAGGGTGCATCAATTTAAAAAAAAATAAATCATATTTTAAAATTTTTAAGGAATTTTTTTAAATTTAAGGATATGTTTGGTATTCCGTAAAACATGTTAATATAAAATTTTTCGTTCTTCATAACACCTTATTTTTAAGCATTTATTTACATTTTTCATACACAATTATTTTACTTTTTAGATATTTTCCTATAACAATGTATACAACAACTCTTTTCATTTTTACGATATTTAGTCATTATCACTACCTTTATTATATGGCTTCACTTATCGCAATTTAAAGACTTTTATATCAAAAAAATTTTTCTTTTCAAAGTTTTATCAAATACCAAACATAGTAAAAAAAACTTTTGAAGTCAATTACCCAATTAGCTCTATGTTAATATAAAATTTTTCACTCTTTATAATACCTTATCTTTTAAGCATTTTTTCATATTCTTATATAATTATTTTACTTTTCAGTCATTTTTCTATAACTATGTGTAAAATTACTCTTTTACTTTAACTTTACTATCTTTAGTTATAATCATTACCTATATTATATGAATTCACTTTTTTTAATTCAAAGACTTTTATATATAAAAAAAATTTCTTATAAAATTTTTATCAAATACCAATCATATCATAAAAAAAATTAAGGGGTTAACTTCCCCCATCATCTCTATGTGACTTTGCTGGCTTTACTTCTATCATATGGCAATACACTCCCACTTCTCAAAATCTTTTCCATTCTATTCCCACCAATTACTAATTTCCAAACACTTTACCATAAATTATTAGTTATTTGAGAAATGCTTTTTTTTTTTTTTAAATTACAACTTGCGAAATGCTTAAGTAAGAACCAACAGAAAAAAAGTACGCTTAAGGCACCGTATTTTGATTTTAAAAAATTTGCTAATAAGTTTCAAGGTGAGAGGGATTTTATATACTGCCTGACAAATTATCTTTTAAATAATTAAGCTTTCTACAAATTTTATGCCCGCCGTATGAATCTTTAATTTCATTTCGGCCGGTATAGGTTAAATCTAATTTCATTATTTTTATAACCACTTAATTAACTGAGATACGAGAATGATCTTAAATATTAAAAATATTAGATTTTAATGGAATGCATTTCATCTCTAACGAAATGAATTTTATAACGATGAATGAATTATTCAGTGAAAAAAAGAATAAATCAGATGTTGTAGCCTACACCATCCGACCATATTCGTGGGATAAAATTAAGAAGGGGCGTCTGTTTGCTAATTTAGATTGCTTTAGCGTTGCCATGGACTCTTTCCCGCTGTCGATGTCATCAAAGTGAAAAGTACGCTTGAAAATTATGCCGATTACAGAAGTCCTTGCTGATTTGTATGTAGCAGGTTCTTTTAGGATTTTTTTTTATTATTATTCCATCTGAAAACTGCATTATCATATCTATGGTTTTTGTTATATTATTTTACAAATCAAGCCCAAATATTCTTATTACTTTTTTCAACTAATTACGACCCACATGAATATAATTTTAATTTAGATTCGAATATAAAAATAATTTAAAATTTTTATAGCATATTGGTTTTAATTAGGTCCAATAATCTATATATTGAATAATTATACATTTCTGATATTGTATGAATATTAATATTTTTATATATAATAAATTTATTCAATTGAATAACATTTATAAATTTACCTACAGTGGTGTAATGCATTTATTTCGTTATAAGAACTGATAATATTCAACTGGACGTGTCAATCCATTTACAATCTCACTTTTTTTTTATATAAATATAAAAGTTTTTTGCATTAAAGTTTCTAAAATGAGTTATGTGTTGACCTGCTAAAAAAAAACTTAAAATTTTGATTAGAACCAATGTCACAACAACCTGACATAAAAAATCGACCCTGATCGAGTTGAACCACACGCTTTGATCTTGATTCAAGCAAGTACTATATTAATGGTCATATGAGAGATTCTTGAAATCGAATCCACATTGCCCATTACGTGACTGCCGGATAATTAGTAGACTAGTGTAATCTTGAAAATAACTTCTTGTTGCATTATAAATGACAATCAAGTTAAAGATTCACTAAATTAGGCTTTATCTAGCAGAAGTAAGTTTACTGTTAAGACAGCTCATAGTCGACTATGACTGAGGCGAATAGAAATGAGAATAAGATTTGAGATTTGATATTGAAGGCTAAAATTCTTAGAATAGATTCATTATTATTATTATTATTATTATTATTATTATTATTATTTCGTAGCTAGCTGCAAGAGGTAAGATCATGTCTAATATCAATAGAGGGATGCATGATGCTTTGTGTCCATAATGCATTAATGTCGAAAAACAGCTGAGCATATTTTGAGGGCATGTAGTTTTGTAAAGGATGCATGTTTGACAACAATTTCTTCTTGATGATTTATAGAATGTGTATCTAGCGTGGAGCTTTGAAGGACTTTATTAGTACAAAACTCGAGCGTACGTTTGCTATTGTTTTTAACATGCTGTGACATTTTTTTGCTCGCGGAAACTTCATGGTGGTCATGGAAATAGCGCAATAAACGAATTTTCGAGGGGGAGGAATGAAGCGAATCGATTCTTGGATAATTTATAGAATTCATGAAATTTCTCTTACAAGTGAACAAAATATACGTCTTAGAGCTAAACAACAAACACATGAGTTGCAAGTGTACTGGATAGCTCCCATCGGAGGATAGCTTATATCTAAATACAGTTGCCCGACCCTATTGGCCGTTCTCATAATTATAATTATATTGGAGCAGGAGCAGGAGCAGCAACATCGGGTTCCACGGTAATGACAAGCTTCTGGCCCTCTTGGCAGTGATGGGCCAGACTACAAGTGTACCACTTCTTGCCGAGGGTGTGGAGGTGGACGATGTCATTTCCAGAAGCGAGAGCCTTGTTGCTAGGTGGGATTATGCATTGGCTGAACTCCGTCCCATTCACCGTGATAACATTGTGTACTCCCACCGGATAGTGGAAAACTGCAAGAAACCAACCAATAATCAGCTCTTTCGGAACCGTCACAAACGCCTTGAAGACGTTTGCTCATTATTTAGGCAGAAATGGGCCAAATAGTGCTCTCTCTCTCTGTCTCTCTTATTATTATTATTATTATTTTTTTTTTATAATAATAACAATTTCAGATGCTTCCATAAAACCATTTCTAGCGTTTCAGGAATGGGAAAGGAGTGCATCGATGTTTTATTCGTAAAATGAACATTGATCTTTATATAGAATGGACCAAATATTGAATTGAATGACTAATAAAATTAAAAGAGGATATGCATATTTCATAAAAAAAAAAAAAAAAAAGAGAATGTAGATGATAATTAACTTACCCAACTTATCCCCGACCCTGAAGGTCTGTCCTGCAGCCCAAGCATTGTAGTCGACGCCCAAATCCCAACCAGCACTGCCGCCTACGATGTGGTGCGTGCCCAGAGCGATTGCTGGGAGCAATACGGCCACTAAGCCGGCAATGAGGTTGGCGCGCTGCATGGCCATTGTAGCTAATTAATTTCTCGATGCAATGGAAAGACCCAAAAGTATTCTGGTAAGTGTTGATGCTCGAGGCAGCTACTCTAATTAATGGCCTGTTGCTTAATGCACCCATCCGTGCGGCTATATATAGTTGGAGATTTCTAGCGTGGTCTATTTTTGAAGATCGGCAGCTGGCCAAGTACAGGAGAGGGCGATATGGAGCATTTTGGCTTCCAAGGAGGCTTTGGATGCTCTGTTTTGTGTGAACGTGTAGAAACGTCGGAAAGATGCCACACGTCAGACATATGCTAAGATGGTTAATGGTCTATGGCATCTTCCATACATGAGCAGTTGGCTTCTAGTAAATGGAAAACAATGGAAAGGAATGCTCATTTTTCACTTATGAGCATGGTTTGATATCTTAGTTATTTATTTCCACCAATGTTTTAAAAACATAACCGTGAGTTGAATCGTTTTATTTTCGGTTCGAGTTAGCCAGTTCAACCGTTGGCCCAAGCCATTTTCAACCGTTACATATGTGATGTAATAATTATATTTAATTAATTTTAAATTATTAAAGAATAAAATTAAATATACAAACTCCATACAACATATATAAAATTGTTTTGAACGTAATATCAGCATGATGGAATTATTATAGAATTAGTTACTTTATTTAAAAGTAAAATACATTACCTTCATAAAAAATATCATATATTACCCAAAGTGACAATCAATCAGGTTTATAATATAATAATGCGAATTTTTAAAAAAACACCCACATTTATCTGGATATTTTGTAAACAAAGCAACTAAAATGTGGCAGAAATGCGCCCAAGAACGTAGAGCAATTAATGCGCAGTCTTAGCATCGGCGCTAGTGGTGATCGAGACTTCGGGGGAGCATTTTGTCTCCCATTTATTTAAAAAAGTTTAAAATTATTAATCTATGAACCAAATTAATTTACCAATTTTGGGTATTTATATTTTTATTTGGATTTTAAATATAAGAATATTTTAGTAATTTTAAATTATTAAAATGACTAAAATACTCATGTTTAA
>JAXCLR010000073.1:24595039-24608496 GCA_035584095.1 Annona squamosa | reverse complement strand
AATTATTAAAATGACTAAAATACTCATGTTTAAAATTCAAAATGAGTATGTACAAAATTTTAAAAAATTATAAAGCTTATAAATTATATGCATTTTTTATCCTAAGATTATATTGAACGATCATGACCCAAACTTTTTTGCGGCAAAGTTTTTAAAATAAGTTATGTCTTGATCTGAAAAAAAAATATACATTTCAGATTAGAATTAAGGTCGCCACAACCCGACTTAAATAAACCCTGATCGAGTTTCACCCCCAAGCTTTGATCCCGATCAGGCAAGTATTACATTAATTGTCATATAAGATTATTTATTTATTTATTTATTTACAAAAGGTACAAAAGAAGGAAAGAGCAGAGCCCCCAACCTTACGCACCCCACAAAAATTCATCAACGCATAAAGGGGGAACTCCTCTCTTGCCGAGAATCAAAAAAATCTTTACAGAGAGAATCATTGATGCAGTCAGGGGATTACCCCTCCAAAACAAATTACAGATCTCTTGCTTGTAGGCCCATTTACCAAGGTTGCGTGCACAAAGATTTGCACTCTTGAACACATGGGAAAAGTGCAATTGCTCAAACTAATTCCTCAATCTTCTAATATCATTAGCCAGCACCCCAACACTATATCTAACAGTTTCATTTTTTGTTAATTAATTAATCAACATTATAAAATCACTTTCACACTCCACCTTTTTCACTCCCAATTCCGATAACCACTGCAGTCCCAATAAAATTGCCTTTGCTCCTGAGCTGTCATCAAGGATCGCCCCAAATCCCATTGCAGAAGAATGTTAGAAATTCCTGCATTAGTGTTGAGCTTAATAAATCCCACCTTTGGTGGAATCCACCTGGATGGAGAATCCAACAAAGAGAATGAAGCATGATGGCTGGAAATAGATGAGTTATAGAAGTGTAAAAAATTCATGCACCACAGCATTAGATTATCAAAATTAATAGGCAAGCTTTCTGCTAACCAACAGTTTCTTGAATTCCAAGTAGTAAGATATAGCATGAATGGATACTTATCTCTATTTTTTGTTAGAGGTGTGAGAATCTCTTGAATAACATTGACTTTGCTGCATTTCTAAAACACATGCAAAATATCTTCCCTTTCATCCTCCTAATTGCAGAAAATACAGTGGTTCGAACCTTAAATTCCTCTTTTCCCCAGATTGAGAGATTCTTGAAATCGATTAATCCGCATTGTCCGATACACGACCGCGCAGATAAGTAATAGCTAGTTTCTATTTCGGCAGGGGGTTTAGTTCTAGGAAATTTAATTATTTTAATGCCTTAACAGATTAATTTATTGATATCTAAATTATCATTATGTTTTGAAAATCCATTAGCAAGGAATGCTATTATCAAAGTTGGGACCCCACCGGGAGTTGTATTTCGAAAATGAATGAAGCAGGAGTTGGCGGGCTAGTGACACGCTGCAAAGCATCCCCAGATCAAAAATGAATCCCCGCCGAAAGGGAAAAGGACATTCGCCGCGTAGCTAGGCGTTATACATAGCTCGTTAACACATTGATAAAAGTTTTTTTTTGGTTAGTATTGTAAAACATGATATCTGATATTACAAATTAAGCTTATTCACTATGAAGATTATAAGCTCACCTAAATTAGATTAAGACAATAAACCTCCATCTAAATATTAAGGGAGACTAATTACTCTCATCTCTTTAAGGGATACCACAACTCTCATCTAAAAATCAGTTGGAATCCCAACATAAGGGATTGGAACCACTCACCACAACAATGCACCTTCTTATATGGTTTGTGGTATATAATGGAATCATTTGTTGTCCATGATTCATGATAAAATTTTTTAGTTAATAACCAACGGAATCATTTGTGACCAATGAAAATTTCTTGTCAATATGGTATACAACTATTCTTAGCTAATTAATAAATGTTATTGCCATCGAGCCTTTTGCTCGGTGGTACCAGTCATGCCTCTCTTACTAGGTGATCAGGTTTCAAACTATGACAATAAGTTTAGTTAGAGTGTTCATGGTATAGATAATTTAGAAGTATTGTTAGTGGTGTTAGAATATTATAAAAAATTTGTAAGAACGTTTCAAAGCTCAAAGTAAAAAATACCAATAGATATGATTGTCAAATACCCATAAAGATAAATATCATTAATTTATCAAGTTATTAAAATAAGAGATCTTTTGATCAATTCTTTGGGTTTCCTCTGCATTTTTTTATGTATTAAAGGTTTTAGCATAACACGATGTATATTGACCTACCTTAAGGATAAATTAAATGTTTAATATAGTTATTAAAATTTGAATGCAAATAGTAAAAAAACTTTGCTATATATATATATATTTTATTATATCAAATAGGGAAGGAAAACAAAGCTCCCCAACAAGGTTTCAATCCTAGATCTTCGACATGCAAGCCACGACATAAAACCAACCGAGTTATGCTTAGGTTCACAAACTTACTATATTTGATGTCAAACACAATCTCACTTTAATTTGGCTATAAGAATATAGGTAGAAATTGAAACAACTTTTTTTAAGAAAATGAAAAGTCATCAAAAATTGGTTTTATCTTTCCAAGTTATGTAATGGAAACTTTGAATTTCTTATTAATATATATATATTTTTGATTTCTTATATTTACAATTCAAGTTCTCCTAAGTATGTATTTTTTCAATCCTTGAATAAGAAGTGTAAATCTAACAATCATGCAACCATGTATTTATAGGAGATGTTGCTCCTAAAATAAGAGACAAACTTTCTAAACCGGGATTCAAAACATAGATGTCTTGCAACTGAGGTGAGAACCCTACTAGTATAGCTATGCCCATGTTAGTGAAATTTCTTATATCAGTGTGCAATAGTATTGATATGATGAGCTGAGCATTTATTTGGAAAAGCACTTTGTCTAAGAAGAAGATATACTTTGTAGTAAGCACAAACATTTTGGTGGGTTTGGTATTAAAAAAAATATGGGGAACTCAATAAATTTGTATTAAAAAAAAACTAAGTTAGACACTTTCTAAAGAAGTCATCTTCTTTCTACACCCCAGTTTTGAGAAGCAAATACTATAATTTATGTAGTGTTATGGAATACTATAATTTATATATTGGTATTGAATATCAACAATCATCTTCATCATAATCTTATGTTTAGAAAAGGAATTTCAGGGCGAAGGATTGATGAAAGATAATTATTGTAACATTCCACATCAATTATGATAAAGGAGTGAGCTTGGACTATAAGTGGAGGTTCTAGTTGAATAGTCAAGGCGCCTTCCGTGGTGAGCCCAAAAGAACTAAACCGTATGTGCGCAAGGCCCAAAGCGGGTAATACCCGTGACTATTAGTCAAGGTGTGATAATTATTCTTAGGTGATAGGGAATGGAATTGCTAGGTATGTCAAAAGTCTCTGTTCCATTTTCGCAATACGTAGAAGAGTCATTTTAAAATGGTAAAAGATTATTGGTATTATTTACTGAGATAAAAGTGGAACTCTTTTGTGATATTTACCAGAAAGTAAACTTGAAAAATAGCTTCTTGTTTAATCGTGACTGATAATCAAGTTGATAATTGCCTAAGTTGGGCTTTATCTTGTTGTATTTGATTGATTATTAAGGCAACTCATAATTGCCTTGCATCTGAGGTGGATGGAGATGAAATTAAGGTATGATATTTGATATGGAAGCTTAAAATTACAGAATGGACTCATTATTTTTGTGGTTAGTTGCAAAAGATAGAATCAAATCCAATATTAATAGAAGGAGCAGAGTATTCGTATAGAATGCTTCAAGTCCACGATGCGATTATATTGAGGAAAAACTAGCATATTCTAAGAGAACACAGCTTCGAAAAGGCGGTTTGACAATAGTTGATTCCTGAAAATTTATAGAATGTGCTTCACTGTAAGGTATTGAAGGATTGAATTCGTACAAATCTCAAGCTTATGTCTATTATTGTGTTTTATGAGTGCTGACATTTTTTGTACGCTAAAATTTTCTGGTGGTTATGGAAATGATGCATTGAACAAGTCTTTGAGGGGGAGAATGAAGTGGATAATTCAAAAAGCATAAAACATTTCTCTTGCAATTCAATAGAATATATATATTCTATTTATCTATCTATCTTTCTATCTTAGCACTACCCAACAGAAGTAAAGAGTTTCAAGTGCATTGATAGCTCCATCGGAAGGTTGATTATGTCTTAATGCAGCTGCCCGATCCCACTGGCCCCATTCTCATAATTATACTGGAGCAGGAGCAGGAGCTGGAGCAGGAGCAGCAACATCGGATTCGACGGTGATGACAAGCCTCTGGCCCTCTCGGCAGTGATGGCCAACGCCGCAGATGTACCAATTCTTGCCAGGGGTGGGGAGGAGGACGATGTCGTTTCCAGAAGTGAGAGCCTTGTTGCTAGGTGGGATTACGCACTCGAACTCCGTCTGATTCACCTTGACAACGTTGTGCGCTCCCATCGGATAGTGGAAAACTGTGAAAAACCAATAAATAATCCAACTCTTTGGGAACCGTCACAAACACTTTGAAGACGTTTGTTCTTTTTTTCTTTTTTTTTTTTTTCTGACGATGAAGACGTTTGCTCTTTTTTTTTTTTTTTTGATGAAATAGACGTTTGCTCTTTAATTTGGAAGAAATGGGCCAAATATTGAATTGAATGAAATTATGTTATGTCTAATCTAAATTCAAAAAAAGAGGATATACATGATAATTAACTTACCCAACCTATCCCCGACCCTGAAGGTCTTTCCTGCAGCCCAAGCCTTATAGTCGACGCCCACATCCCAACCAGCGGTACCACCTACGATATGGTCCGTGCCTAGAGAGACTGCTGGGAGCAATACGGCTACGAAGCCGGCAATGAGGACTGCGTGCTGCATGGCCATTGATTAATTGTAGCTAATTAATTTCTCTATATAAAGGAAGGACACAAATTATTCTTGTGATTATTGACTCCTGAAGTAGCTACTGTAATTAATGGCCTGTTGCTCATGCTCCTATGCATGCAGATATATATAGGTAGAGAATCCTAACGTTTGAAGTGGCAATCTCGCCAATTAAAGGAGAGGGCAATATGGGGTATTTAGCTTGTGAGGAGGCCTTGGATGCTTGATTTTGTGTGGACGTGTACGGCGTACTGAGGAAGCTGTGGAGATGCTGAAAAGATGCCACACGCCAAACATATATTAAGATGGTTGTTCTAAAGCATCTAAGATATTTAAATGGAATGCGTATAACCGTTATCAATATACTTTTTAAATTTTTTAATATAATTTTTAAATTTTCAATACAACTTTTCTTATTCCTTAAACATATAATTACGTCCTTATCTTATTCTCGATCCCATTCAAACTTATTGCAAGATGGTATATGTGAGCATTTGATATGCAGCTAATGGCATAGAATGGAAAGGAATGCACAATATGACTATGATTTGATATCTTAATAATTTCAATTTTTCATTTTTATCTTTATATTTAATTCTTTTATCATATTTTTTATATAACTATCTCATACATTTCACTTTATTCTTACTAATTGACGACTAAGCTAGGATCTTTGACAGGAGGAGCAATTAGCTACTGAGACGCATAATATTTTTTAAAAGGGTGACCATGTTAAAAACTTTTAAAGAGTATTTTAATTTAAAAAATTCAGCTGTACGTTACTTTAACACTTACTTCATCCCCATCATATCATATATTTTTTATTATTGAAAGTCTATTCCATTTACCATAAAAAATCCATTCCATTTTATTCTCACCAAATACTAATTCTTAATCACATTACAATAAATGATTAATTATTCAACAAATGCATAAGTAGGAACCAAGCAAACACGAAAAATTAGATTTGCTAAGAAGTTGCATGGTTTTGGGAATTTCATATGCTTGTCTTAAAAAAAATATCTTTTTAATATAATCTCCTACAATATATGGTATGGAAGGATTTTCAAGTAAATAACTGAATATTGAGGAAATACTCACAACTTTTATCCCTAATTCCTAATTTACTCATAAAGTTTCATTAATTCTTCTAGCACATATAACATTATTGTAAATAGTAAATAAAACTTGACTATATGTTTTTTATTAGTATTGTATATTGTAACATATGATATTACATATGAAATCCAAACTTGACTATATTCAATTTTAGGTGACTGTAAAAAGGAGATTGCAACTTAAGTTTAATTTGGATGGAAATCTTAACAACTTTCTTTAGCATGGTGGGAATTCTCCAAAAAATTCAGTTCTATCTTCAATATTGATATATGCAATGCAAACTTCGAAGTTTCCTATGTCAACATATAATGATATTGTTAAGATATGAGGGAGTTTTTTGGAAAGCACTTACACCAACAAAGAAGTAATACCTTGTCAAATGAGTTAGGCTTTATCTAGTTGTGTGTAGATTTACTGTTATGATAGCTGATAGTTGATTATAATTGAGGTGAAAGGAAAAGAGGCTAATAAAAAGGCAACATCGCCATATCTGGATTTGTCCAAATAAGTCAGAAGCAAAAAGCACCGAAAATGAAATAGCTGAAATTTTCCAGCTTCATGCATTACTTGCAAAGTTGATAATCAAACCGACTTTGAGCAACTATAAAGAGGGGTCAGGCCTCTCCATGCAGGTGCGTGAATTTGGTGAGCAAGTGAGCAAAGTGTTGTGAGTGGAGTGAGAGAGTGAGCTTGAGACGTGAGTTGAATATAGCATTTTGGAGTTGGGTGGAGTGTGTATAAGAGCTTAGTGGTTAAAAAATAGAGAGAGGGGTAAAGTGTCAGTAGTTATAAAATGTGGGTGTCCAAATTATTTTGGTATAATATTTTATTTTCGAGCATTCATTTTTCAACAGCTAAGGAGTTAGATTTGATATTAGATCCTAAGGTTTCAGAATGAACTTATTATTTTTATAGCTAGTTGCAAGTGATAGGATCATGTTTAATGTGATTCGTAAATGATGCTTCACGTTCACGATGCGTTAATGTTGAAAAATAACTAAGCATATTTTGGGAGGATGTAGTTTTGTATAGGAGGTTTGACAACAATTTGTTCTTGACGATTTATAAAATGTAGTTCAACGTGGGGCGTTGAAGGACTCAATTAGTACAAATCTCGATCGAGTATATGTCTGTTATTGTGTTTAATATGTTATGACTATTTTTGTTCGCTGAAACTTCATAGTGGCTATGGAAGTAGCAGAATAAACTAATCTTTCACGAGGAGGAATGAAGTGGACCAAAATATTCTTGGATAATTAAAAACTTCAAGAAATTTCTCTTACAAGTGAACAAAATATATATTGCAGCACTACACAGCAGAAACATAAGTTTCAAGTGGACTACAAAATATTTATTGCAGCACTACACAGCAGAAACATAAGTTTCAAGTGGACTATAAAATATATATTGGAGGACTACACAGCGGAAACAGAAGTTTCAAGTGGACTGGATAGCTCCATCGGAGGATTGGTTTTATCTTAATATTGCTGCTGGACATCATTGGACCATTCTCATAATTATATTGGAGCAGGAACAGGAGCAAGAGTAGTAGCAGCAACATCGGATTCGACGGTGACGGCAAGCTTCTGGCCCTCTTGGCAGTGATGGGCCACACTACAAGTGTACCACTTCTTGCCGGGGGTGCGAAGGTGGACGATGTCGTTTCCCGAAGTGAGAGCCTTGTTGCTAGGTGGGATCATGCATTGGCTGAACTCTGTCCCATTCACCGTGATAACATCGTGTTCTCCCACCGGATAGTGGAAAACTGCAAGAAACCAACCAATAG
Source organism: Annona squamosa (assembly GCA_035584095.1). NCBI lineage: Eukaryota > Viridiplantae > Streptophyta > Magnoliopsida > Magnoliales > Annonaceae > Annona > Annona squamosa. The sequence continues at coordinate 24,600,695 of JAXCLR010000073.1, read as the reverse complement.
TCTAACTCTTTGGAAACCGTCACAAACACATTGCGGACGTTTCCTCATTAATTAGGAAGAAATGGACCAAATATCTATTTTTTTTTATAATAACAATTTCAGATGCAAGCATAAAACCATTCCTAGCATTTCAATTTGAAACGGGAGAAATAGGAAAAGAGTGCATCTAAGTTTTATGAACGGAGATTGATCTTTACGTAAAATGGACCAAATATTGAATTGAATGGAATTGGGTTATAACTAATCTAGATTAAACTTAAAGAGGATATAGATGATAATTAACTTACCCAACTTATCCCCGACCTTGAAGGACTGTCCTGCAGCCCAAGCCCTGTAGTCGATGCCCACATCCCAACCAGCGGTGCCACCTACGACATGGTGCGTGCCTAGAGTGACTACTGGGAGCAGTATGGCTATGAAGCCAGCAGTGAGGATGGGGATCGCCTGCTGCATAGCCATTGACCAGTTGTAGCTAATTGATTTCTCGACGCAATGGAAGGGGCCCAAGGGCATAGAAGTGTTCTAGTGATTATTGGTTCCTAGGGTAGCAACTCTAATCAATGGCCTGTTGCGCCGATGCACCAATGCATTCGTATATATATGTAGGTAGAGATTTCTAACATGGTCTATATTGCCTATTCAGATAACCGACTGGCCAATTAAAGGAGAGGGTGAGATGGCGTATTTGGCTTTAAGGAGGCCTTGGATGCTCTGTTTTGTGTGGACGTGTACGGTGCACTGAGAAAGCTGTGCAGATGTCAAAAAGATGACACGCGCCCAACATATATTACGATGGTTTACGACATCATCTCCCCAAAATTGCATATGTGAGGGTTTTGAGGAATAGGAATGTAACTGAATGCACGTTTTTTTATTTTTTATTTAACATTTTAATTATTTAATTATTTTATTTTTCATTTTTATATTTATATCTCATTCTTTTTCTTACCTTATTTATGTAATTATCCTGTTTATTTTTATTTTAGTACCGTTTGAAAAATGATAAAAGAATTTTTAAGATACTATAAATAATGTGAAATATAACGGATTGAGTGAATTTTTCATAAACCATCATAATTTTAAAAATAGAAGAGGTTAAGTAGAAATAAAGTTTCATAAACGTTAGACCTCATATGAAATATGACATGGAAGGATTTTTCAAGTAATTAATCTTTCTAAAAATTTTAGACCGTATGAACCTTTAACTTCTTTTACACCCAGATAGGTTAAATCTGATTTCATTATTTCCAGAACTACTTATTTAACTGAGATACCAGAATTATCTTAAATATTAAAATACTTAAATGAAGGGAACGAATTATATGCAAAAAGGCAGACTCTGATGGAATGAATTTTATATTGATGTACACAACCTTTAAATAATTTCCTACAATCCAAAGGAAAATGCAGCCATCCAGAGCAAAGTTCCCACCGAGTAGTCCCAACTGACGACAAAGGGCGTGCTTGGGACTTGGCTGAGGAGAGCTCGAAGGTAGGGGGCATTTGGAGGGATTACTCGGACGCTGTCCGGGAGTGGAACTGAGGCAAAGGTAGAATAGGTTCGGGGCGTTTGTGGGAAGTGAGTGTGAGATGATGAACTAGAGTATGGGGGACTTACTCGAAGCCGAACTTCGGACAATGATAATATCAAATGATGGTATTAGGAAGATCAAACCGGGAGGAGAGGCATTGCTACTATGCTCGGTTTGGTCATCCAAGTCCTACAATAAGGATGCACTTAAGGCGAAATGCGAAGGCTTTGGCGCACAAAAGGGAGTTGCTACTTCACTGACCTGGGAGAAAACTTATACCAGGTGACTCTGTCAGATACGGAGGATAAGCAACGCATTTTGATGGGGCGCCCATGGTGTTTTGAGAGAAAATTACTGCTGGTCGAAGAACAGAAGGACGAGATTGATCTCGCCCACGTTGTGCTTGTTAAAACGCCAATGTGGGTCCACATTACGGGAGTTCCGGCTCTGGTTGACAGAAAGGTTCTGGGAAGAAGCTATGGAAATGGTGGCAACAGAGGGAGAGTTGAAGCTGAAGGTGCTCATAGACTGCCGGGAACCACTCCGACGTGGAATGTTTATCCAAGTAGGATCCCTACAACGGATCTGGATTGCATTCCAGTATGAAAGGCTTCCTATATTCTGCTACTTATACGGCACCATGGGACACACATATAGAGAATGCAGCAGAAAGGACATGGCGCCGAGTGAAGGAGGTAGCATGGAGTTGAACCCGATAGCTGAAGTGGACATGCCGTACGGAAGTTGGCTGCGGGCGGGCTTAAAACCAATGCTGATCAATGGGGGGCAAAGGAAGAGTAACAGGGCTATCCCAATGAAATATCTGGGTGGGACACATCCTGTACAGGGGGAGCACGCAGCAGAAAGTTCAGAATCCCGAAATGCAGATGGCATGGACGGAGAAGAAGACAATAATACAAGGAACAATGGAAGCAGTGGGCCATGCTGGAAACCAAATGAAGTGAATCGTCCAAGCCTGGTTCAGGAGATGCAAGCGGAAAGGGAGCACATGTCTATCTCTGGGGTAGATACCTATACCTTATACTCCATGCCACGACAGCAACTGGAGCTGAAATCCAAACCACAACCACGACAGCAACATGACACCTGCGCTGGTACTCAACGACCTCTGAAACCCGAACCAGAATCCCGTCCACAACCTGTTAGAGATGCTTGGTCTCAGCAACATGGAATTATGAAGCGTGGCAAATTACTTCAGCAAGACAGCGACGTGGTGGAAGGTATAACAGATGGGCTATATGGAAAACACTTGGGACCGTTAAGTGATGCAGCGGCAGACCAACTGTTGAGCGATGCAGTGGCAGACAAACATGCAGTTGCAGTGGCAGACCAACATGGACTTAAGGCAGATGGAGGTGCTCAACTTGGATTTACGGCAGATGGATGTGCTAACTCACAACAGAATCTGAGCACTGGACAGCAACATGACATGATTGTTGGGGCACAGCGGGATTCTAGGGATCCCTCTTACCAGGACAGCGGGCTAGGCTGCAGAAATGTCAAATTGGATTCCCTAAATCGAATGAATGACCATATGATGCGAGCAGAGAGCAGGGTAGATGGAATTCTTATGGAGGACAATTCACTTATGCAGGACAGAAGTGGGATGAAAGGGCCAGCAGTTGGGTTTTCTGCACAACAACTGCAACAGATGGATCCTGATGACAGTGCAGAAGATCAACATGGATCTACGGCTGGTAGAGAACAGGCAGTAATGGAGGACCGGGTGGAGGCTTCTAGTCTTGTTTCTTCTCTTGAAACTCAGGATGTTTGCATGGGGATGGTAGACCGATGGGAGGGGACGGGTAAACCATGGGAGGGAGGAATGCAAAGTAATATTATGAGGGGGAAATGGAAGAAAAGGGCTAGAGGGGGCCAACAACTGAGGGGGGGTGACCTGGGGGATGGAAATGAGAGAAGAAATGGAAAGCGAAGCCGGGGAACTGATGGAGGGGATCAAATGCAAATGCAAAAGAGAAGGAAGAATCAAGTGCCTAGTGAGGCTGTTGAGGTGGAGGCTGGGGTGAGCCCTAGGCCCCACCTCGCATAATATGGCTATTATAGCGTGGAATTGCCGTGGGCTTGGGAACCCACGAGCAATCCGTAGCCTTCTTGACTTGGTCAAGAGACAAGATCCCTGTTTGGTCTTCCTTTCTGAAACAAAATGCAAATCGAATGAAATGGATGGTATTAGAAGAAGACTGAAGTTCGATTGTTGTTTCGCGGTGGATTCAACTGATAGAAGGGGAGGTTTGGCCCTTATGTGGAACAACGACAAACCTGCTTGCATCAAGAGCTTCTCTATACATCATGTTGATGCAGTTTTTTGTGGCTGGAGATTTACTGGCTTCTATGGCCACCCCGAAACCCACCTTCGCTACCAAAGTTGGAACATCCTCAAAACTTTGAGGAACGGGGGGAACGATCCATGGATTGTTATGGGGGATTTCAATGAAGTTTCCGGGCCAAGTGAATACAGAAGTGAGAGAATCCGTCCGCAAGCACAAATGGACTTTTTTTGTGAGACCATTGATCAATGCTACCTTTTGGATATTGGTTTTATTGGAGCAACCATGACATGGAGCAACAACAGACGGGGCGAACAAAGGGTGGAAGCAAGGCTGGATAGGGGGCTTGAGACTGAATCTTGGATGAACCTCTTTTCTCAAGCGAGGATTCATCATCTATCTGCCCCAACCTCTGACCACTGCCCTATTATGCTTTTGCTCAAACCCCGGGCGAGTAGGCGAAAACTACCTCCGGAGTTCAAATATGAGTTATTTTGGAGCCGTGACAAGGAAGCCACCAGCATTATTCATCAAGTCTGGGAGTCTGAGCCTCATGTGGGTACATGCTTCAAGGATCATCTTTGGTGGAAGATTAAGAGGTGTGGACTGGAACTATCAAATTGGAACCGTCATAAAAGGGGTAATATCCGGAAAACCATTAATCAAAAACAGAAGGAGCTTCAAACATTGATGGGTATGCACTCCACTGCTGTGAGGGAGGATTCTATCCTGAGACTCAAGGCTCAAATCAATCTTTTGCTACATGATGAGGAGCAAATGTGGTGCTTGAGGGCTAAGACGCATTGGCTCCGTGAGGGTGATAGGAATACGAGCTTCTTCCACCGTGTCGCCTCCAATAGACGACGAACAAATTTCATTGAGGCATTGAAGGATAGGGGTGGTGCTTGGGTAAGTGACCAAGACCAAATGATGAATGTGGTCGTGGCTCATTTCAAGGAGGTTTATTCCGCAGCTGAGCAGAGGGAGTCGGAGTGGCTAGAGATGGTTATTAAACGGAAAATCTCGGATGAACAAAGGTCGTCCCTTACTTGTCCACTGCAGTCGGAGGAGGTTATTGCGGCAATCAAAGGTATGTGTCCTACAAAGGCACCGGGCCCGGATGGTTTATCGGCTGGCTTCTTTCAGAGGTACTAGCACATCGTGGGAAGCGATATTATCAGATGGTGCAAGTTGTTCTTTGATGAAGAAAACCCAGCAAATCTTAGCAGGCTTATTGGGGAATCAAACTCAACTACTTTAATCCTGATTCTCAAGAAAGCTGGTGCTAATTCATTGTCTCAGTTCAGACCTATTAGTCTCTACAATGTGGCATACAAGATTCTGGCAAAGGTTCTTGCAAATAGACTCAAGGGGGTTCTCCAGTGCATCATTGGGGATGAACAAAGCGCCTTCGTCCCAGGTCGACTTATCATAGATAATATGCTCATTGCCTACGAAGCAATCCACTTGCTCCGAAGTCGGAAAAAGGGAAAATTGCATGATCTGGCAATAAAATTGGACATGTCGAAGGCGTATGACCGGGTGGAATGGCAGTTTCTCAGGCATATGATGGGGATTATGAATTTTAGCAGGAAATGGATTGAATGGATTATGTGTTGTATATCGACGGTCAGATATCGAGTAAATGTCAACGGTTTCAAATCCTCCTATTTCACTCCACAGAGGGGGCTACGACAGGGCGACCCCCTATCGCCATACCTTTTTCTTCTATGTGCTGAGGGGCTATCGGCACTCATATCCCATGCAGTCACTTGTGGAGCTATCCATGGCATCAAAATCCGACCGGGGAGCCCA
>JAXCLR010000073.1:24578167-24594939 GCA_035584095.1 Annona squamosa | reverse complement strand
AACTTGCTAGGTTCTACGGGGAGTGACTTTAAGCAATATCTGGGTCTCCCAGCGTGGCTTGGCCGATCTAAAGCTAGCTTTTTCAATGGCCTCAAAGAAAGAGTTTGGAACAGAATTCAGGGTTGGAAAGGTAAGCTACTATCGTGGGGTGGTAAAGAGGTGCTAATTAAGGCGGTAGCGCAAGCTATCCCTTCCTACGCGATGAGCATCTTCCTTCTACCTATGTCATTCTGTCATGATCTTAATGGAATGCTTAGCAAATTCTGGTGGGGTGAGAAGGATGGCAAACGGAAGGTCAGTTGGGTATATTTATAAATTATCCTTTTGATTTTCATATTTTCAATCTCGCGCTCCTGGCAAAGCAGGTATGGAGGCTGGTCTCCAATGATTCTTCCTTATGTCATAAGGTTCTCAAGGCCAAATACTTCCCAAATTCAGAAATCTGGAATTGCAAGGCCAAGGCATCTGACTCTTACACCTGGAAAAGCGCTCTGAAGGCTCGTGATCTGATAAAAAATGGCTGTAAGTGGAGAATTGGTGATGGGACAAGAGTAAGATTCTTTGGTGATCTCTGGCTTGAGCAGGTGGTGGCCAAGGCTGGGCCCCTTCCATCGTCGATTCCGGAAGACGCAAAGGTATGTCAATTCTTTGATGGGGCCACCAATTCATGGAATAGGGATATGGTGATAGCGGCTGCGGGTGAGCACATATGGCCAATGGTGTGTGGGATTCCTTTTCCCCCGGGATTCACGGATGATTGCTTATTTTGGAGACATGAACCAAATGGGCGCTACTCAGTAAAATAAGCATATAGATTCATGTCCACTGTTGATGTTAATCCAACCATGTCGGATTGTTATAGGGCAATTTGGCGTTTGAAGCTTCCAAGCAAGGTACTCATTTTTGGATGGAGACTTCTTAAGGATGCCCTTCCCACTTTACTCAAGCTCTCTCATAGGGGTATCGACATGGATCTTCGTTGTACTTTATGCATGAGTGAGACTGAAGATGCAAATCACTTGTTCTTGAGGTGTGCCAAAACTGGGGGGATCGGCACATTGGCTGCAAGGGTGAACAACCAAGAGGCAAATGTCAAAACAATTATGGAAACCCTTGTGATGGAGAACAGATCCTCGGATCTTACTATGTTCATCTTATGCTGCTGGAGGATTTGGTATCTCCGTAATAGATTCAGAGAGGATGACCTTGTTTCTCTGTTCTCCGACACACTGATGTGGTGCTCGGAATTCCTTTACCATTACAGGCATGCTGCACGGAGTGCTAGGCCGGGTACTTGGGATAGACCGTTGGTCCCGCAATGGACAAAGCCGCCGGAGGGATTCGTCAAGATAAATGTCGATGCGCGCTCTATTGGTGGTATGTCATTTTTTGGTTGTGCTGCGATCATTAGGAATTCTCATGGCGATTTTCTGGCCGCAAAGGGATGGAAGCGGGCGAATGTGATGGATCCATTGTTCATGGAGGCGACGGTGTTCCTGTTGGGACTTCAGTGGGCAATTCAGATTAATTCCACCAACGCACAAGTCGAGACTGACTCGCTCATATTGTGCAACCTCCTATCTAATAATGATCCTATATCCTCCCAGGTGGGTTTTGTTATTGCGGAAATCAGGCATATTCTGAGTACTTATGCTTCTATCTCGGTCCATCATGTTCTCAGACAGGGAAATGATGTTGCTCACTCTCTTGCTGAATTGATTTTGAGGTCATCTGGTAACAATTTCTGTTGGCGGAGAAATCCCCCCCAAGCTATTCGTGGAAAACTCTGTAAAGGCAATTTTTTGGCAATGTTCTGTGGGGAATACTCTACCCCTAATCCCCCAAATTCGGGTAGGGAATAGGGATAGAGTGAATCCTCTTTATTAAAAAAAAAAAAAAAATTTATATTGATGTACGAATCATTCAATGGAAAAAAAAAAGGAGAATGAATTAGATGTTGCAGCCAACAACATCCGACCATTGGGATAAAAAGGAGCATCTGTTGCTAATTTTAGATTGTGGTAGCGTTACCATGGACTCATTCCCACTGTCGATGTCATCAAAGTGAAAATGAAGCAGGAAAAATATGCCGATTACAGCAGTACTCCAATTCGTACATGGCAGGATCTTTTAGGAAAATTAGTTTCTATTTTAAATATAATTTTCTAATTTTATAGCTTAGTTTTAATTAGCTCCAATAACCTATGCATGCATATTCAATAATTACGTAGTAATTTATGATATTGTAGGAACATTATTATTCTATTATTTCCAATTTTATAGCTATTTATTCATATAATAAATAGGTTCAATAGAATAACATTTTACAAATTTACATAAAGTGGTGTAATGCATTTATTTCGTTACAAGAACTGATATTAATCGACTGGACTTGTCCATCCATTTGCAAATTGCAATCTGACTTTTTTATAAATATAAAAGTTTTTCGCGTTAAAGTTTCTAATATGAGTTATACGTTGATTTGATTAAAAAAAATTATAATTTAGATTAGAATTAAGGTCACTACTCACCACAACATGGTATAAACCGACCATGATCGAGTTGTGTCTCCAAGCTTCGATCCTGATTAAGGCAAGTCTCACGTTAACGGTCATACCATAGAGTCTTGACCGTCAGATAATTAATAGCCATTTTCTATTTCGGCAGGGTTTAATTCCAGGAAAAATTACTTAGTTTAATAATTTAATACATTAACTTATTGAATCAAATTATCATTATATTCGGAAAATCCATTTAGCCCAGGAATGTTGTTATTAGAGCAGGATACTTCCAATAGATCGATGTAATTCGAAAATAAATGAAGCAGAGGTTGGTCAGCCTGGGCTTCTTAATTATCGGTAGTGCCAAAAACGGTCTCCCATCGAAAAGGGAAGAACGTTCATGATAATTTAACCGTGGGACCACGGCTATTATAGTCATCTTATTGATATAAGTTTTAGTTAATCACGAGCAGAATAATTTGTGACCAATCAATTTTTTTTATCAATGCGGTATATAACCAATTCTTAGCTAATTAATAAATCCTTTTAAATATAATAAATGGATTAAATTTTATAATTGAGTCCTTAAAATAAGAAATTTCTTGATCGACTCTTTTGGTTACTATGTGCTTTTTAATATTATAAAGTTTTTAGCATATGTGTATTGACCAACCTCAAGTACCAATTAAATATTTAATAAACTATCAAAATTTGGGTGTAAATAGTAACATAATTTACCTATTTTGGGTTCAAATATAGCCCAATCTTAATTTTGCTATGAAAATGTTGTCACAACTTAATTTTAATTCGGGTGAAAATTTCAACAATTTTCTTTACCTGGACGGGTAACTCTCCACAAATCAGTCTTATCATCCATATAAACTTTTTTTTAATGAAACACTGTGTTTCATGCCTGATCACCAGATTTCTATGCAATGTAAACTTAGAGTTTTTTACGTCAATGTGTGATGATATTAAGAAAATGAGCAGAACATTTATTTGAGAAAGCGCTGAGACTAAGAAGAAGTTAAACCTTGTCAAATAAGATGATATATAGAAGTAAAAGCATTTAATGAACTTAGTATTCAAAAAAAGAGGAACTCAGACAATTTTTTTCCGAAAAACTAAGTTGATAGTTTTTTAACGAAATCTTCATGGGCTTCTCTTTTGATATATTCATACCATAGTTTATATTATTATTGAATTTCAATGATCATCTCCATCCAAACCTTACATTTGAAAAGGGATAGTTTGGGAAGGTAAACTATGAAAGACAAGCATTCTTGTGTAATAGAGAATGGAAAGTTAGTGAAATTTTAAGCGGATCGTTGGGTATGTCAATAACCTCTAATCCACTTAATTTCTTATAGCATCAAGGAGTGCGATTGTTCTAAATTGGTAAAGGATTTTTGAGACAATATTCATTGATGGAAGTGGAACCTTTTTGTGCTATTTATTAGAAAATGTGATATTGAAAGTAGTTTATTTGTCATGCCTTGGCTAACCGTCGTAGGTATTTTTTGCTTTGGGCTTTGCGCCCACATAGTTTTGTCATTTTGGGCTCATCCAAAAAAGGAGTTTTGGAACATTCAACCAGAACATGCACTTATAGCTCAATCTCTCTTTTTGATCCTAACCGATATGAGATATTACATCCACCCTCCTTGGGACTCTAACGTCCTCGCTGGATGAGTTCTTGCTAGTTTGTTCTTACTAAACAAATCAGTAGGATATCGGGAGTTAACTCTGATACAATTTTGTCACACCCTAACTGACGATTAGGATAAAGAAGGAAGTTTGGATTATAAGTAGAGGTTCTTATTGAATGGTAGAAACGCTTTTTCGGGTGAGCCAAAAAGGACAAAATTGTGTGGGTGCAAGGCCCGAAGCGGAAATACTTGCGATCATTGGCCAGGGCGTAATAAACTGATATCAGAGCATATTCTCGATATCCTACTGGTGCGTCTGGTAGGAACTCATCCAATGAGAATGCTGGAACCCCAAAAGGGATGGATGTAATATCCTACATCGATTAGGACAAAGAAGGGAGTTTGAGCTATAAATAGAGGTTTTGGTTGAATGGTTGAGGTGTCTTTTTATGGTAAGCTCAGACAGACAATGCGGGCCTAAGGCTCAAAGTGGACAACACTTGCGATTGTTGGCCAGCATAACATTTTTATTTTCTTATGAATGGCAATCAAGTTGAAAATTAGGTAAGTTGAGGCTATTTATAGTTGCCTTTTGACTGTGGTGGATAGAATTGGAGATAAGTTGTGAAATTTAATATGGAAGTTTAGGGTCCAATAATGGACCCAATAGCTTCTTTAGCTAGTTACAGGAGATAGAATGCATATCTAATGTTAATAGAAGGCAATGAGGATTCACGTAGTATGCTTCATGCCCATGATACGCTAATATTAAGGAAAGAGCTGAGCACATTTTGAGAGGATGTAGCTTCGAAAAAGAGGTTTGACAATAGCTGATTCCTGACAATTTATAGAAAATGTTCTAGTGAATTTGGATGATATGTCTGTTATTGTAATATGCTCCAATCTTTTTTATTCATTGAAAATTTACGGTGGTTTTAAAAGTGACGCAATTAAATGAATCTTTGAGGGGGAGGAATAGAGTAGATCAAAGTATTGCTGGATAATTTATAGAGTGCTAAAAATTTCTCTTGCAAATGAACAAAATACATATCGTAGCACTGCTTAAAAGAAACATGAGTTTCAACTACATTGATAGCTCCATCGGAGGACTGGTTATTTCGTAATACAGCTGTCGAATTTCATTTGTGTGTTCTCATAATCATATTGCAGCAGGAGCAGGAGTAGGAGCAGCGACAGTGGATTCGACGGTGATGACAAGCTTCTGGCCCTCTTGGCAGTGTTTGCCCACTCCACAGGTGTACCACTTCCTGCCCGGAGTGCGGAGGTAGACGATGTCATTTCCAGAAGTGAAAGCCGTGTTGCTAGGTGGGATTATGCACTCCTTAAACTCCGTCCCATTCATTTTGATAACGTTGTGTTCTCCAATCGGATAGTGGAAAACTGCAAAAAACCAATCAATAATCCGACTCTTTGGGAACCGTCACAAACACCTTGAAAACGTTTGCTATTTAATTTGGGACGCCTATACGAAATTCCCTTCAATTTTAAAAATCTCAATGGTTGATAAAAAATTCACTTCATCCATTGTATTTAACATCTTTTATAGTATTCTGAAATTTTTTTATTTTTTTAATTTCACTATATATAAGTCTCATTTATAAATGTGTAAAATTAAAATAATAAAATGGTTTAATATTAAAATATCAATTTTAAATTAATTTTTTCAACATCTAAATCATCTAAGATATCAATAATATATAGATAAATGATTCTATATGGCATTGTTACATTCTAATATATGTGTAAATGGATCTAAGCATTTTACATAATTTACACATAAATGCATCTATTTTTAAGCAAATGTGCTCTATCCGCATATTGGATTGAAATGAAATTTTATCTCCTAACTACACAAATGATGTAAAATACAATGAATAAATTGAATTTTTCATCAAGAATCAACATTTCAAAAATGAAAAAAGTTTCAAGAAATTATTTCTATAAAAGTATTCCCGACTAGGAATAAATGGGCCAAATATTGAAGTAGATGAAATTGGGTAGTATCTTATCTAAATTAACGAGGATATAGATGATAATTAACTTACCCAACTTATCCCCGACCTTGAAGGTCTTTCCTGCAGCCCAAGCCCTGTAGTCAACGCCCACATCCCAACCAGCGCTATCACCTACGATATGGTCTGTGCCTAGAGCGACTGCAGGGAGCAATATGGCTACGAAGCCAGCAACGAGGATGGCGTGCAGCATGGCCATTGATGGAATTGCAGCTAATTAATTTCTCGATGAAATGGAAGGACACAGAAGTATTCTAGCGTTTCTTGATTCCTGAGGTATCTACTCTGATGAATGGTCTGTCTCTCATGCACCAATGTATGCGGATATATATAGGTAGAGAATTCGAACATGGTCTCTATTGTGACAGCCAACTGTCCAATTCAAGGAGAGGGCGATATGGCGTATTTGGATTCCAAAGAGGCCTTCGATCGATGCTCCGTTTTGTGTGGACGTGTACGGTGTGCTGATTACTGAGGAAGCTGTGGACATGTACAAAAAATGCCACACATCGAACATATATTTTAAGATGGTTTAAAATGCATATGTGAGCGTTTCACACCGAGCGAGAATAGAAAGAACGGAATTTATCAGAGTGCACATTTTTTTTTTCACTTTTTCTATTATGATTTGTATTTTAATTATTTAATTATTCTATTTTTTTCATGTTTTGTTCTTATATTTCAGTTTTTAAATTATTTGTCTTTTTCCATTCAATGCCCATATTCTTCCCTCTTCACCCTTGTCATATCACATGATTTTCTTACTTTTTAAAATTTATTCCAATATATTTCCACCCACTACTAATTTCCGAGCACTTTAGTAAAGGATTAATTACCGAGCACTTTAGTAAAGGATTAATTATTTCAGAAATTCTTAGGTAAGAACTAACAAAGCATGCACGCTTGAGGTTATATGCAAAGATGCAGATGTCAATGGAATGCATTTAATCTCGAACGAAATGAATTTTATAATGATGAATGAATTGTTCAATGAAAAATGAATTAGATGTTGTATCCTACGCCATCGTGGGATAAAAAGGAGCATCTGTTGCTTACTTAGTTTGTGGTAGCGTTAATTACCATGGACTCTTTCCCACTGTCGGTGTCATCCAAGTGAGAATTAAACAGGAAAATTATGCCGATTTCAGCAGTACTCCGATTCGTATATAGCAGGATCTTTTCGGAAATTTAGTTTCTAATTTTATAGCATATTCGTTTTAATTAGCTCCAATAACCTTTATATATTGAATAATTACATTTTTTGATATTGCACTACTATTATTATTCAATTATTTTTAACTTTTATTGCTATTTATTCATATAATAAATAGATTAATCCGGATAACATTTATAAATGTACAAATTCCATGTACACCTACAAATTTTATTCTTAATTGCACTGATGCCTTTGGACTTTAAAATTTTCAAATTCTTGCAATTTATTCAAAATTACATTTATACTCATTCCACTTAAGGAAATAATGAATACATTTAAAATTTAATTTTAATTTAAAGTTAAAATTCGTATTCAAATGAATTTTTTATTGATATTTTTCGTACAACATGATATATAATCTTACGTATCAGACTTATTCACTCGGAGATTACAAGCTCCACTTGCCCAGAGGAGTCCTTTCCCCGCTACTCCGTGACGAACCGAGCAAAGCTCAAATTAGCCACATTCAAATGAATTTAATTACAAAAAAAATCGTACTTTTACCCGCGCGCTATGTACAAAGGTAACGATGGCATTTGAAAAATGACACGGCACAAAAACCCTTTTTGTTACCTTCCGTTAGCAAGACGCAACAAAAGTTTACATTATGGAAACTTGTAAACTTCCTAGCCAATTGCAAAATTAAGGGCCAAAAAGTGCCGCCTTGTAACCTATATATACTGAATAATTATCTATTTATGATACTGTATGGCCATTATTATTCAATTATTTATATTTTTACAACTATTTATTCGTGCAATGAATAGATTCAATAGAATAACATTTATAAATTACATAAAGTGGTGTAGTGCATTCATTTGACTGTAACAATTGATAATGCAACTGGACTTGTCAATCCATTTACAGTCTGACCTTTTTATAAATATAACATTTATTGCGTTAAAGTTGCTAATTAAAATGAGTTATGTGTTATTCATAAAAAAAAATGAGTTATGTGTTGATTTGAGTGAAAAAAATTATAATCTAGATTAAAATCAAGGTCATCACAAGTCGAACGATGTCTTATCCAAAAAAAATCCAACGATATAAATCAACACTGATTGAGTTGCACCCCCAAGTTTTGATCCTGATTCAATTAAGTACTAGGTTAAAGGTTATAAGAGATTCTTGAAATCGAATCCACATTGCCCATTACATGAACGCAGGATGATTAGTAGGCAATTTTTTATTTCTGCAGGGTTTAGTTCCAGAAACTTACTTAATTTAATTCCTTAATAGATTAATTTATTGAATCTAATTATCATTATGTTTAGATGATACATTTAGCAGGAAATGTTATTATCAGTGCAGGACCACTCCATTGGGTTCGAAAATCAAATGAAGCTGTGGTTGGTGAACCTATGACACAATGTAGAGTAGTGCTTCGGATCAATTCCTGGGATTCTACGTGCCCTGCTAGCGCAGTTGGCGACACATGACGACTTATGCTCCGATTGTCAGGGATTCGAATCCCGCCTCAGCCGTGTCCCGCTCTCGGCCTTGAAGCAGCCGTGCTCGGCCAAATCAAAAAAAAAAAAAACCTAGGATTCTGACAAGCGGCACAAAAATGAATCGATCTTTCATCCAAAAGGAAAGAGCGTTCATAAGAATTTAACCCTGGGATGACCTGAGCTATTATAGAAGTTTTAGCTAATCATGAATGGAATTATTTGTAAACCACTAATTTTTTTTTGTTGGTGTGATATACAACTAATTCGTAGCTAATTAATAAATATTTTTAAACATAATAAATGGATTAAATTTCATAAGTTAATTTATTAGGTCATTCAAATAAGAGATTTTTTAATTGATTCTTTTGGCTCCCTCTACATTCTTTTTATGTGTCTTTTTAATATACTAAAAGTTTTTAGCATAACATGATATATATCCAATTACCTCAAGTACCAATTAAATGTTTAACTTAGCTATTAAAATTTGGGTGTAAATGACAATAGAACTTAACTATATTTGGTGTCAAATAAAGTCCAATTTTAATTTGGTCGTGAAAAGGTAATTGCGGCTTTTTTTAATTTTATTTTAGGTGAAAATCTGAGTAACTTTCTTTAGCAGAATGAATAACTCTCCAAAAATCAATTTTATCTTACATACCAACTTATGCAATTCAAAAATTGAAGTTTTCTACCCCAATGTAATATTGATATGATGAGCAGGACATTTATTTTGAGAAACACTGAGACCAAGAAGAAGCTACACCTTGTCAAATGGGAGGATATGTGCAAGCATAGATATCTTGATGTGCTTATATTCATTAAATAAAGGAACTAACAAAGTTTTGCTAATAAAACTAAATTGCATTTTCTAATGGAACCATCTTTTTTATAAGCTTCTGTTTTGCGACGTAAATACTGTATTTATATGATAGTATCGAATTTCAATGATTATCTTCATCCCAATTTTATATTTGAAAGAGGATAGTTTGGGGAAGAAAGCTAGTGAAAGATAATCATTCTTGGATAATAGGATATAAGAAGTCAGTGAAGTTTTAGTGAGATGGTATGTTATTATTATTATTTTTTTGGAAGTAACAGAATGCTCCTATCCCCTTAACTCTCACCCAGGAGGGATGAGAATTACGGAGGGAAGATGGAGCCCCCAAGAGATTCAATTAGATGAAAGAAGAGTCCTTATAGAGTTGAGAGAGAATACATGTTGGTGGGATCATCCAGCATTAGGAAAAGCCACTTGAGAAGAGAGGGATACCAGCCAAGGTTGTGAGCAACTATTGTATATTTAATCGTTTTAATTTATTGCAATATCAAAGAGAGTGATTGTTCTAAAGTAGTAAAGATTTTTTAAGATAACCTTCATGGATGTTGGCGGAGTTAGGGCAATAGAAAATCAGCATGTTCTGAATAATAATCAAGGTGAAGATTGGTAAAATTGGCTTTATCTAGCGTTGCTAGATTTACTATTAAGACGAATAAAATTTTGCCTTATATATGACTCATGCGGATGTGGGTAAGGTGCGAGATTTGATATGGAGGTTTAAAGTCCGAGAATGGATTTGTGATTTTTTATAGCTAGTTACGAGAGATAGAATCATATGTGATATTAATAGAAGATAATGAGAATTTGCATTGTATGCTTCATGTCCATGACACGTTGATGTTGAGGAAATAGGAGAAATAGCGAAGCATATTTTGCGAGGACGTAGCTTTGCAATAGAGTTTTGACAACAATTGAGTCCTGACAAATTATGTAATAATGCTCCAGTGTGTGGCGGCATTGAAGAACTTGATTTGTACAAATCTTGAGCATATATTGTTATTATGTTTGATACACACTGACTCTTTTGTTTGTTGAAACTTTATGGTAATTATGTAAGTGACGCAATAAATGAGTCTTTGAGAGGGGAGGAATGGTGGGAATCATAGGATTCTTGGATTATTTATAAAGTGCAAGAAATTTCTATTGGAAATGAACATAATATATCTCATATCTCTCTCTCTCCTGCACTACATAACAAAAACAGCAGTTTCAAGTATACTGGATAGTCTGTCGAAAGGTTAGTTATGGCTTAATACAGCTGCCGGATTCCACTGGCCCTCTTCTCATATCTTTTTTTTTTTTTTTCATAGGACCTTTTCTCATATCTTAGTTGGAGCAGGAGCAGGAACAGCAACATCGGATTCGACGGTGATGACAAGCTTCTGGCCCTTTTCACAGTGATGGCCTACTCCACAGATATACCACTTCTTGCCCGGGGTGTGGAGGGTGATGATATCGTTTCCAGAAGTGAGAGCCGTGTCGCTGGGTGGGTTTATGCACTCCTTGAACTCCGTCCTATTCACCTTGAAAACGTTGTGTTTTCCCACCAGATAGTTGAAAACTGCAAAAAACCAATCAATAACCCAACTCTCTGGGAACCATCTCAAGCACCTTCAAAATTTTTGCTCCTTAATTAGGAAGACATGGACCAGATATTGAATTGAATGAAATTGTGTTATCTGAAACCTAATCTAAATTAAAGAGAACGTAAATGATAATTGACTTACCCAACTTATCCCCGACCTTGAATGTCTTTCCTTCAGCCCAAGCCCCGTAATCGATCCCCACATTCCAACCAGCGCTACCACCGACGACATGGTCCGTGCATAGAGCGACTGCCGGGAGCAATATGGCTACGAAGCCGGCAATGAGCATGGCCATTGATTAATTGTAGCTAATTAATTTCTCGATGCAATGGAAGGACAAAAATCGCTTTAGTGATTATTGATCCCTGAGGTAACTACTCTAATTAATGGCCCGTTGCTTATGCTCCTATGCACGGGGATGGGAAATATATAGGTACGGATTTCCAACATGGTATATGGCCTGCTGGCCAATTGAAGGAGAGAGCCATATGGCCTACTCGGCTCGCAAGAAGGCCTTGGATGCTTCGTTTTGTGTGGACGTGTACGGTGTACCGAGTAAGCTGTGGTGATGTAAAAAAGATGCCACTCGTCAAACAGTTATTAAGATGCTAGGGCATCATCCCCGAAATGGCATATGGCAGCGTTTGGCATGCAGCTAATGGAATGTAATCGAATGGACTACACATTTTTCGCTTTTCTTGTTATGATTTGACATACTGATTACTTTTCTTATTATGATTTGACATATAGATTACTTAATTACTAATTACTCAATTTTTATTTATGTCCCTGTATTTCAGTCTTTTTCTTAGATTTTGCATATAATTATACTATTCATTTATTTATGTCCCTGTATTTCAGTCTTTTTCTTAGATTTTTCATATAATTATACTATTCGTTTCGCTTTATCCTTACTTTAGTGCAGCTAGGAACTTTGATGGGGAGAAATTTAACATCGATGGACCTTAATCTTTTCTAAGAGGCGTAGCTATATAAAAATATATATTTTAAAAAATCCGTTAAGAGTGGTTTTTTAATTTCAAAAAATTTAGAGGGCAATCGCCCCTCTTTAGCTATATGACTATGCTACTTACTTTATCCCTTTTAGCCCACCTCAGACACTATACAACATCAACTTGAGAATGGAAATGTCCGAAGTTAATATTGTTAATTATTTAATTATCATACTTTTTCCATTTTTATTCATGTACTCTAATTTTTTCCATATATTTTCATATAATTATCTTATATATTTTTGCTTTATTCATACTTTGCTCTTATTATATATATTTGTATCATTCCATCTCTTACCAAACATTCTAAATAATTAATTATTTGAGAAATGCTTAGGTAAAAACCAACCGAGATGCATGCTTAAGCCATCATATTTTGAGATTTGTATCATTTGCAAATATACTTGCATAAGTTAACTATAATTACGAATATACTCACCTAATTTTAAAAATTACAAATGACCTTATATAATAATTTGACTATAATTATAAATATACTTAAGACGTTATAATACTGTCACAATGTCATTACAATGTGAGTATATTTGCAAATGTATACAAAGTATATAGGTATATTTGTAAATTATTTTATACCATATTTGCAAATATACTCACAAACTTTGAATATATTTGCAAATATACCTATATTGTAATAACCTTATAATGGAGAGGCATGACGGCACTATAGTGATATGAGTATATTTGCAATTATAATTAAATTATATGGAGATTATTTATAATTTTTGAAACTAAATGAATATATTTGCAATTATTGTCAAACTATGTGGGTATATTTATAAATTATCCTTTTGATTTTTTAGAAAAAAATGCATTTGCTAAGAAGTTGCATGTTGCAAGGAATTGCAGATACTTTATCTGAAATTTTATCTTTTCAATATAGTCTCCGTACAAAATATGGCTTAAATTAAGGATTTTTTGAGTAATTAGTCTTTCTAAAAATTTTAGATTATATGAAATTGTTAATTTCATTTGGACCGTATAGGTTAAATCTATTTGATTATTTTCGGAGCCACTTACTTAAGAGAGATACAAGAATTGGATACTTAAATGAATTAATTTAATTAAATCTCAGACGAAACAAATTTTATACTAATAAATGTTTTACTTAAGGACAAACGGAATCATTTGCGACCCATCAAAATTTTGTGTGTGGTATGTAAAGAATTTCTTAGCTAATTAAAATTTTTTTAAAACATAATCAATATATAATATACATTAATTTATTAAGTCAATAAAACAAGAGATTTCTTGGCCAATTCTTTTGATTCCCTCAGCATTCTTTTTACGTGTCTTTTTAGTATACTAAAATCTTTTAGCATAATATGATGTACATAGGCCACACCCAAGTTCAATTAAATGTTTAATAAAGTTATAAAAATTTGGATATGAATAATAATAGAATTTAGTTATATTGGTAATTTTAATTTAGCCCCAAAAAGCGCATAAAAAAATTGCTGATGCTCTATTTATGGACCCGGTATACGCTTTGGTATGTTCTCAAAAAAATTTTAGGAAGGAACTTCTCCATTTTAGTCCACATTAACGATGAAATAAAACCAACCGGAGATCCTTTTGCATTTCATGATCGTCTGGTCATCTTCATTAAATGAAAAGAAGACATACCCAGTAATCTATAACTGTTGGGATACAAAGCACAAGCCAGGCAGCAACATGTCACCAATGCTAAATTAATAACAGAAAATAAATTTCGTCAGGAAAGAAAATTAAGCACCCAACAACCTAGCCAAAGCCTGATAGATCATGATCACATCATCATGGAAGCCATTGCCATGACGGCTGCCATCAAGAGCTGATGTCCAGATGACATGATCCCAAGTGCAGAACTGGGTGCTTGCGCTGCTGGCATCGTCCCTGTGGGAGCTGGAGATTGAGCCGAGGGCTCTGCGACGTTGACGGCCAGCTTCTGCCCACCTGCGGCACAGTGCTGCGCTACTCCGCAGATGTACCACTTCCTTCCTGGGGTCTCCAGGGTAATTACGTCATTTCCGGTTCCCAGAACGTTTCCGTCGAGTGGCTCCTTGTTGCATGCTTGGAAATTGGTGCCATTCACCTTCAACACCGTGTGTGCTCCAGCTGCATATTTGAACACTGCATACAAAAAAAATAAAAATAAAAATACAATATTAGAGCATATTTGGGAAGTAATAAAACTTGAAATAAATTTTTTTATATAAAATTTTTTTAAATAATAGAATAATGAAATATAATAGGGATAATGATGAAGAATAAAAAAATAAAGTTAAAATAGATAAGTTAGTTGTACGTGTAATTATGTAGAAATTGTATAAAAACATGTGAAGAAATAACTAAAAATATGATTGTAATGAAGAGTGAAAATTTTTAAATTGAAAAGTGTTTTTTTTTTTTTTAACCAAATGGGAGTAATCACATCCTTAGCATGCTATCTCGAGTAGGCAAATAAATATAAAAGGGATATCTGATTGCAAATATTACCGCATACTTTTTTTACTGTCAATTAAAATATAAAAAAATTATACGAATTAAATTACAAAATTGTAATTAAATTATAATTGCTAATACTTCGCTTATAATTAAATTTGTACAAAAAATTATCAGTTACCGTGACCTCTTTGAGAACTAATTTACGAATTACATGAAAAATAAATTTTTCATCTTAAATTTGTCATGACCGTAATGAAATTGGTATGTCTAAATTTGAAAATTTTAACAAATTTATGTGTATATTTGCCAATGTTATAAAAAAAAAAAAGGTATACGGGGCAATTTTAACGAATTGAAAAATATAGGTAAATACCTCTGTTAAAACAGACAAGACATTGCAAATAAAGAAATTGATTGGATTAACGAATTGATATTGTTGAGAAACTCTGTACTGATAACTTTATTGCTATGAATTCTGTGGATTACTCTATCCCGACCCCTCTTTAATGGAGGTCGGTCGGGGTAGAGTTATTCCTTTTCATCAAAAAAAAAAAAAAAAGAAATTGATTGGATTAATCACCAAGCTTGTCTCCAACCGTGAAATGCTTCACCGCAGCCCATTTTTGGTAATCGAAGTTGCGGGTCCACCCAGCTTCGTCTCCAACTATGAATTCTTTGGCCCAAGAGACGGATGGAATCAGAAGCAAGGCAATAAATGCAATGAATGAATGCAGACGATGAAGATGATTAGAAGCCATGGGAGCTAGCTTAATTAGCAATGAATGGACTTTAAACCTCTCTTCTGGCTAGCTCCAGTGGTCTTCTAATTCTCAAGTGGAGATTGAAGAGAAATGAGCTTGTGACGACTTAACTCGTGTAATTCTATTTATATAGAGTCTAATCCCAGAAGCAAACGATGCAGGCCGGCTCGGGTGGATTGTCATGAATGGAATTAGCAAGCAAGGGCTCGGCAGTCCTAGCCGTTCATGCCCAATTAATTAGTTAATTAATCAATCATTAATTAAGAGAACCGGCCGATCGATTTAATAGATTCTATATCATTCCGTTGTTACTAAAGGAATCGACGAATGCGTCAATTTGATAATCCCCCTAAATCCTTATTAATTAAGTGGTATGGAAAAATAATCAACTCGTAGACGTATCTTCAATTCATGAGTGGCAGAATATTAGTAGTTAATGAAGTAACGACAGTAGAGACCTTGCTTCTATGAAACCCACTGTCTGATGTATGATTTGTTTCATCCATAGTATTTAATATTATTTATATTATCGTAAAAAATCTTATATTTATCTAAAATTAATGTATACGATTCCTACCAATAAATATATAAAATCAATGTAATAACGTATTTTAATATTAAATTCATAAATAATATTTTCATCATCTAAACTGTTTAAAGTATCATTATTATGTGGATAAATAATTTTATAAAGTATTAATATATTCTAATATATATGAATGAATTTAATCATTTTTCTTAATTTACACATGAATATATTTATTTTTAAGCAAATAAGAAATGTACACATATTTGTTTGGATGAGAACATAGTACTATAAAGATAATAAATAGATTAGATTTTACATCATTAATTAACATAATAAAAAGAATTTCATGAAATCACTTCTATGTACGAGACTGAACATCTATATTATTAAGATAAAATTAAAAAATTATAAACAAAAAGATCGAATAAAAAAGAACAATCTATTTTGACCTATTTTGATAATGATGTGAAATTTATTTGCTTATTGCATTTAAAATTTTTGTTTAACTCATAAATTTTATTTAAATCAAAGATGTGCATAATTAACCAACTAAGCATAGCTGGGTTGACTATGGCTGATGACTGTCACACTCTCCCCCACCCCCCTCCCCAGCAAGAGTTCATATCTCAATCGACCTTGTAGTGTACAAGCTGTTGGAAACAATGTTTCAAAACAAAATAAATTGAACAAAGCTTGAGTTTTGATGATTAACAAGAACTAATTTGAGAATAAGAAGAATACTAATGAGTT
>JAXCLR010000073.1:24518267-24543873 GCA_035584095.1 Annona squamosa | reverse complement strand
AGGGTATGTGGTCGAGAGTCTGATGTATGAGAAGTCAAGTGAGGGAGAATGGTATCCAATTGCTAACGTTTTTGATTGGTGCAGGGGTTATTTTTGAGCTGACAGAACAGCGAATTTGTTGGGCGGGTCATGTATTTTGGACCATGAGCCGGTTGCTACGTGGCTCCGTCCTGGGGGTGGATGTATTAAGATAAACGCTGATGGTCGTTGCTGTGCTGCAAAGAAATGTATGGGATTTGGTGCTGTGATGCGGGATGGGAATGGCAAATTCGTGGCAGCGGAATGCTGGAATAGAATGGGGATGATGAGCCCACTCATAATGGAAGCGTAGCACTACTGATGAGCTTGGAATGGAGAGTTAAATTTGTGCAGTCAGGGATCGAGATGGGAACTGATTCCCTCTGCCTTACCAATTTTTCGAATATCGCAGGTGATATCACATCCCTAGTAGATGTGGGGAATGGGGGAACATAGTAGCCCATAGCTTAGCTGATTTTGCTGCTTCAAATGCGGGAATGATGTAATGGGGAGGTTGTCTCCTCCGAGCTTCATTGAAGATTTGCTTTGCACAGACAATGGTTCTGATAATTCTTTTTTATTATTATTATAATACAATACTTTGTTTCATCAAAAAATAAGTATAGCTTTGACAATACCTATAAAAGCTTACCGTGACCAGGGGCTAATATATACCAAATTACGAATATTAATAGTTAATATACCTGTAGAAGAATTCACCTCTAAGCGTGGCAGCAATTTTTTAGCTAGAGTGGTATATAATAAATAATTTAACAAATAAAATTTGTTCATAAAATTTAATGATTATAAGATGAAAAAAGAAGTAACTATAACAGCGAGTTAGCAGCATGCACGTAAGGATAGTGTATTTCATATTAATCACATGAATAGGGACCAAGAAAAGGTGTCCTAGACTAGAGTGTAGTGCACAGTCAAAAAATCCAAAAGGAAGTGTTATGTACTAATGCCGAAGCCGAGTGCGCGTTCTTGTGCCGCATCCGGTTTACCCAAAGCTTCCTAATTCCCAACGCTTTTGGCGAAGGCCCCTGCTCAAGGGCCGACCAAAGCCGGCCTCCTGCCATCCATGTCCTCGTGTATTTATACATTAAGTTGGGCTAGCTCCTTGCAATAAGCAGCACTAAAGAGATTTTGGCATTTCAAAAGCTAATTTTACACACCAGCAAGCGCAGGGGTTTCAAATCAATTAGGCTAATGGCTTCCAAGATAGTGCATGCCGCCATCCTTGGGTTTATCTTCGTGGCTGTGCTTCCCTCTAATATTGCCACGGCCAAGGAAATTGTGGTTGGAGATGATTCTGGGTGGACTGTCAACTTCGATTACCAGACATGGGCCATGGGCAAGGATTTCCGGGCTGGAGACACTCTTGGTAAAATTAACTAGTTTTTTACTTCTCCTGTTACTCATCTTAGATTGTCAGGCACATGATCATGAAGGACAACTTTAGATAAGGGTAACGACGCAAATACTTCTATTCAACTTTCAACGCCTTATATGCTTTTAGCCACTCATGTTAACCACTTAATCATTTAAGTGGTGACAAAATTAATTAACTTCTAACTCTTTCTTTTTCATACCATACTAAAATTAAATTTTTATCGATTCATGTTAATTTTTCTAAGGGTATTAACATTTATGTCAACAAAAAAAATTTTGTTCATGTCAACACTTTCTTAAATTAGTTTCAGCATGAATAATTTTTTTTCTCTATCAAAAAATGAACTAACTTTTATTGTTGTATCTTCAAATTAAGTAGATTAGGAACGAAAAATGCTCTCATATTGGGATTTTGATATAATGCACCCAAGTGCACTTAAGAGATCGGTGTGCTTTAACTAATTTTTAAAGTTTTTTTAAACTTTTTTAGACGGCAGTTAATCTAAGTGTATTTAATACATATATCAAGTTTTACTATTTTTGGAGATTTTTAGATATTTACTTTTTATTTTTGAAAATCAATGACATTTTAGTAATTTAAAATTACTAAAAATCTCGCTGATTTTTAAAAATAAAAAATAAATATTTAAAAATCTTCAAAAATGGTAAAAACTTGATATGTGTGTTAAAAACACTTAAATTAAAAATTTTATAAAAAAATTTAAAAAAACTAAAAAAAAAAAGGTTAAATGTATCATGGTGCACTGAATAAGGAATCAAGTTCCGTCATATTTCTATGATTAGCCATGCTTATGCATGTTTTCCAAGGTATTTTTGTTTATCCACAACCCATTTAACGATAAAATCTAATAATAATTGTCAATCTTGACATCAATAAAATCGATTTAGAAAAATGTGGCATAAATGAAAGATTTTTAAAATAGTTTTCATGAATGAAAATAATTTAATTTCTCGTTAACACAGATATGTTAATGCCTCTTTTCTAAATGAGTTGAAGTACTATGTGCCAGCTAGCTGATCTACCCTTTAATAAACTTTTTTTCATTTTATCAGATGTTTATCATAAATAAAAAATTTGCATAATTGATGTTAATTTGATCATTTGATTAACGTTTAGTCAATTGTACTACGTTCTTGGGTGTAATTACGTGCGTGATATATTATTATATTATACCCTGCAGTTTTCAGGTATCCTGTGGGAGCGCACAACGTGTTCAAGGTGGACGGGCCAGCCTTTCGGAACTGCAGCGTTCCACCACCTTCCCAAGCTCTTACTTCTGGCAACGATAGGATTACACTGGCCACCCCGGGAAGGAAGTGGTACATCTGTGGAGTTGGCCAGCACTGCGCTTTGGGCGGCCAAAAGCTCGCCATCACTGTCCTGCCAGCAGCCGATCTCTCTCCATCTTTGCCACCATCGATGCCTGCTGAAAAAGAGAGTTCCTACACCTCCGACGCCACTACTAACATCGCATCCGGATGCCAAGCCCTGACGATGACGGCGGCAGGAGTATTAGCAGTTGCTGCAATGGCATTCCCAGCTTACTAATGCCATGCATGGTTTATTCGTCCTAGAAGAATATATACCAGCTGGTGGCTTCTCTAATTAATTTATGCCTTGCTCTTAACTAATTTTCCCGGTTACATGAGTAATGCTTTGATAACCGCTATTTTGTAGACACGGATCACTTGGTGGGAAAAAAATAAAAATGAAAATAAAGTTTTTTTTTTTTAGTATGCTCATTAATTTTATGAAAAATATACCTTCATTATGAACTTTATTTGTAACATACTGCTGAGTTTGACCGAATTTTATAGTCCACTTAAATATGATTAATCTATATAATAATGCTATATACCCTTGTGTCTCAATCTTATAATATTCGAACTTTTTACTTAGGTGAGAGAACCCAGTGGTCGATGAATGTAGAACTGTACATCTTGGCAAAAAAGTTCAGCCATATATATTTGCTAATTTAATAGTTGTGAAAAAAATTTACAAGAATCCTCAAAAGAAAGTAATTAGGTGTCGGTGAAAGGAAATTAAAAAAATAAATAAATAAAGGAACGGTCCGAAGGTACAGTTTCTGAAAGAATTAAAACAAAAATGTAATCAATAAATTCATTGCTGGGTAGAAATTTGCGTGCAAATGATGGATCTGAGGCCCTAATGTTGGATCTTGGGACCCAATACCTTCATCGAACTTAAAATGATGATTGGATAAGGCTTATGGGCTTTTCTAACTTTTGGGTGGGATTATTACGTGAGCTGTGATGTTGAGGCCTACTGGATTTTCGATTTCTGGACTACATGGGTTGAGTGTGATTAAGGGCGTAGAAATCGGCCGGAGCCGGAACTTGCGGACGACCAAAAAGCGCGGATGATCCAGCAGCTGCTGGCCCATCAGCATTGGTTTGCTGATAGGGATACGGTTACCGCGCAATGTGGCACTGGCAGTCTACAATTTCTCTTAAATTAGATGCATTGGGCCTCATCATTTTCTTGTACTTGAAATTTAGATTTTTTTATATATTTTTTAGTATTTTCCGGGCTTGTTAAATAGACGATCCCACTTTGTTCTCTCGGTTGGGATATGCGTTCATGCCCACCATGTTAATTATTTTACTTTATAAAAATTATCAAAAAATTGTGAAATTCCACCTGCTATGAGATCTGAGTAGGGCCACATATTTAAAAATAAAACATATTTCTCAATCCCCTAAAAAATTGAATATTTTTCAGCCCTCCATAAATTGTACCCGTGGAATCACCGTGCATGACATTTAGTAAAAGGAAAAAACATTTGGTCCTACTTCATCCACTTTGATATGATTTAATGTTTTAATTACTTCATTATTTTATTTTTTTATTATTATCTATACATTCTAATTTCTTCACGTTTTTATTAATTATCATATTTATTTTTTCTAAATTCTTTGTAATCATTGCATTTATCATATTAATCTCACATCTTACAAAGTTGACCCGAAATATGAAGGCATTGTGTGGGCCGGGATTGAAATAAGCAAGAATTAGACGCGTAATTTCATTCCACTCTCCATGACTGTGAAAACTTGCCAATAAACGTCATTGAAATGCTAATGAATTTATCTTATGGTTGTAAATGGATTATTATGGTTAAATGTTAATAGGTTAAATGGGTTAGATAATTGAATTAAACGGATTCGTATGTACGGTACGCTAGCTCGCCTGGTTCAATCATCCACTCACGAGTCGCAACGGCCGACCCTAACCCCGGTAACACTCTCGCTAAACGGCCTGATTGTTTCTAACCTCGGCCTCTGCCGCAATTGCAAAAGCTCTGAATCATAAAGAGCGAAATCCCTCCATTGTCGACGCTCGAGAGCTGACGCAGAGATAGTGAAATTATAGGAAGAAACAGATGGCGAAGGAGAAGAGAAAGGGAATGAAGCCTCGGAAGAAGACCAAGTTCGAGGAGTTTCTCGAAATGGATATGAATAGAGGCGCCGTATCTGCCCAAGAGGATTTGGAGTTGGAACGGAAGCTCGCGAAGAAGCTCAAGGTCAAAGGTGGAAAACTGCCTGGTCTCGATGATGGCGTCAACCTGCTGTTCGACTGTATTACCCCCGCCGCCGATTCCGAACTCGAAGGCCGCAGTGATGTTACCTCGGTTGGTGGAGACGACGGCGATGGACTGCAGGAAGCTCCAGGAAAGACTCGTTCTTCGAGGAAGAAGCGTAAGAGGAGGAATCGAGCGGAGGAGATAAAAATGGAGGGTGCAGACACATCCGAAGAAGGAAGGGCGGAAGAGGCTGCCGCCGCCGCCGGTGACGCGGCTGCAGAAGAGTCTCATGCTGAGGCGAACGTTGTGGCTGGGAATGCCAAGTACTTGGAGCCTCATTTGAGAGCTCGGATTAGGAGCGAATCTGAGGAGTGTTCTCAGATGCGCCGGCGAGTGAGAGGTATGCAATTTGCGTTGGTAGGATGTGTCGCATCCGTTGAGTGATTTGTCTTCAACTTTCTTGAATGAGAATTGCTGCTATTTGCTATTAGGAATAGATGCAGTGACGCTGAGTGCTGTGTATTATGGTCCACTGTCTAGAAGTCAGGGTGGCTCACAAAGTAGGTTTGCCTGAGCTGTTGTTGAATTGACATCAACTACTTACAAGAAGATTTCTTTTTTTCTTATTTTTCACATTGCCATCCGGAGTAGCCTCCCATCTGATCATTTGGCCAAGGTGCACGCACTGGGAGCCAATGCTGCTTAGAAAAGCAAGCATGCATCATCGGACACGTGAATTGAAAAAGTTGCAATGAACTTAATTGGATTTCTCCTATGTTTAGGTCTGCTAAACAGACTTTCGGAATCAAATGTCGAGTCAATCACACAGGAGATATCTACATTGTCTCAAGTATGGCTTTCTTATTTCCCTTTGAACTTTTTTTTTTTAAAAAAAAAAAATCTTTATTGTTATTTGGCAGTTTTACACATGACATCAATAGTTTTCATATGCTTAGATGTATTAAAAGATAGTTCATTGATTGACTGTATTTGCTCATGCACAAATCTCCCTTACCTGAGCATGGCCAAACAAATTGCTAGAACAAGGAGAGCAACAGCCTTGCCAGTATGTGACTCATAAAGTTATCACTTTTTGTTCCCCTTGTGTTAGTTTTCAATTTTTATTTTTATTTTTTTTATTTTTTGCAAAAATCTATTTGGTCGAGTTGTTTTAATTGTTCATTTCCATATATGCTGAATGGGGATATCTGATAACCATATTTTTCTGGGTCATTTCTTGCCAACAGCATTGGTTACTGCAAGTTGAGACTCCTCATATTGTTGCTGAATCTGATTTAAAAATTGTTGTAACCATTCAAGAACCAAAATCAAATTGTGATATTTATGCACTCAGGCATTTCTTAGAAACTTGGCATGCCTTGATTTATTGTAGCCCACAATTCTTAAACAATAGAAAATAGGGAAAATGAAAGCGTAGATAGAGATTAAAGATGATGATCAATAAATAGAAGCATACACTTTATATAGAAATCAATGTGATGAATCTGTGTTTCTAAGAAATAGAAGGAAGCACTTGATGTAGAAATCAATACCATAAATTCAGTATTTCCTAGAGTTTACAGCCCTAGTTTAGTGTTGCAAACTTGTTGTATAATGGCTTGCCAAGTTTTTCCAATTTTCTCATTTTAGTCATGAACCTTGTGCAGTCTGTTGGTCGCAGCATTGGTTTTCAGGTAATCATTGAAGAGGTTTTGGCATCATGCTCTGGTGGTCCACGCGGCAATGAACAGTTAAGTCTCATATTTTTATTCTTTGCAAATGGATTTTTTTTAGGTTGAAATAAACATATTTTTGTACAGTTCCCTGTCCAAGATTCCACGTAAATCATTTGAACCTGCATGATCACTTCTTTACTCTATCTATCTGGAGGAAACATGAGCAGACAGCAGATACGTTGTAAGATGTCATTGCATTCTCACTTTCTAGCTTGAAAATTGTGATACTTGCTTTTGAGTCCTGTGGAGTCACCTATCATTGTCCTTAGCAGAGATCCAGTAGGATTTATTCTTCTCAGGTCTGCTTTGCATGAAATTGTCTGCTATTTTCAAATGCTGTTTCTGGGTTATCATTTATTTTTCTCTTGCTTCTTACCTTTCAACAGTAATGAACATGATGAAAATCAAATTATGTAACTTCGAACTCCAACAGTGAAATGACATGCTTCCCATTTTTTATGAAAATTGAACAGACATTAGCTAATGATGAGCCTGTAGGAAAGGAATATCAGTGAAAGGAAGCATAATGCTTTTTGAACTGTGTTCCTTTCATTCCTTAGATGGGTATAAATTTTCATTTGTGAATGTTTATTCAAGTTGGTACTATCTGCACAGCTTTGCTTCTTCATAGCCCTACTCTACTGTTTATTTTCCTTGTTAGTTTCTAATATTTGTAGTTTATTGTTTTTTTAACATCCCCTTGCCTTTTTTGGTAAAGGTATGCTGCTGTTTTTGCAGCTTTTGTGGCTGGGATGGCATGCTTAGTTGGCATTGACTTCAGTGCAAAGCTTATTCTATCTCTTGCTAAATCCTTTGAGGTATATGTAATCAGTTTTCATATTGTTGGTCCAACGTATTACATTCTCAGTGTTTGAAGTTTATATAAATTCTGGATTTCATCATTATGTGGGGAACATCACCCTTCAAACCAATTTTTTTTTCTTTCCTTCTTTTCTTATATCAGGAAGAGTACTCAAAGGAGGATAGCCTCTCTTTACGAAATCTGACCCTGTTGCTCTCTTATCTCTGTAAATTTGGTGTCTGTTCCAGGTGTGCAACATGTGCTCTGTTTGATTCTGTTGCAGTGTTTTGTCTGCCATTGTGGACATCTTTAGCAGTTTATATGATTTAAATGAAACAAGATCTATTGGTTACTTTTCACTGAGAGAGTTACTGGACAGAGCATGAACTGTCTCAGGGAGAAGTTAGCCACTGAAAATTCATCATCCATCAAATATGTGGTTTCTTATGGTTTTGGGTAGAATATAGAGGATTAGAAATTATTTGTTCCTTAAGACCTAGGTCGTTTAGAGTCCTGATTAGATTGTTGATCTTATAAGTCTAGTTTGCTGAAAAATACAAGTTTCTAGTGGAAGAGTGATTTCAAGTTGATGATTTGGTGTTTCTTACTTCATTTTTGGTGTCTGGGATACTTGTGTAACTATGGCCCGTACAGCATCCATAAACAGCAGAAAGAAAAATATCCAGGAGGATGATAATAGACTATCTAAATAACTGAACGTTTTTCCTCTATGCAAGCCAGAATCATCCACATTTCTTCCTTTCAGGACAGTAGTTGCCTTATTTTCATGAGTAAATGATGCACATAGGATAGAACTGAGAGCAGTTTTCTGGCCCGATTCATTGGATCAAAAATCTTCTCTCTGTAAGAGTAAATCTCAGTGCAAGTGAAAACCTGTCTCCTTAGTTGCTGCAAATGTAACAAAAAGAAGCATTTGCTGTTAGAAGAAAACATCTACCTGAAAACTTTTCTCCTTAGTTGCTGTGAGTGTAAGAGAAAGTATCATTTGCTGTTGGAGGAAACCATCTAAGTGGCTTGGTTTAATGCATTTGGTGGTAAGATAACCTTCAGTGTCAATCTGTGGTCCTGGGAATTAGGTTTCAGTTATATTACAAATCCATTGTGGTTGTCTCAAAATTCAAAAAAGATGGCAGTTTCACTAACAGGCTTTCATAAGCATAATGAAACAGTCCACCTCCTTCATCAGGGATTATAATGGTCTTAGCCAGATGAGCTTTCATTCCTCTTGTTGACCCCACACCTGCAATTTTTAGAAACAGATGCTCCAATAACCTACCATTTCATCTATCTTCTGCCTCGCTTGTTTTTATCCTATATTTTGAAGATAAAGAAACTTTCCCTTTTCATTTTGCATTGTTCCATTACCAGATTATTTGTCTACAAAAAAACAAAATAGAATAAAACATTTAGATTGTCCACTTAGCTTTCCAATGGCATATCAAGCCTTATAACCTAGAATTTTGGATAATAAGGAAAATACTTATAATCTTGGATTGCTGGCCCTTGGAGGATCAGGTTTGTTTAGTATGAGGTTGTACAATGTTTAATAATGACTGATGATCCAGATGAAGAAAAAAGGGAAAACAGAAAATTTCGGAAATTTGTAACCATTTTTGCTGAGCATGTCTTCTTTGATGTGTAATCTCTTTGTTCTTTTCATCTTCTTTTGAATGAATGAGATGTTATCTTTTTATTTCCATTAATTTATGTTTCATCATCCTCTTATTAACTCGCTTTTGGTGCTTTTGGCAGTGACTTGGTATATGACTTTCTGTCCGTGTTGAGCAAGCGCTTGTCCGAGATTGATGTGGCAACAATCTTGACAATTTTACAGTGTCAGTATTCTTCTCCATTCGTGCAAGCATCATGTTGTTAATATTGAACGGGGCAGGCCCCTTGCTTAGATTTCTGTCATGTCATTAGGGTGGAAAACATTGAACATGACCATACCCATGGTCAAGGGCTGACAAATAAGCAATACAGGCCCTAGTCCAGATCGACATCCAATCTTGAAGCCAGGCTAGCTTTGTTATTGTTGTTGATAGGCTAGTAAAGATGCTAAGTAGCAATAATAGGAGCCAGATTGATGACCTTTTCTTTTGAAGCCAGGCTACCATTGTTAACATGGCCAGTCAGTTATGAGCCTATGCCAGCCCTCATGATGACAGTAGCATAATTAGGGTGCAACTTGGACCAAGTTGAACCCATCCTTGGCCCTCTCGACCCAAAAAAACTATTTTGACTTACCTTTGCAAAGCCTAGACCCGAAGTACCCGATTTATAAATAAAGTTAGGGTTAGGGTTCAAGTCAATCCGAACATAATTTTTCTATTTATATTTAATACAAAATAATTGTGTACATAAAACCTAAATGAAAGTAATTAAACAAGATATGAAAATATTAAAGATTACCAATAATTTAGTCTTGAATCGTCAAGAATGGCACAACAAAATCCTTGCAGCCAACTCCATCTAGGTGGGAAATGGCTTATGATGATGATGATGATACACATAACCTAAATGATCTTTATTCATATTTATGTATTTTATATTATTTAGGTTTATGCTTGAAAAGACTCTTGTCATGTTGAAATTATATTATGGGTAAAATATATCATTTTAATTAGCATTTATGTTTGTGTTTATATTATTTACCTATACATTTGTTGTTTTTTTCCTTTATTCTTTTTGAAAAAAAAATAAATTTTCGTTTAGAAATATTTACATTATTATGATTTTCTAATTTAATTGTTAACTAAATTTTCGTTTAGTTTATATTCACATGAAAATTTGAACTTGTAACTCTTAACTCAAATAAAAATTTACCAACCTAAATTCCATCCTGAATTTCAACCCGCACATCATTTACATAAATACTGCTAAGGTTTTGTTTTTATGAATAAGGTTAGGGTTTAGGTTTTAGAAATCGGATTAGGATTGAGGCAAAACTGAGTTTCATGAACCTAAGTTGCACTTGTAGCCATAATTCTTTTGAAGCTAGTTTACATTGTTATTACAAATGAAAGGCTAGGCGAACACACCAAATAATAGAAACAGCAGCCAAAATGCCTGGCATCATTCCTTTACAGTCTATAATGGCTGTTGCAATTCCCTTTAATTGTAGTTGTGCCTATCTATTTTTTTAATGGTCATTGTAATCTGATTAATCAAATTCACCTTATTTATCTCTCTGATATTTAACGTAAAACAAATTATGGTCAAATTTCCCATATATTTTCACTTTCAAGATACAATGATAGGTAAGGACCATAATGATTTTACTGAAGGAGATGAAAGCCAAAATTTTTGTAACCCTGTAACACTGACATTACTTACATTGCATAAAAGCTGCAAGAGTCATGTAACTTTCTGATACCGCTCCTGGCTAAATTCCAGTCCAGAGAGAGGCTATTATTTAAGTAACGCTGTATTTCTGTTGTGTGGATCTTTGTTGGAAAGATATTCTCTTTACATCACTCCCTTCAGTTTCATATGTATATTTTTTTTCATTTTTTTCAATTGTGGATCAGGCTGTGGTATGAAGTTAAGAGGCGATGATCCAACAGCCATGAAAGATTTCATATTCAGTGTACAGAACAGAGTAAATGAGTTGAAGTCACTTTCTGGAAGCACTTCAGAGTCACAACTGAACATAAACAGTAAAAGAGTATGATTGTTTGCACTCTTCTTCGAGGCTGATTTTTTTTTCCCATATGTTTCTTACTTAGTAGGCTATACATGCAGATGGAATTCATGCTTGAAACAATCTGTGATATCAAGAACAACAAAAGACGATCAACTGAAGATCCTGCACCTCATACTCGTCTGAAGAAATGGCTACAGAAGGTCATCTTGTTACTCAGCTCTTTTACATTCATATGTATGGTGTGCCTATCAGTATTTCTGTAATGTGTTCTAGATTTAAGATTTCTTTCTCTTTTTAGATGCTTCTGCCAATTTGTGTGATGCCAAAAGATTGGATATTTTGATTTGTTTGCTATTATATCTATATAAAGATCACAAATCTATGCTGTGTTCTATACTATTGTTCAAGTTATCATGTCTTACTCATTTTACAGCTTATGGGTGTTGGTCCAGAATTTTGTCAGTCTGGGTTGTTGTCTCACTATGGATGGATTATATTTGGTCCCGCTTCTATGTAACCAGGTTACATAGAAGCGGACCCATGTAACCCCTTTCAAAATCTAAAATTATGATACTTAATAGAAAATTCAATTCATTCATTGTATTTAACATCATTTGTTTATCTAGAATACCAAATTTTTTCCTAATCAAGTATGTTTATAGGCCACATTTGTTCAAAAATATATGTGTGGGAATTATAAAAAATGCTTAAATCTATTTACACATGTATTAGAATATAATAATACTTTATAGAATCATTTATTCATATAGAAATGATATTTTGGACAGTTTAGACATGGAAAATATTACTTTAAAATTGATATTTTAGCATTTTTCATAATTTACACATGAATATATACATTTCTAACAAACGCGACCTATAAACATACTTGATTGGGATGAAACTTGATCCCCTAGATAAAAAAAATGATGTTAAATACGATGAATGAATTAGATTTTCAATCAAAGATTAAAATCTTAGATTTTGAAGGGGTTACATGGGCCCGCTTCTATGTAACCTGGTTACATAGAAGTAGAGCCCAATTATATTATAGGGCATGATTGATATTGCATTCTTTGACTTAGTATCTTTTATTAACTGAATTTCTTCTTGCATTGGTGGACACGCTGTTAGTTTGAATTTACTTGTCCCTTGAAGGACCAACAACATGCGAGCAACAGTTTACTGTTTTATCTCTGTGATGACAGAGACAATCTGTCATTGCTTAGTCTTTAGAATTTTATCCCATATTATTATGTTTGTTCCGCCATCTTGGTTGCACTTTCATCATTTCCTTTTGTATTATAAGCAGCAGTTATTAGCTTCTTTTTGAAAAAACTCTGTTGTCTCATTTGCAAGATTTCTTCAGCCTTTTTTTGCATGAAAGCATCCTTGAGAATTCGTAAGAAACAATATGGCAGGGAAAAATAAATGAGAAATTTCATGAAATTTAAATAACTCAATGACAAGAGAAAGAAAAGAGGAAGCTAATAAGGGAGAAATATTGAAATGAATAGTATCAGAACAGGAGAGCCTAGAGCGAAAATGGACTTTCCAGGTCTTGGTGGGAAAAACAGGAGTTTGTGAAGGTGGGTTGAGATGGCTTAATTGATTATTAGCATCTCTCTGTTTAACCCATTCAAAACTTTGATCAGAAATTCTAGAAACAAATTTTTTTACCTTCTGGGAGTTCGGAATTACTTATTGACGACTCCCTTTAGCATGCAGTCTTTCGCCCTTCCAAGTGGGAAGTACTTGTGTCCATCTCTTCCTTTCTGTACGCTCTACTCATATTCTTGATGCCATCCCAAAGTCCCAACTGAAGGATCAAGTATCAACTACATCAATGATTACATTCACAATGAGTAGCATCAGACTATAATTCCCCCCAAGCAAAGGCTGCGTTTTTCTGATGATAGACCTTGCTTGGTGAGGTATTTTTGGAAGGTCACCTCATGTTTGTTAATCTAGGCCCAAATTCATGCAAGTACTGGCTTCAGCAAATTCCATTGCAGCTTTTCCAGGGAGTGCATATCCAGTCAGCTCAGTGGCTAACATCTTCAAATCTTCGATGCAGTTGAGAGTAGATGATCATCTGCTACGCGGGCTCAGATGGAACAAGCTTTTGGATCCTGACAAGAAAGGTCAATGGTGGTTGTCAGGAGATGCATCCTCCACAGTAGATAGTTTTCAAGAAGTTGCCAGTAAAATTGACCTGGAGGTTCTAGAAGCCCAGAAACTGCTAAAGCTTGCAGCTGCACAGAGGATGAATACAGATGCTAGGAGAGCAATCTTTTGTATAATCATGAGTGGAGAAGATTACCTTGATGCTTTTGAGAAGATTCTGAGGTTGGATTTACCAGGAAAGCAGGTGAGCATGTCTCACTCTTTTTTTACCCCTCTCTGTTTATCATCACCTTTGTTTCACTTCATATTTGTTTGCATATGATTCTGTAGGATAGAGAAATCATGAGAGTCCTCGTTGAATGCTGTTTGCAAGAGAAGCTATTCAATAAGTATTACACAGTCCTGGCATCTAAGTTATGCAGTCATGATAAGAATCACAAGTTCACTCTCCAGGTATTGTTATTGTATTCATGAATATTTTTCCCCCCTTTTCTTCTCTACATTTTCACATCCTTTGTGGAGATTTTTTTGGATCAGCTTCTGTGAGTGAGATGATGAATAGTAGATGATAAGATGTCTTTGGATAGCTGTGATTTCTGCCTTTCCCATGTTTGGCATCAATCGTTTGGTGTCATTTTAATCCCACTTCAGATTCGGAGTGTGGAAGGTGCTAATCAAGTGAATTCGTGACCCAAGGAACCTAGATTCTCAGCTAAAGCAGAGATGTTTTGAGGTGAAAATTTTCCCTGCAAAGATTTGTCAACAAGATGTTAGGTAGAAGATAGAAAATCCAACTCATTGATCTGGTGGACATTGACTTTATCACAATTAACCTATTTAGGCTTCCCTGACCCCATAAACTATGAACTTTTGAGTGTTTCCCAAATATAGGAATTGTATGCGCTGGCAACATGGTAGCAACTAGTACCTGTCATCAGGCCTTTGGTGTTGAGTATAGGTCAAAATTTCTGGGATGGTAGCATGCACGCTTTCATCCCAAAAATATACTGCTTGGAACTGTGTCAAGAGGATGAAATATAATGTGTTGAGTATAGGTCAGACTATTCTGGGATGGTAGCGTGCATAACTTTCATCCCAAAAATATATTCTGCCACAAGGTGTCATGCTCCATCCAGTGTCTGGGAAATCTTATTAGTAGTCTAGCTAGCTCGCTAGCTTTGATGACTCCCAATAAAGAATAACTTCCCAAATATCCTTTTGATACTCACAATCAACATCATTTCAGTAGCAGACACTTTTAACCATAAAAAATTTGTAGGAAGTCCTGTTGTAGATTGGTATATTAGAATATCTTTCTTTCCAAGGCTCACTGGATTCCTACGAGGATTCAATTTTGTTTCCTAAATGTTTCTTTCAATCTTATATTCTCTTAGAATTTATCATCCATGTGTGGTTTTCAATCTCATTCATTTGCTGTGTCATGATTCCAGTATTGCCTGTGGGATCACTTCAAAGAGCTTGAAACAATGGAGCTAAGCAGGTCGCTAAATCTGGCCAGATTTGTGGCAGAGATGCTGTCTTCCTTCTCTCTGTCACTTGCAGTTTTAAAAGCAGTTGATTTGAGCGATCCCAAACAACTAACTGCAAAGCGAGTCATGCATTTCCGGATGCTTTTCGAATCTTTGTTTGAAAGGACAGACACCCTTGTTTGGAACATGTTCACCCGTATATCTGGGTCCCCTGAGTTGGAACCCCTCAGAAACGGCCTTGAATTCTTCATAAAACACTGCGTTGTGACGACGGACAAGCCCCAATTCGCTGGGAAATTCAAGATTGCCAAGAAGGCCCTCAATAATGTTTCTGGAGTTCTGATGTGAAATTTTCATGTACGCATACTATTTCGGCCTCATAAAATCCCAATTTTGTTGTCCAATTGCACGATATAAATTATTTCTCACAAGAGCTGAAGATCTTCCAAGGATACATGGCGTTGTAGTTAGTAGCATTGATTTTGGTATATTTTTAAATTGGCCTTTTGATTCATCGTCCATGAATTAAAAAATTTTGAATTTTACTTATCATCGTTGATAAGCCTATTATGTGTTCACGGTGGCTTTAGCAGAGCCTTTTAATTTCTCTTTTCTTGGTCCCGCTCCGGCTTCTATGAAACTGGATTTATAGGGGCGAATTCATGAGCCTCGCTAATGAGGCCTACCTTCTTGATAAAATCGAAACCTAATTTTTCATTTTTGGTGTGTGCCTTCTTTAAAACATATAATCATTTGGAGAAGGGAGAATTCCTTTTATACCTATAGTAAGTACACCAAAACATTTCCCAAATTCTTTTTATACTTGTACCGTTTTACCCTAAAGTCTTATTATACTAACACCATTAACACAACTATTATCTACTTTGCTAAAAAGATAATTCTGCCCATTTAAAAAAACTTTTAATTAAAATAATTGAACCTTCATATAATCCTTAAATTATTTAATTTCATGTATTAATGATTTATTATCCTTAATTGAGTCATGTTAAAGTTAAATTAATTCAATTAGGAAATTTTCAATGGGAAAAATGTTTTTAATATAGTAGATAATGGTTCTATTGATGGCATGGGCATCAAATAAATTTAGAATGAAATGTTATGGTATATAAGAAAATTATGAAACATTGTAAGGATATGAGAAATTAGTGCTAATATTATGTGTATGAGTGTGAGGATATGAGAAATTTTCTCTATGTAGGATATGAATTTTTATCTACCTACATCTATTTGCTGTAATAATTTTTAGAATCATTTATGCATATAGTAACGTTTTTTTTTAATTAGTATTATATATATTATGATATCTGATATTACAAATTAGCCACTTCCACAACTCTCATTATGGAGGAACATTATGTAAATACCTCCGGTCTTAGGAGGACAATTGTAAATACTTCTAAACTTGGGGACATATTTTACACACTCCACAATGGGAGAATTCAAACAGGCACATTGTGCGTGGAATTTGAGCACAAACATTGTGGCATGCAGCCACTATCCGTGACCAGTAAGGCACGCCCCCACTTGCATGTATATAGTTATTTTTTGGACAATATACATGTCGAATTAATATCTTTGACATGGATACATGGATTAAACAATTTTAACACATTGGTTTTCTTTTTTTCTGATTTTTCAAAAAAAAAATACATTGATTTTCCAGTTTAACGAGATGGAGGCCTTGAAAATGCTTAACGTAGATGAAACATAGCTCCTAGTTAAACACGATTCTAGATTTGATAGACAGAGTGGTTTTCGTGTAGTCATTAAGGTGTGCCAAACGGAGAGGTTCATAAATTCAGTTCGACAGAAGCCGTTTTCCAGATGCAGGATGATGATACTGATTATTGAATTAAGAGTATTTCGCACAAAATAAAACTTTGAATTTGATGTTTCGTGTAATTGTGATTTTATAGGCACATTTTTGCTTTCATAAATTTTGGAATTTTTGCAAATATGCCAAATATTGATTCACTATTTCATTATTTTTATATTTTTACATTTTTATTATTATTATTATTATTATTCATTATTTATATTTTTTTTGACATTTATTATTATTATTCATTATTTATATATTTTTACATTTATTATTATTATTCATTATTTATATATTTTTATTTATATTATTATTATTATTGTTAGTACAGATTTTTTGCAAAAGTGCTTACAATAAGCTAAGTGACACACTAGAAATTTTTTCAAATATTTTAGTCATTTGTTATTTCATTATTTTATATATTTTTACGCATATTATTATTATTATTATTATTATTATTATTATTTTAGATTTTTCTCAAATATACTTACAATAAGTTAAGTGATACACTTGCAATTTTTTCAAATATTGTAGACATATTTGCTATTTCATTATTTTATATATTTGGGAGGTATTTGATTGCGACCGAGCGAACAACTGCACCCATGTGTCCGGCCAAAAAACTCATTTTTTTATTTTTTTTGTTTTGTTTTTATAAACATGTAGAGTGATATGCATTTAACCTATAAATCAAGTTTTACCATTTTTGAATGTTTTTAAATATTTTTATTTTTAAATACAGCGGCATTTTTCGTAATTTCTGAGTCAAAAAATTATGAAAATACCATTGTATTTTAAAAAAAATACTTAAAAGCATCTAAAAATGGTAAAACTTAGTTTATAACTTAAATACACCTAGCTCTACATATTTATAAATAAATAAATGGGTTTTTTGGCCTAACACATGGTTGCCCCCATGCGCCCGACCATGTAAAATCACCCATCCTATATATTTTTACATATGTTAGCATTATTTTAGATTTTTTGCAAATGCACTTACAATATTTGAAAAAAATGCAAATATATTACTTAGCTTATTGTCGTTTTACAAAAATCTTATGAAAATTTAATCGGCATATTCATAATTTTGACAAACTTATGAATACAAATGCAATATTAGTTTAAACATTGCAGACGCATTTGCAAAAATCCCATAAAATTTTAAAAAAATGCGAGACCCACCAAATGTTTTTTGAAAGACAGCAATCAAACCGTGTAGCCAAATAAACTAATCTTTAGCGCAAGGTGAAGGAAATTTCAACCCTCTCCGCCGTCAGTGTCCAACAATAACTTAATTTGTCGTGTAAAGCTTCATTCTGACTCATGCGGAGTACGGTGATACTGACAAGTAATCACGTATCCATGTGCCAGTCCGGACAACACACTATCAGGTATTTCTATGTTTAGATGATTAATTTCATACTCGACATTAAACATGTGATAACATCCGCATGTGAATTGGATGGACCATCCATCTGAACCATTTATTAGCGTTGACAGTTGCAAAGACAGAAGCTCCCATTAAAACCAGAAATCAAATTCAGACGTATCCTTCATTTCCGTATAGATGAGTGAATATGGTAAGAATAGCAGAAGCCAAACACCCAATAGAATGACATTTCTTCATATTTCCTTGGGCGGGAAGCATCAATCTTCTCAGAACAACAGAAGAAGAAGAAGCAAAAAAAGAGGCAGCAAATGAATTGCTTTTGCCTGAAAAAAGGAGGAAAAAAAAAAAAAACACCAAGTGAGAGCTATGGAACCTTACTCAACTAAACACAAGCCCGACATTATTGGGTACAACAAAACAGAATTTCGTTTGGGATAAAATCATCAATCGTCGTTTCATGGATATATCATATCAGCAGAAACGTTCAAAAGAAGAAGCCTCTCTCTGCAATTGCCATTCTTCACTTGGCATTCGCAAGCTGGGTGCGGAGGAGCTTGGCAGCTGCGACCATGTTTGTGAGGGCAGGCTTGACCTCTGGATATTTGCGGGTCTTCAGCCCGCAGTCAGGGTTGACCCACAGGATGTTTGTCTCCAGGACAGCAAGCATCTTGTTAATGCGATCAGCGATCTCCTCTGCCGATGGGATTCTGGGGGAGTGGATGTCATACACTCCAGGGCCAATGCCAGCACCATATTTCACACCCTCGCGGAAGACGGACAGGAGCTTCTCATCTGATCGGGAGTTCTCAATTGTGATCACATCAGCATCCATGTCGATGATGGAAAGAATGATGTCGTTGAAGTTGGAATAGCACATATGGGTGTGGATCTGCAGGATGGAAAGGCATGCGTGAGGGCAATCAAACATTGTACGAAATCCAGAGGTCAAAAGATACGTAGTCCCTGGCATTTCAAATTTCGGACCAGCAAGTGAGGCATGCACAAATCGCAGTGGATTAAGAAAAAGCAGACAAACAAACCTGGGTCGTGTCTCTCACACCACAGTTGGTGATACGGAAGGAATGTACAGCCCAATCCAAGTAGAATGCTTGCTCCGACTTCCTCAAGGGCAGACCCTCTCTCAAAGCAGCCTCGTCAATTTGGATAACCTGAACTTGTCACCCTCGTAGTTCAGAAAGAATCTCTCATGAAGGAAATTCTGAAATTTCAATGAAAAATCAAGGGTCACAAACCTGAATACCGGCGGCTTCAAGATCCTCGACTTCATCCTTAATGGCCAAGGCGATCTGGTAGCATGTCTCGAATCTGGTAACGTTCCGCAGCCACATCAAAATATGTCAAGTGAAAAAGAATGATAGAATAAGCCCGTTGACATCCAACAAACAACACAAGATGATGCACACATTGCCCATAATTAAGCTTCATATGAGGTGCTCTTTTCTAGTGCATAATGAAGAAATTATAAAATTAAAACCAAATTCAGGAAGGAGCATAACCAGGATTACCTTGGTTGATCATTTCTGACAAATGACCAGTTCAGAATCGTGACTGGACCCGTCAGCATTCCCTTCATTGGGCGGGGTGTCATGCTCTGGGCCAAGCTTGACCAGAACACAGTCATTGCCTTGGGGCGGCTCACATCACCATAAATGATGGGTGGCTTGACACAGCGGGAGCCATAAGATTGCACCCAGCCATTGACAGTGAAGGCAAACCCTTGCAACTGCTCCCCAAAGTACTCAACCATATCATTCCTCTGCTCAAGAAGGTAACGTTAGAAAGAGTAACACATTTTTTTTACCTGCTAAAACAACAGCACAACTTTCCTTCAATATTCTAAACAGAGTATGCTCACCTCTGGCTCACCATGGACCAAGACATCAATGTCCAGCTCTTCCTGTAGCTTAACAACTTTGTTAATCTCCTCCTTGATGGCCTTCACATATTCCTCTTCAGAGATCCTACACAGACAATTCACCCATCAAATTACAATAAGAAAATTTCTCTTTTGTTTCACAAAAGAAATAGGCTTTTATTTTCTTTAAAAAAAATTAATAAAAATGAACATGTCTAATCACTGACTTGTTTGCCTTGTATTCCCGGC
This sequence comes from Annona squamosa, assembly GCA_035584095.1. Lineage (NCBI taxonomy): Eukaryota > Viridiplantae > Streptophyta > Magnoliopsida > Magnoliales > Annonaceae > Annona > Annona squamosa. The sequence continues at coordinate 24,523,717 of JAXCLR010000073.1, read as the reverse complement.
GCACCCTCCTGAGATCCATGGTCTGGGGGAAGGACCCAATGGTTGTTGTAGGTAGGATCGGAAGATTTAGCTTCTTTTGTTGCGCATCCAACCTGGCACTGACGTTTGTAGCACGGCGGTGATCTGAGCCCCTCAGAGCAGCAGCCTGTGGTTGCCAACAAATTTAAACATTTTTTTCTGCTTCTGTTATGCTAGGAATTGTTTGGAAATAAATCTAGATTAAGCACTTACAGCCTTCTGAACTGCCTCATTTGTAACCCTTGGGGAGGCTTTCCTGGAAGCCTGAGCAGCTGCATTGGCTGAGAAGAATGCCTGAAGATCATCTCAAACAGTGAGGAACCACAGTCAAAATAATTCTGTTATTTTTGGCATCAGTCTTTTTGTTTAAAAATTAAAGTTCGACTATGATTTTTTTTTGGAAAAGAAAAAGGAAAAAAAAAAGATTAGCACACACAATATTCGGGCAACACTCAATTGCTAATAATGCTAAAACCAACTCCACTAAGATAAATCCATGCTAAGATAGTGTGAGAGTACAAAAATCTAGAACACTTCTGGTCATATTTTAAAAGCCCAATATGCACAGCCCAAAATTCCAAACACTCAACATTGCAAACAAGTGTTGGGAAACTGATCCTAGCAACAAGTAGCTTTCGCCAAAGGCCACTAAGTTGATGTGAAATTAACTGAAGACATGCAGCTTCTATCTCTTACTCAGATAATGCAACAAGTAGCGTAAGACACAATAATAATTATACAGAAAGGATGACAACCAACCTCATCCTTCTGACCAGCCAAAGCTTTCGCCAAGGCATTGACTTCGACCACCTTTTGAGCAGCAAACGCCAACCATGACTTCAGCTCATCATCCAGCTTGGTCTCATTTGCCAAATCGACAGCAGTGTGGAGGAGAGAGCATGACGTAGAGACCACAAGCTTATCTGCACAACAGAAACAGCAGACATTAGCAAATTATTGGAAATATTTTCTATCAAGAAATTTATGCAAAGACATTTACCTTTACCCACAACACCCTCAAGTGCCTGCAGGGAGCTGAGGGAAGCAGCCAAGTCATTGGCCCAAATATTCCTCCCATCAACCACACCAGCAAAAAGGAATTTGCCAGACGGGAATCCACTCTTTATCAAGTCAAGAGTCTTTGACCCACGTACCAAATCAAATCCAAATCCAGTTACAGCATTCAACGCAGTGATGGTTCTGAAATGGACATCAAAAGGGAAGTGAGTGGACTTCATAATCTATACTTCCCAGATCACAGCATCCACTAAGCGAATAAAATGTCCTTACTCATAAGTCTCAACAGGAACATCAGCAAAGTAGGTCTCAATGAGCACATTCAAGCCAGAAAGAGAAGATTCAAGCTCAGCATAAGCCTTAGTGAATGCTTGCAGTTGATGAGCATCAAGATCATACACAAGGGTGGGCTCATCAAATTGAATCCATGAAGCACCCGCAGCTTTAAGTTCAGCCACAACATCCCTGCGTAAAGGTTTAAATAGATATTTATATAAAGGGAAAAGAAGAAGGAGAAGAAGAAACCTTGAGCATCAAATCGAAGTTTAAAATGCCTACTTGTAGACTGGAAGAATGTTTTCTAGCAATGACAGAGTAGAGAAGGATTTCTCCACACCCTTTGCAGGTTTCGACAGCAACAAATATGAAACAGGGCCAATGAGAACCGGGACTGTGTCAACTCCTAGCTGCAACAGAGAGGGGGAAGAAAAGAAAAAGAAAAAGAAAAAGAAAAGATTATGAAAAAGTATAAATATTTACTTGCACTTAAGAGCACATTTACTTGAATTAACTCCTATATTTCGCAGTGCAATAACAACACACACCTTGGCTACAAGACATGAATTACATGGCATTTCACATGCAAGAATCTCTGCTCCCCAAATCCAAAAAAAAAAAAAATTTTCTATCTATTACTCAGAAAACTTAAGTTTATAATTGTTGCCAATTTGAAGTCTTTCCATTCCAGATTAAAAGCCTTGACATTCAACTTTTTTACTGACAGATTTAGACATAAGAAATAAACAAAATGAAAACAAAAAGAATCAAGAAAAAGGTTAACATATACCCCCTTTGCCTCCTTGTACTCATCTACTGCCTTGCGAGAAGAATAGGAGAACTTGGTGTCAGGCCCCAACTCAGGAACAATGAAATGGCTGCATCAAATAGTCAAAACATTAAGAATGTAGAAACTGAAAATTTTACCTTACAGTGAGAAAATTCGTTCACGTCAACTGAAAATGCATAACAACAAAATAAAGATGGCCAGGTTTGAGATGAGTCGTTCGCTTACTAGTTGGTGTCAAACCACTTGGTCATTTCCATAGCAGGTAAAGTAGCATTTCCCCGAGCCATAGAGAAGTAGATATCAAACCCAATTTCTCCACCGTTCCAACCATATCTAGGAGGCACAGCCCCAACCATTGCTGTGTTATCAAGCACCTGATCATAGTATGAGAAGGTGTTGCTAGGAATGTACTTGATCCCAGCACCAGCCATCTGTTTCCAGATGGAACTCCTGAGATCTGCAGCAACCTTCTGCAAATCATCGGCACTGCTCTTCCCATCCCAAAAGGACTCCAATGCAAACTTTAGCTCTCTCTTAGGTCCCATGCGAGGATATCCAACAATGTGGGACGCCATTGGTCTAGTTCAGGAAACATAAAGCAAAGATCAGCATCCAGTGACCCTAAAGTCAAAGGCATTATCAAATTTTCCTGAAAATTAATAAAGATCAAGAGAACCTAATAGTTGAAATAGTTGAAATAGTTGAAATGAAAATAGGACAATGCTTTGACCATATAAAAAATCAACAATCCCAAAAAATCTCACAAAGTCAAAGAGTTGAAAACTACCACAATAACTAATCGCATATTCAAGAAAAAGAAAGTGGAATTTTGATAAGGTGCAAAATATTTGAAAACAGGTGAGTTCATGAATCTATGTGTAGTTCTGTCAAATTGATCATTGACATTAGAAGAAGAACAGCTATTTGATGCCAAAAGAAAAGAGAATAAAATTGCTAGGCATGCCTGCAGTGTGTCAAAAGGAATAAATATAACCATCTTTTAGGAGAAAAATAAACAAGATGTGCCAGATATTAGAGGGAGGGAGGAAGGGAGGGAAGGGGAAATTAATCTTGAGAGTCCAAGCACCATTTATCAAAATTTAGTTTTCCGATGAGAAATGGCCAACTTTGTGGGAATAAATCCAACAATGGCAACTGCGTAAAAAACAAGTAATCATCTAGGGCGTGGTTGCTAAGAAACTAGCATAAATAAGTATAAATGAGAAACATTTTCTTGTATAATTTAATTTATGTGACATTTTATAGGTTCTCTAAGCATTTTCTTTGCTTCATACGACCTGGACTGACTTTTCCCCTATAACAAAAATTTAAAAAGGAAATCTTTCACGTTGTTTAGTTTAGCTGAAATAATAATATTTAGATATGCTCATCTAAAAGCTTTTTCCCATAATCTGCCATACCTACCCTTATCGTCATAGTTTTCTATCATTGCTTCTTTTTTCCCCCTTTTGAAAGCATATTTGTTCTGTTTGATATCCCACTTTCGAGATACAAACAACATTCACCACTATCATTACCTACCTCCATACTTACCCCCCAAAAAAAAAAAAAACACTCGCCTTTTCTTCATTTTTACCAGTAAGCAATTTCGCAAAGACAGATATATTTATGGAATTCAATATGTTTTATAAAATATTTTTTAAATTGCCAGTAATGTATGTTAAGTCAAAATGTATTCATTTATTTTATTTTATTATTTTTTCCACATAAACGTGTTTTTCTGAGTGTATTTAATCCATATACCAAGTTTTGTCATTTTATAATACTCACATTTTTATTTTTTATTTTTTAAAAAATCTCCAATTCGGGGGCATTTAAGTCATTTTACACCCACTAAAAAGCTGATTTTAAAACAATAAAATATAAATATGTAAAAGTACTGTAAAAATAACAAAACTTGGTGCGCGGATAAAACACATTTAGGAAAACATGTTTAGGAAGAAAAAATCAAAAAATACAATTAATTATAAAAAAAAAACGAATAATATATTTTAACTTAAGATGCATTAAAATGTATATATTCGGACTCCTGGAATGTATTGCATCGATTGAGTGTTTTTCAAAGGCAAATTATTTCACATAAGGGAATTCAGACGGCTTTTCTAAAACTACATAGGCCATTCAATAATTTGGAAATTAAAGACTTTTGGGATTTTCAAAATCGTTTAATAAAAATAGGTATTTTGTAAACATTTTAAAAGCAATGATAAAACTGTAGTTATGAATAAAAGGTGAAGATATAGCTATAAAGAGCCCGAATTATTTTTGTCTTTCGTCACTTTGTAACCATAACCCATATTTGCATCATTTACATTTTTTTCACATTTTACCGCTCGTGTATTACAGCTATTGTTGCACTGCAGCAAAGCAAATCAGCGAACCAAATCTTAACAGTTGCAGTAAAAAGCAGAAAAGAAATCAACCAGTACAATGAAATCCAAAGATCTGCTTAGATGGCAAGCATAATAGCAATCAGATCTGAAGTGCAAAGTACAGAGTACCAAAGGCCATCCAGGGACCATCAACAGAACATGAAAAAACCAATGAGCCGATTTAATAGGATTCCTCAAGCAGCTTCAGATCTAGATCTGAAATCACCTTATATCCAGATCTAGATCTACTACTCAAAGTAACTAGTAGCCAATGAACTGCAGATCTGAACCCCAGTGCAAATAAGAAAATTACGAAAAAAGCCAAACGGTTCCCGCTTAAAGCAACCATGTCTGAACTCACCACTATCAGATCTTTGAAATATACGTAAGAAAGAGCTCTAGATCAACAATCTATTACCGAAAGCATCGAAAAATATGAATTCGGAGTCAAAAAAGATGCTTTCCTTGCTAGCAAACTACGGATACGAAAAGGAAACCACCTAAGGAGGCTGTGAATAAGATCCAGACAGCCAAACTAAGCGATAAAAATACCTAGGAAGAAGCAGCGGTGAGCACACGAGTATTGCTGCAGAAATGCAAAATCGAAGCTAAAAACCGAAGAGAAATCGAGCAAACGAGAGAGAGGAGGAGGAAATAAAAAGGCGAAAGGAGTAGGACGATAGAAGAGGAAGTAGAGCGAAAGAAACGTACCGTTCCGAGAAAGAACCGGTAAGGTCTTAGACTTCTTCTTCTTCTTCTGTGCGAGAGCTAAGGAGAAGAGAGGCGCGAAGGAAAACAAGCCATCGGTCGCCATTTATAGATTCTGTGGTTGGTGGCTCTGGATCTAAGGTGACATGTCAGGGTGTGTTTGGTTAGAGGTAAAACTTTTGATGAAAAGTTTTTGGAGTAGAAGTTGTTAAATCAACAGAAAGTGATATGATATAATAGGAGTAATG
>JAXCLR010000073.1:24506377-24518167 GCA_035584095.1 Annona squamosa | reverse complement strand
TAATTATGGAGAGTGAAAAGTTTTAGATTGAAAAGTTTTAGTTGACACTTTTTTATCCTAAACAAACACACCCTAAGGCTACGTTTGGTAAGGAAAAGTTTCGAAAAAATATGGTATTTAGTGAAAATGAAAAATTAAATATTTTAAAAATTACGAGATTGTTATAAAGAATGTGTTTGGGAATGGATAAAACTTTTAATGAAAAGTTATAAAGATAAGAAATTATCAAATGATGTAATATTATAGGGGTAATGATAAGGAATAAATAGGATAAAGTTGAAATACATAGATTCGTTGTATTGATAGTTGTGTATAAATTATTAAAAAGTATGGTACTTGTATAGAAAAATGTGAAAAAATAATTAAAAATATGATAATTATGGAGAGTGAAAAGTTTTAAATTAAAAAGTTTTAACTTCACAACTTTCACTTATTAACAAACACACCCAAAATGATAGGGGTAAAATTGTAATAAATAGATTTGTTGAAAGTGAATTGACAAAAAAAATGATTAGAATATAAGGCTAAAAGTAGAAAAATATGATGATTGATTGATTAATGAAGTATCTTGAAATCCGTGGCCCCACCATTTCCCTCTCATGTTTCTCGCATCCTATTACCAAACGTACCCAGTCCTGGTATTGCTATTTTTGAGTAGATTTTTTTTCTTTTTTTTGCTTCTCTCTTTTTGCCTATGTGTACGAGTACAACTTGGGTAGCTCTGGTTGGTTTCGTGGTCAATCCAATTGTATAGATAAGATAACATTTACTATTTCCAGAGATACTTATCATTTCATTACGGTCTCGTTTTTATAAGTATAAGAAATTTATTTTTTATATTTCCAATATCATTTTTCTCATTTTCAATTATGAACAACTCTTTGTCATCCAATTGCATCGCATGAGTAAGCCCTCATGGGTAATATTTTTTTATGCCTTACCTTATTTAAATTGAGGGTGCATTGAAGTAATAATAAAGTTTTCGGACAAAAGATTTTAAATTTAAAAGTTTCTGAATTTGGAAAAAATGATATGATACACCATATGTAATAATAAGGAGTTAAATGATTAAAGCTAAATAAATAAATTAGTTGCATGGTTAATTATGTAGAAATAATTGAAAAGTTTAATGATTATATAAGAAAATGTCAAAATATAAAGTAATTGGAAAGAGTAAAAAGTTTTAGATAAAAAAAGTCTACATTTGAAATGTTCTATACTCATCAAAACACACATTAGCTTTGATGATTACCTATAAATCTATGACTCAAATTGCATTCCTACCTTTTTAAAATTAAAAAATATATATTAATGTTGAAAGCTGATATAAAAAAGTGTTAAAAAGGTTTCATGGACTTAATATGAAATATAAAATAGAAAATGTGCAAAATTGAAAGTTAAAGATTCTAATTGGAGCAATCAAAAAATAAGAAAATTTTTAACATGTTAAAAATATTCGAAAATGTAATTCATTTTTGTAAAATTCACCCCTTTCATATAGCATTACAAGATCATTTGGTAACTAAATAGTAAAAAATAAAAAAGTCAAAATTTGTAAGAGGATGATAATGATATGATGAGAGGCAAGTGAGAGTAAATATGGTATTTTTTGCGATAAAATGATTAAAATATATAGATAAAAATGCAAAATGTAAGATAATTTAGTAGTCAAATATCAAATTGTTTCTTCAAAAATGTATAAGGATACACGAGAAATTTGCTTTTCTCTGGACTTCTCTTACCAAACGGTGCTTATTTCAGCCCTTTTGTCTAAATGCGCACCTCTCTCTCAAAGTTTGTCACTTCCGGATCAAATGCAGCAAAGATTACCACGCGGTTTTGCCTTTCCGAATTCACTTCATAAGACATTTTAACCAGAAACTCCGCTTATAGTTCAAGTTTACTCGTTCATCCTAATGAATACAAGATATTACAGGTTTAACCGTGGACGAGTGAGGATTGGCGCCCAGATGACAACCAAAACGTCGTAGCGCCTGTCTCTGCAAGAACCTTTAATTTTTTATTCTGTTGTGTTTTCCCTTCTACTTTTTTTTCAGCCTTAAAACGGATGATCATGCGGTGGAACGGGATGCATAAAACCATAGACATATTTGATTAAGAGGTGGGCTTTTTTTTTTATTAGCAACAACTATACATGAAGCCTGATGCACTATCCAAAAACTTATTTTTTTAATTTTTTAAAATTTTTCTATAGATAAGTAAATCTAGATGTATTAAATTTATAAACTAAATTTTACAATTTTTAGATTTTTAAGTATTTTTTAATATTTAAACACAGCGGAATTTGTGTAATTTTCTGAGATTAAAAAATTACGAAAATACCACTGTATTTAAAAATCTAAAAAAATACTTAAAAACATCCAAAAATGATAAATTTTGATTTATAGATTTAATAGACGTAGATTTACTTACCTTTGAAAAAAATTTAAAAAATAAATTTTTGGGCAAGGCTTCCAAAGATCAGGGCTCATACATGAATATGATGGGGACATTATCTTGATCCATTGAATATTCGTGTTTTTTTATATATATTGGATTGAATATTCGTATTTTGCAGAGGGAATGTGGCTGTTAACTGCTGAAGCCGCCGACGCCTTGGACGGTGAGAAACGTGCACGTGAGTTACGCGCCGCAGCCCCACGAGCCGGGCACAGTTTACGTGCTGCTCCTGCGGGCTTCCAACTTTAGTCATTTTTATTAATTGTCAGATTTTCTTTAATCTTGCTGGCTTCGTACTTATAAATACGCTTATTTTTTAAAATATTTCAGAGTTTGTGTGAGAATAGGGGCGTGTTTGTTTAGCATAAAAAAGTGTCAACTAAAACTTTTCAATCTAAAACTTTTCACACTCTAATAATTACTCTATTTTTAATTATTTTTTCATATTTTTCTATACAAATTATCCAACTTTTCAATCATTTCTACACACTTACTCATACAACTAACCTATCTATTTTAACTTTATTCTATTTACTCCTCATCATTGCTCCTATTATATCACATCACTCTCTATTAATCTGACAACTTCTACTCTAGAAACTTTTCATCAAAAGTTTTACCTCTAACCAAATACATCCTAGATAAAAATTTCTGTAAAAAATTACAAAGAATAAAAATTGTAAAATGATGTGATATGATAAAGACAATAATAAAGAATAAATATGATAAAGTTAAAATAGATACATTAGTTATACAGATAATTGTGTAGAAATAATTGAAAAATAAAATAATTATATAAGAAAATATAAAAAATTAATTAAAAATCATAATAATTATAAAGAGTAATATATTTTAAATTATAAAGTTTTAACTATATTTTATAGCCGTTGACAAAGACACCTTAGTTTTCTATTTTCGTACTGGGGAGAGGGATTGGTTGGGTGGGACGGGGTTGGTGAGAGACTAGTGGGCCACGTATCCACCGCAACCTGCTCGATATCTCACAGGCGTCTCAGTTTTGTAAGTCTATAATTACAGAATGCCTAGAAATTCGATCCGGATTTTTGTTTCCGAGCGGGTAGAGTGGGGCCACCGATGCTGGCAGATACAAAATAAAAAAACATCTTTCTACTGCCTACTTAAGTTTATTTGGCTATTATATATATATTTCAAAATTTTTCATTATTTGCATCTATCTTATTTTTAATTGTTTATATATTTTCCTTTACAATTATTTTATTTTTTAATCATTTTTTTATAATTATCTATAAAAATACTCTATCTACTTTAAATTAATTATTTTTGGTCTAGGTCTTACCTTAATTATATCACATCAATTTTTATATTTAAACAAATTATAATAAAAAATTTTCTTTATAAGTTTTATTAGATTTCAAATATATTTTTAATGAGTTTTTGTTCATGGCAGGGCGCAATTTAGGTTGGGTAGAGCCTTAACTTAATTTTTAATAGTGTTAAAATTTATTTTTTACAACTCAAACCCAAAGGGCCCATTTTGTGAATATGACATAGTTATAGCTCAAGTAAACTCAAACCCGAAGAACTCCAATTCAATTTTTTGTTTTATATTTATTATAAATATATTATATACATACTATTTAACACAACGTTTCTTTATATTTTTCATTTTTATACTATTTATATTTATATTTGAATACGTGTTTGACATATTGTATTTTTATTATAAATAAAGTATATTATCTTCATCTCCACTTATCTTTTATTTCCATCATTTACTTTTACATCCATTAATTTTTTTTCTTTACTTTGTTTTTATGTTAAATTTTTGTCTAGAAATATTCTTTATATTATTATTTTTAAAAATATTTAGTTTGATTATATATTATTATGTATACTTACATAATTTGTTATTATTACTTATTTATATAAAATTCTAAACTTATCACTCTTAAATAAAATGTAAATTCATCAACATAAAATTATAGTCCGAAGTTCAACCCGCACCCGATTTTCAAAAAGTAGGATTAGAGTTGATATTTTATAAATAGGGTTATAATTAAGTTTGGGGTGAACCCGAATTACATAAGCCTTAATTGCACTCTTAGAGACAAATAAAAATGTAACAAAATTTTTTATTTTTCAAAAATATTTCCGTATCTACACATAATAATCTGATTCTTTCTATTTCTCACGTAATTAACAGTTTTTACATGGCACGTCCTCATCCCATAAAGCTATGGTTAGCCTTCAAACGTTTCAAGGAGCAGGTCGTTGATTTCACGGTTTGTAAAGGGGCTGCGGCGCGAATCGGCTGAGGCCCTGGGAGGCGCGAATTGCTTTTGATTTTAGCGTCCGCCCGAAAGTTGCCCGGAGACGGCATTTCGTTCGCCTTTTTCCTGCACTTTCGTTTATCTGTCGGTCTGTACTCTGTAGACAGTGCAGCGGACGGTTATACACTCGACTACAAATTCAATGCAACAGGAATTTCCTGATAGCGGATGGTAAATGAGCAATTTACCGTAAATCAGCAAATAAATGTCATCAACAAGATTTGGATAGTTTATGGCTTCTTGCCCATTTTCTACACTACCAGTGGACTGGAAATCTTAGTTAGTCAATGTTATATTTTGTTCGTTCCATAATTCAAAGAATTTTCGACGCTAGAGTATATGTGGCAATAAAGACAAGTGTTTTTCTCAAATATATCCGAATACGTTTGAATTTAATCCCAAATATATTCATAATATTTCTAAAATTTTAAATGTACATGGTATGTTGAGGAATATTTCAATGCTCCCTAATGCATTGAAATTGAAAAACCTATTTTTTAAAATATTTTGAAAAATCATTTTATAAAATTGTTAATCTAAGTATATTTAACTTATGTATTATTTTTACTATTTTAGGAGATGTATATATATATATATTTTTTTTTTAATTTTAAAAAATAAGGGTATTTTAGTCATTTAAAAAGGCAAAAATTCACCATTTTAAAAAATTCAAGAAAAATATGTACATTCTTCAAAAATGATAAAAATTAGTTTATAAATTAAATATAACTAAATTAACAATTTTATAAAAAGATTTTTTTTCAAAAATATTTTTAAAAAGTAGATGTTGCATCTTGATGCATTGAAACATTTCTCGCTATGTTTACATTTAATTCAAAAAAACTCATTTCCTGAGTTACTTTCGTTAGTTATATTTGTATTTAATTCAAAAAAACTCATTTTGTGAGTTACTTTCATTAGTTAACATTGAAATTACTAAAACATCTTTAAAATTTAGGATTGGATTAAAAAAAGTGAATTTCATAATTCACTGATACGCTAATTGCAATTATTTCTAAATTTGAAGAACTCTAATTTTATTTTCTTTCTATTTTATTTTGTCATTTATTATTTTATAGTGGGTGTATTTTGAATATTATAAAATTTTAACTCCTAATTTTGTTGGAATGGACATTTTAGAATTAAATTAGGATTTTTTGAAAATATTTTAGATACATTTAGAATTATGGTCAAACATAATAAGTATTTTTTTATTTTAAATTACTAAGCATTTTAATATGTGGTTGAGATTGGTTTGTGCTCTTTTATAAAATATGTGATGAGATTGGTGTGATTATTAAATTATTTTCTTATGTATTATATAATATCGATTATGAGAAGTTAAGTCAGAAACTTATGCTTATCTTGAGAATGAAATTCTCATACAATATATTTTTAAGATTGCTTTTCACTTAGAATAATAAATGAAATATGTTTTTTAAAAATTAAGGGATGTAACTGGGGTTGAGTAGGTCTAATTTTGAGGTCAAACAGATCTTTACCCTATGTTTAAAAACTTTTACTTTATAATATTTTAAGTCAGGTTGGTTTTAGACGTACTTTACTTTTTTAATATTGGTTCAATTCCACTTATGGTTCTAAATCATTTTTTTGCATTAACTCTAATATTATATTTGAAAATTACAATCATAATATAAATTTTACTTACAAACTTATAATCAATGTGTTAAAATATATTTTTTAGATATACTAAAATAATAGATAATTAAAATATATATTTTATATCTTCAAATATATAATATATTTTACAAAAGAGATACTGAATATTTATATTAGTTATTCAGGTTGGTTCTGGATATTAAGACCTTAAAACCTGTCATACCCTGATTATATTAGTTATTTTTTATTTGGAGTTTATCCAATCACACGGGTAGAAAATAAGAACCTACTTTACCTATTTTAAGGTGCCCAGTGAGTCAACCCATTATTAGCCTACCTGAGTTGCATGTCTATTTGAAATTACTTCTTGCTTGAAATAATAAGTAAAAGAGAAAATTTTTTATACTCATAACATTTACCTTTAATTTTTAACAAATAAAGAATATTTCAAAAATTCCTTTATGCCTGGAACATTTAACACCAAATTGTTCTCATACTCATGCAATCAAAGCAATCGTTAATCGCCCTATTAAAAAATGCTTTTACCCTTTTAAATCTTTTCTAATTGAAGTGATTTAGCCATAATATAATATTTGAATCATTTAATGTCGTAAATTATAATTGAATCGTTTCAATTGAGAAATTATAGAGAAGTAAAATTGTCTTTTCAATAAGGTAATTAGTGGTTGTTTTAACTACATAAGTATGATAATAATTTAGGGTTAAATATTATGAATATAAAAAGAATTTTTGAAATATTATAAGTAGAATAGGAATTATAGGTAAATATTGTAGGTATAATAGTAATTTGTCATAATAAAATATGTTTTTAAGATTATTTCTTACTTTAACTAATGAAAGAAATATGCTTTTGCAATCATTTTGTGCGGATGAGCATACTTTGAAATAAAACTTTTTCCTTCAATTTTGAATTTAGCAAAATAAGAGAAAGATCTACCTTTTGCCTTCAAAAGATCAATAGTTTAATGTATGAACTATTTTGTTTGGCTATAGTGCAAAAAAGTTAACCTTCTGTTGAAGATGTTATATATTTTTCGGGTACCAAATAATTCAACTTTGAGAAAGTTGTATAAGTGTGGAGTATTTTATCTTCTATGCCACATTTTATGGAACTTTGTGGCTATAAAAGGAGTCAGAAGAATCATGAAAGACGCTCAAGCACAAGCCTAAAAGGCTCCAAAATATTTCATTGTAAGATTATTTTTTATAAAGATTCAAAAACAAATTTGAAGTTGTAGATTTTTAAGGGTGTTACTATTAGAGATTCAAAACTATAAATTATTAATCAATTAAAAATTTACTACACTTACAGTTGTATTAGTCTATTTTTCTTTTCATTTAAGGTTTTTTATATAACCTTGTATTGATGTTGATCAAATCAAAAGAAAAGGTTGTATTACATTGATGTTAACGATAGTGAAACCAAGAGGAAGCGAAATAAAATATTAATTATTTCATGAGCCCACTTGAAGATTGGTACTAACTCAGAAGATAGTTGAATTAATTATAATATTATAACTTTTATTTCAAAGTTAACTAGTAGAACCTACATCTTGTATGCTTGGATAGTGAGTAGATCTAGGGTTAATTGGATCACTATAAGTATTTTTGTGTTTGTGATTAGATTTCATTATTATTAATTGTATTTTTTGCTTAATTCATATTATTCTACCAAAATTTTCTAAACAACCATTATAAGGGGCCAAAAATGGTGTGTTGAAAACTTTCATGTAACGTGCTAAAAATTGTGCGCTGAAAACTTTCATGTTGGTGTTGATGGATGAAGCCCATTTTCATAATAGAATAAAAAATCACAATTCACAATATTTAATATCATTTATCTCATTATAGAATAAAAAAATATTGATAAGAGTTGTGGATATATAAAATTTACTTAGAAATATGTAATGAGAAATGATCTCATTAAGTAATGATTTACTTAGCTTATCTAAAAAAAATATTAATTTTTTTAGCTTTTTGGTGTAAAAATTTTTAAAATTTTGAGAAAATGATATGATATGGTAAGGATAATGATAAACAATAAAGAGAATAAAATTAAAAAATATAGGGGTGTTTGGTAAAAGCAAAAACGGGCTCATTTTTGTAAAACATTTCATTGGCAGGGTTCGCAGGAGGAAAACGGACATTTTAGAATGTGAAAATCGGCTAAGTGCCGACACCTGTCTACGAGCAGCAACGTAGCCTTGAAAACCAATCCCAACGGAAAAAAATCAATGAAAAGGAGATAGCAAAATTGTATTTGAGCAGCTGCTGTGCTGATAGTTGTACACGAGCGGCAACAATTTACATGACCAACAACAACTAAAAAATATCAAATAATTTTAGCTACTTCAAAACAACCTCATAGGTTAGATGTACGAGTAGTTGTATAAAATTGATTGAAAAATATCATAATTGTATATGGAGTGAAAAAATAATTAAAAATAGGACAGTTATAGACATTAAAAAATTTTAGTGTAAAATATTTTTTGTGTAAACAAATATCCCTGTGTTTCTACCATTACTTTAAATATATATTTAATTAACTTTATTAGCCTTGGAATTGGTCTTATTTTCGGTATTATCAATGCCAGTTTTGTTATCCTCTTTCTTGGCTTGGGCATCCATACAAGGAGGACAATTTGCATAGGTGCTCCATCCGTTTATTGAATTCAAATTCATGAAAAGAGGAATATGGGATTGAAAATTCGTAACCAATGTTGATTCTATGCATGTACCTTGCACTATTATGTTTAAAATAAGGGCATAAAGTTTAAAATACAAAAATCCAATAAAAATGTTTAAAATATAAAATCGAACTTTTTGGGGTCTAAAATATCAGTTGTTAAACATCCAAGTTTAAAATATCGAATAACTAAACTTTTCAAGGTTTAAATTTATAGTTAAACATTCGGTTTAGAACACAGCTACCTATAGTTAGAGGGCTAAAAATGCAAGTCCTCGTGGATTAATGAAACTTGATTTTTTAAATATAAATTGTAAAAATATTCACCATAAATGTTAAAGAATTGTGATCCTATTTGCCTCTGCACAGGTTTTTTTATTTTTAAAATTTTTATAAAAATATCAATCAGTGTTTTAATTTATGTAATAAATGTTACAATTTTCAGATGTTTATATTTTTTTAAAATTTAAAAAACAACAACTTTTAGGGTGAAATTTATTTTAAAAATTTAACAT
Organism: Annona squamosa; assembly: GCA_035584095.1. Lineage (NCBI taxonomy): Eukaryota > Viridiplantae > Streptophyta > Magnoliopsida > Magnoliales > Annonaceae > Annona > Annona squamosa. The sequence goes on along the minus strand of JAXCLR010000073.1, from coordinate 24,508,553 downwards.
TTGAAATTCAAAAAATTTATACATACATATGAATTAAATACATTTTTTCTTATTCTCAATATATATTGTAATACCTTAACCCCCAAAACAGCATTTTCATGCTAGGCTTCGGCCCGAGCTTGAGGGTTATCTAATGTAGTCTATCATGTATTGGGCTAGCGCTCACATGGCATAAAAAATAATAAAAGAATTTAATAATTTGCATTAAATGATCTAAAATAAGCATAATGACAGTCTTGGGTCAATTGCAACATCACGGTCAATTATTACATTGTCATCATTAAGATAAATCAAATAAAATAAATAAAATGGAATAATCAAGTCATGCTTCACAATCTCATCAAATATTATCCCTAAGTGACACTTGCCAAAGCATCTGTAAGAAAACAACACACAAATAAAATGAGTAAACTCAGTAAGTAGATTTGGGTATAAAGTCATAAGTATAGTAGTGTAATGATCCGTTCCCTCGACATCCTTAATGACTAGTTAATGGGATTACTTAATCTAAGAAAAATTTGGCAACATCTCCCCATAATTATAAAAAGTAGTATAGAATACATAATCTGTTATTCATAAATATCTCAATTTCCATCCTAAAATATAACATTTAACTCTACATTCACACATTTGCATTCTTATGTCATAAAAACATACATATAGTAAGAAAAATCTCATACATCATCATCATACAATAAGGCATCTCAAAAGATGATCATATGTATTCGCATATATTGCAAGAAGTCCAAAATACTTAATCTAAGAGGTTTAACATAATGGGATCAACTAAGTAAGCATTGACATTTACTAGTATTGACAAAAGCAAAAGTTCATAATAACAAAAAGTAAGCCCTAGCCTATTAGTCAAGCCCTATGGTTGTGTTCTCCTTCAACTCTATCTCGAGGCACCTTACTTACTTTATGATCTAAAGATAAAATAATAAATCATGTGAGTCTAACAGACTCGATAAGTAGATAACAGTTAGTACAAAATGAATATAAATAAGATTTTTGATACACATGCTATGACACAAATACAGTAAGATAAATCATGAATTACTATGCAAAATATAAGGAACCAACACCCGTACCCAGAATCATATGTATATAACTGCATGTCATTAATGGACCATGCATAATCCTTTCTTCATATCAACTAAGGGGCATGAACAACTCTTTTTCTCATGTTAATCAAGAGCCATAAACAATTCTTTTTTTTTTTTTATATATCAATCATGGGTCATAAACAACCTTTTTTGGCTAAACAACTCATGCATATACCAATTATGTCAAAAGTATATAATACAATTACCCATAATTACACACATGCATTAAACTGTCTACTACAACCATTTATCTCGAATAGTATATCATCTAACACACATAAGATTAAATATCACAGACCATGCAAATAATATCAGTAAACCTTAAATTTAGAATACCTACCGTTATATATAAGAATTTCACCGAACATATGACAGGCATAGGAAAGAAACTCCAGTCAAACCTATTGAACAACATCGTCTGTGAGGGAGGAAAGAATGCTAATCCATCATCTTTTACGGAAATTTCTCTCAGCAAAATCGCGTTTCCTATGATTCCTACTAACCCTAAATCGTTAAGGACCCTAAATGTCCCAAGCCATGGAGTTATTGAACTTACTCCCTTTCCTACCAGTCCTATACCACAATTAAGATAAGATTCCACCACTAATTAAGAACAAGGAGACATCTACTAATCTAGATTGTGATTTCTCCCAAAACCAGCAACTTGAACTCGAGCTTTTGAAATTTGCGAGTTTCCTTAATGCATACCAACAATCTTTGATGTAGTTTGGCTATTTTTCCAGAAAGATTAGGGCCGATTCAGTCATTGGCAAGATGAGGAGAAGGAGTGAAAAGGATAAGAAGAAGGAAAATGGAGAAGGTCGAACCTCGTACCTACTCTACAAAGGGTCATAACAGTTGTAGTGCTTCAATAATACATTAATCATACAGCTTTATATCGATACCTATCAAATCATATTATACTCAAGGAATGCAACTACCAAACGTGTCAATGCACAACTCACACCTAGGGGTGCAACTTGGTCCGGGTATGTCCGGGTAGGGGTGGAACCTACCCTTACCCTATTTTAAAAAACCTCTACCCTACCCTATTTGAGGCCGGGTCGGTT
>JAXCLR010000073.1:24469987-24506277 GCA_035584095.1 Annona squamosa | reverse complement strand
TGTCGAATGGGGAAGAATCAGGGATCCAGTACCGATTTAGGGATTTAGGACTGTTTGGTATTTATAATATATAATATATAATATTAAATCCGGGTCGGTCCGGGTATCCAGAATCGGAACCGACCCTTACCCGAAATTGACCGGGTAATTTACCCGAGGAACCGAACCGACCCTATGGGTAGGTTCTATGGAACTGAACCTACCCGATTTTAGGGTACCCGCGGGTCGACTCGCAGGTACCCTACCCAAGTTGCACCCCTACTCACACCTATTCTAATATTCTCGTAAATGTTGCCTTGTACAACCCAACGTACTAAGCGTTTAATGCGTGCATGCATACACTACATGTCTCTTTAGTGCCACATACATATACACTATACACCACACTAATATCATTAGGTACTAGTGATATTTACGAATTACCTCATAGCAAAAGAAAGATTACATATACAAAATATATATATACACACTTGGTACGCACATACAAACATCTTATGTCTTTTGGATGTAATTTATTTATACTATGTGCTTTTCTTTTCTTATTATCTAGCTTAGCCAAGGTATCTCCTAAGCTTAAACACAAAATGTTAAGGGTTCTCATTTTATGTGGGCCATAGTCATATTTTAATCTTAATTTATGGATTTGACCTCAATAAATCCACAACTTAGAGCCTTCCACAGGAACTAGAAGATTCGAAAGCCTAGAAATTGATTATTGGATCAACAAAGTCAGAGTTCAGGACACCAAATTATAAAAAAAAGAATGAATAGCTTCGAACACATCACGTGGCATGTCGGAGTGCCGTCTCTAGTGCTTTTGCGCGGGCCAGGCTACTGAGTCGTTTAGTGGGCCTGGATCCCAGACTTTGCTCGTTGGGCTTTTGTAGCTGCTAGCGCTACCAGGCTCCATTTTGTGGGGCCAACTTACTAGTTTTAGCCCAGTCTAGTTGCTGTCGTCATCATTGTTGTTGTCACTGGAGTCATCACTGTTAGTCGCTAGTCTACTAGACCCCAACCGGCCCAACTCACCTTTGGGTTTATTGGGCTTCTTCAACCTAGTATACTCGTCAGCCCTTAAGCCAGACCGTTGCTAGGCTCTCAAGTGGAAGCATGCCGAGCTTGGGTGCAAGTCCAAAGCTAAGGCAAGAAGGAATATGGACTGGGAGTTTTCTACCATGTCTCTAGTGTGGGTTTTCCTATGATTTTTCTAAATTCCTAGGAGTTTTTAAGCAAAATTTTCCTAAAGTCCAAAAAAACCTAGCGTCTTCTTCACTTTGCGTTTAGGTAAGTTGCAACAACCATGTCCACTGCTTAAGTCTTTGAAGATTTCTCTTCCACTTTTCTAAATAATTTTCTAGGCTTATGATTAATATAATTACAAAACCTATTAACACAACTCTATTTTTAATTAGTGGGTTTATATGTCCAATATTGAGATCATAAATTTTTGATTTGGGGTTTCTTTCTAGATGCTATGTACAAATTCTAAGCCATCGTTAACAGCCCAAATTGTAAATAATATATGTTAAACTCACCTAAATCCAAGAGGAAATCCAAATAAAACTCGTAAGATGTTTAAATCTCAACAAAAAAACATTATCGCTTACCTCAAGCAAGGGTAGAACAAGAAGAGGACCTAGTAATGAAATTTCTCCTTCTCTCAAACATTAGCAAAAGTCCATATCACGTAGTCACAAAACAAAACTTTCACCTTTTTCTTTTTTCCTCTCCTCTATTCTTTCCTTGGGTTTAATAGCTCCCAACTCAACTTCCCTATTCTCATGTTTTAACTTGCGGCCGTTCTCTTCGGGATGAGCGTAAGACTAATTCTATGAAAGTGTAGACTGGGTAATATGGAGATACTTTTGATGTGGAAAAATGAAAAAAAATACTACAAAACATACTTTGTCCATGATTATTTGAACCAGTGACCTCTTAGGAATTCTTACTAACTGGGCTTTTGAATTACTAACACAAATAAAATTTCCTAAGCCCATTTCACCCCCAATCAAACTTTCAACGGTCAAGGATTAACTTAACATGTAATCCCATCATGTGAGAAATACACTTTTGGAAAGTTTATATTATATATATCTTTACATTCGCATCTTATTTCTCAATTAGTCTAAGCTTTTTGAATCCTTCATAAGGAAGAGTAAACATTTTATTGGCTTAGGTTATTTATTTTTTGAGTGTTTTATTATAATGGAACATCAAACCTTTTAATAATGTAACACTTGTATTTTGTTTAATTTAAAGAATCATTTTTCAGCGTAATGAACAACTTAAAGTTTGCCACAATGCCTAAGGTGTGGGGGTAACTTCATTAGCTCACTTTAGGAAGATGAAGTTTCAAAATATGAAGGCATTAAGTCTCCTTATATTTTGGAGCATATTGCTAGTGTTTCCCTTTGGAAAAAATAAGAAAAAAAGAAATCTATAAGCAAGTATAGGATAGGATAAATTGTAAAGATGTCTCAGACTATGATTGCAATACAAGTTGAGATGGGTATAAAATATTTGTACAAATAAAAAAAAACAACTCAAAGTTGATGAATTAATTTACCAGGGCATATTTGTAATTATCCAATGAAATCATAATTAGATGAGAAAATTGTCAAAAAAGATGTTTTATAGCCAAAAATGAGAAATTGCATAATAATTGGCTATGTGTCTTTTTTTTTTATAGAAGTTGAAGGTAGTGACCATATTTTATTTGATGTGACACAATTAGAGAGGAATATACAAAACTTTTGGGTCACATTTCCCCACGATAGTAAGCAAATCAGTGCAATGTATAATCAGATTGTTGGTCACTGATAGAGATAAGGCCACCCTTCTTATGTTTCTCTTGTTTTGTTGGCACCTTTGGTATCTCAAAAATCAATTACAGGAGGAAGGTATTCAACCCACTTTAAACAATGTCCAACAATGGTGCATAAACTTTATCTTTCGAGATCAAGCTATCAAAGCAACATTATTCATGGACTCATGCATTCGATAGCAACGTTTAAAGATAAGATGGGCTAAATTGAGGGATGGCAATAGGGGTGTTAACGGATTGGGTTGGACGGGTTGGAGCCTAATCCTAATCCTAACCCATTTTAAATATCTCAATCCTAATCCATTTATTAACTTATTTAAAAAACTTCAATCCTAACTCATTTACAACCCATTTAATAAATGGGTTAGCGGGTTGTTAATGAGTCGTCTAGCAGATGACCTGAAAGTTTAGACTCTAGTAAATGATGATCGTGCGGGGAGAGATGAGAGTGTTTTCGATGCAGAGGAAATAAAAATAGAGCAGTAATAGGAAATGAAATTGGAGCTATAGAGAAAAAATAAAAATTAGGTAACAGAAGGAAGACGTAAAGAGAAAAATAACTAAGGAGTTCACATATATATATATATATATAAATTTAATAAATTAAATGAGTTAAATGAGTCGACTATGTTGAACAGGTTATATGGGTTAAACGGATTGACGAGTTATACAATCTCAATCGTAATCTGTTTATTTAATTAAATGGTTGAACGAGTCGGCGGATTATAACCCATTTATTCAAAAATCTCAACCTAAACCCATTTATAAATGAGTTGGACGAGCGGGTTGATGGGTTGACTGTAACCATTAACGCCCCTAGATGGCAAATTCAAGATAAATGTAAACAACAAACCAAATTCGGAGAAGAACTGCTTAGTCTTCGACAATAATTAGAGATTCTCAACGCTATTTTATTGCAACTAAGGGTCGGAATTGTACTGGAATACTGCAATTGTTGCTTGTGGAACCCACAACATTGCTCTTGGGGACTTGATGAGTCTTGGACACTCAACTGCCTCAAGTTGAATTAGAGCCTTATTCATTACTACTCTACTCATTGAATTTATGAACTCCAGCAAGCCAAATCTTTATGAAGTAAAAACAATGATCTAATAGATAAAATCTCTCGTCTTGAGCACTCACTCTTTTTCTTTTCATCACATTTTGCATATGTGAAATGTTGTTGCTCATTCCTTAGCAAATCTTACTTCACATAGCATCTTTTTTTAACATGAATGATGGGGCAATCCATTTACTTTCCTCTTGAAGAAATTATATATAGATAATTTTTGATAATGAAATGCCTTTATCTTTCTATCCCCTCCCCCTTTGGCCATTTTGAAAATAAGAGGATGGGGGGATGGGGAACGCCCTTTTTATAAAAAAAAAGCAATATTTGAAACGAGAAAAATATAATTATTATGTATTGAAAATAAGATACGTAAGAAAATTGAAAACAATAGTACTAAAAATACTCATTCTATCATCGTACTCAGAATGCCCCAGAGCATTGGTATTCAGTTTCATCCTTCCCATTTTGCATAGGTTGTAAAATGATCCTCTCCAACCGGTTGGAAATATTTAAAACGACTTAGATACTCTTGCATTTAAAGATAACAAATAAATATATAAATATATCCAAAACTAGTAAAATTTAATTTACAAATTAAACACAACTAGATTAGCATGTTTATAATTTTTTTTTTTAAAATAGGTGTTTAAACCACACGGAATTTCCAACTGATTTAAGAAGATCATAAGTCGCATAGGTTACAACGTAGCCAACTGACGCCAACCTCTCGCCTACGATTGGCCTGTGACGACCGGTTCGCACTCCGTAGAGTTTGTCTTACCGCCCACCAACCCTTGATGGGTACGTTTTGCTACTCTCTTCTCTTATCCCATGTTCAATTCCACATTTTTTGTGCAAGATACGTCACCTGCATCTCACCAACCACGCATCAATCACATATAATGAATCTCAATCAACCAAAAGAAAAAAAGAATCATATATAATGAATCTTTCAGTCAAGCATCAACAACCAAGATAGTGGGTAGGCTGCGTTTTAGTCCCCAAAACTTCGATTATTCTAACTTTTAATTATTATTTATCTTTTTTTTGCTATATTAATTTTATAATTTTCCGTCGTTATAAAATAAATTCTGTTTAACCGGAACCATGGCCAGCTTAGCTTATTCCAGTTTCGGGCTTTTACTGGAGCGGGGATTTCTAAATAAAATCCGACCACGCAACATCGCCACACCAACCTTTTCAAAATGTAGCTGTACTGGCTTTGAATGGAATGCCGTTGCTTTTCCTTCAAATCACATCCATGTTCTTGTGGCTGCCATCACCGCATCAGTAGGAGTGATAAGCACTGATGAGGTTGGAGGTGTTTAGAGTCTAATCTTTTATCTTGTTAGCTCATTTATAAAATTCTAATCCTACTAGATTAACTAAATTACTTACAAAACTTCAACTCATCAGTTTATAACTCATTTTCTGAACGGAGTTCTTGACGGGGCCGTCTGTAACGGTTATGTAGACGGGTTAAAAACAAACTGATTTAGAGTCCAAATGGTATTCTTCGATTTTATAATAATGTACGAGTTTTCAATATATGTGATTTTTCGAATAACGAAAAATTCAAAATAATATTATTAGTTTAGATTTTTGAATATACTTTACAAAAATAAAATATTCTATCATAAGTTATGGTAGTTGATGTATCATTTGATTGTTTTCTTTTTAATATTAAAATAAAAATAAAGATAACATTGAGAAAATATGAGGTGTAGGGAGTGTTTGTTAATATATAAAACTTTTCGAACTAAAATTTTTTATTCTCCTAAACTATCATATTTTTAAATTTTTTTCATTTTTCCTATACAATACTATACTTTTTAATCATTTTTTACAATTATCCATGCATCTAATAAATCTATTTTAACTTATTTTCTTTATTCATCATCATTACATTTATTATATTACATTATTTTGTCATATTTCAAAAGTTTTTACACAATAAAATTTTCATTAAATGTTTTATCAATTCCTAGACACGCCCATAATGTATTCAGAATCATAGGTTGAGTAGGTTAAACTAGTCATTATTGGGGTCCATAGGTTGAAAACAATTAATCAATTAGCTATTTATTTTATAATAAAAATTAGCTGTTTATTTAAGTAAACGAGCAGATGAGTTGATGGGTTGAAAACCCTTTACTAGAAAAACATAATCAATTTTTTATAAATTGGTTAGATGGGCGATTCGAAAGATTGACCAGAACAGTTAACACCCAATGCTATAAATTAATTAGAATAAAACTTGAATTCTGCTATTGTTTGGGTCCTTTGGGATATAAGGCCTCCCCACATGCTAGGACGCCTTTTAACGTCAGCGGTTCCGGTTGACGTGAACGTGAGGCATGTGATGTTGAAACACAGAGACCATTTACAACCACTACGGATTGGATGAAATGGAACCAATCTCCAAGTCCCTGGATAATGAATACATTCAAAATTAATACAGCCCAATAGCATGTTTTCGTCAGACGTGTATAGTCTGGTCAAATTACGCACAGATGCCTTTACAATGAGAATTCGGGAACAATAAATAAACAAATTAAGATATGAGTTGGCTACTAGAGTCAATGTCCACGTTTCTTGGAATAATTGGCAACCAAGTGGAATTTTATGCCTGGTTTGGTCATGTTTGGTGCGTGTATTTTTTATTAATTTTTTTTTAAAGGCAAGTGGATGAATGCCGTTGGCCACCAACAGGCCGGGGATGTGTACGTGTATTACTTCAATTCCAAAAACATTATCTTTGTGTTGGGCTTAGGAAGTGCTGTTTTCCGGATTGGAGCATTGATAATCATCATCATAAGCTATTTTCCACTTAGGTGGGGTTAGCTGTATGAATTCTGTTGAGCAATTCTTGGCGATTTAAAATTAAATTTTTTATAATTTGTAATATTTTAAATCTTATTTAATTATTTCATTCATATTTTTTTTTGGGTCTTCCTCTCATTCTCCTACCACCTTTTGCTTAGATAAATTTTGTTTTTATGAGATGCGATGGTGATTTTCATTAGCACTAGCTGCCAGCTTGACATGCCAACCATTGTTTTTTTTTTTTTTTTGGGAAATGGGATCGGCAGTAAGATAAAAACTTTTATTGACAATGCTGGAACATTAACATAAGAAATGGATGCTATTTAAGAAACTCAAATGGATAAATATTTTTGTATGCACCTTTGATTTTTGTTTTTATATATACAAAATTATTTTTTTAAAAAATGGATAAACATTTTAGGAAATAAAAGTGAAACTTTGTTGGAATTAATTCAATCGATGTGATGTGATATGCGTGCATATTTTTTTTGGTAAGAAAGTCACGTTGGATTAATGGAAATTGGCAGAAAATCTCATCAAGACACAAACGGCTCTTGAAGGCGTGCTAAGCATGCATGTGCCACGCGAGAGCACGTGGGACTACGAGAATTGAAACGGCCATCGCTTAGCCTTTAGCTACAATTACACGGCATGGGTCTTTGCTGCAGAAATATCTGCTAGTAATTACCTCTTCCTAGAAGATTGTCTACCTATATTAATTAATAATTTACCAAGATAATTTTGAGTCGTACGTATATCCATGATGTATTTATCAATTGATAGAAATAATTTAATATTTTTTATTCAAATATAAAAACAAACAGATAACGGATCCCATGTTAAAATTGAAAATTAAGATTTCAGAATAACATACTTTACATACCAATGAAAAATTTCAAAAACCAAGTTGCTATAAGACTGACCTTGATCTTGCTCTGGCTCTCACCGAATTGCATGAGAGTCAAAAGGCCGTGTTTTGGGGGAGTCCAACTTCAAAATTAACATTCAGTACCTACAACCGAGAATATAATAGTGATAATCAGTGGCCCATGTTACCAAAAAATAATTAATATAGGCCAACATGCGATTTAGCACAACTGACAAAGAGTTTTATCTAGAGCAGAGTACGGTAGGTTCGAACTTCGAGTCTTGAAGAGTTTATCAATTGTTTTTTTAGAACAATGACTCTGCAGCCATTTTGCTAGTAACGTTGGCAAGTTTACATCGCTGGATTAGGATTAAAATATGTGCTGGATTAAGTTGCAAATACAAGAATAAAAAAATTAATAATATTTTGGTAATTATTCATAGGAGAGCGAAGAGACAGATAATTCCCTTGCATAATATTGTGTGATTGTCAATTTTTCCTATTTGGGATACTAAAACATGGGCTTCTAATGGCCCTTTTGGCTCTATATTTGGAGTGCCTTTTAAGCCTATTTCATGGGATGAAAATGAAATTCACAAACTTTACTGGTGTTTGATCGTGATGTTTGGCCAAGTAATAGATAACGTATTGCTCACAATCATTGATCTCTACAATTGCTTGTAAGCAGTAATTTGCTGCTTTTATCAAATGCTTTGTGCGGACTACTGCAAGTTGACAATAGTTATTAATTTCATCATTTATAGATCTATAATATAGACATCACCCATGTAACTACTGCAAGAATATTAATTTTTAGCAACCATCGTTAGCAACCATCGTTAGCAACTGAATAGCAACCAAAATACTACTTTAATTAGAAGTAATAAATTCTCTAGTTGTTTGTGAGGACTACTTGCAACCAAATTCATATTGGGATGTCACTAAGAAGCTGCAAGAAACATTTCTTTGCTTATGTTAAAGCTTTATCAATAAAAAAAATTTTCAATTTTCTGACGACTTTTGCCATTGAATGCTAGCAACTAAATCTTCTATCTTTTTAACGTGTTACCACATCGAATGATTAGACAATTGATAGAAATGTACTTTGGGGGAAAGATTATCTTGACAAATGCTTTAACTAGCTTTGAGTCCTAATCCTCCAAATAACATACACTACACACATTTACATCAACCATTTGATTATTTAAGTTGTGAGTAAATATCCTATTTTTAATTGCCATGGAAACATGCCACCAAGCATTGACACCAAAATTTTTATTTGCAACCAAAATTTAACTTTATGCAACTAAAGTTTAGTTGTCAAAAATCAAATTTCCTGGGGTGATCCCTGGAGCGGCCGTGGAATCCTATTAAATAAAAATCTAACAGAATCCATTTCCATTTTTATGAACTTTGAAAGTATTCATTAATTGTTTGTTGAGTTGAAATACATATTTTAATAGTTTCAGTAGTGCACTAGTCATGCTCTTATACTAATATTTTCATGTAATTATTTTGAAAATGATTAATATTGACTTGGGGTCATGACTAAAGAAAATAAATTATACATGTTATTTTTACAAATAAAATCAAAAGAACTGGAGAGTTTAATATATAAAATAAAATAAAATATTTAAAATTGTCCTCATATGTCCTTTTTGATAACTTTACATATTAAAGTACTTTTAAACTTTTGGACCAAGCAAAAAATTTATTATTAAGAGCACTAACGGTTTTTTTTTTCTTGCTCATATCACAAGCTCCACTTTCAAAACGGGCTTTTTTTGTCAATCCCTGAAAATGGCCGATAGTCCAAAAGGAGCCCAAACTGCAGAACCGCAAAAATATGATTACGTGGACAGACGTTTGCCTGTGGTGATTTTTTTCCCCTACCTTCCACGGGCTTTTCTGCCACTGCTTGGACTCTTGCTTTCCGGCAATAGCCTCATCCAAGTAAAACTGTAAAAGTTGTGTATTTAATATATGAAAATAATATTTAATTACTTTAGTAACATGAAAAAATGTCTAGACTCGTCTAGCTACATATATAAGTTTCACAATATATAAATCATATAGTTTATTAATAAATATGATTTAATTGATGTAATTTTTACTGTGGATGGTCAAAATTGTACTTACACTGTAATATACATTTGGATATTTGAAAATTAACAAAAATTGTATAATTTAGATTTTTTACCGTGGGAACTAGGAACCTGAACAACTGAAGCCGTCCCCCATCGCCTCCTCGCAAAGCGGCCCGCAACGAGTGCCGGTGGCAGCGCAAACGTGTGTTTTTAAACAATTTCTAGCTGGACGCCTAGACCTACAGCGGAACTCCGCCCGGATACATTTGAAATTTATACCGTGGAACATGACATTCGCGAAACTACCGTCTCACTTGCGTCGGCAGTGCATTTCAAGACGTGCTATTCCTCCATAAATGATCCATGTGATCTCACACGTGCATATATGCGACGTGCTGTGTGTGTGGGATCCAAATCCGTGTATGGACTTCCATTACATTTCGACAATCCAAGCATATATAATGTTCTAATTATGATTTATTTTTTTCGGGGAGATATGATCAGAATCGTCAGTGCTGTAGGAGAAAAAACACTGATACAGGAAATTTCGGACCTGCCGACGCAGATATAGATCTAGATCTAGGCAAGGAGAGAGCGAAAGAAGCATGTATGAAAACCCACTCTTCCCTTCCACGTCGCCATCACTAACAGCCGCTGTTTGGAACATCGAAGGCTTGAGCTGTCCACCAGCGTTGCCACTCTGTCAGGACGTCTTACCTCCAATGCCTCATCAGATCAGATCATCATCCGGTCAAGATAGTAATCGAAAATATAGTCAACAATTTAAAACGGACGTGAGTGAGTATGAGAATTGAGAATGGGAAAGGCAAAAAGTCAACTAATTAATAAGGATTTTAATTTTTTCTAATTTTATTTCTATATTTTAATCATTTTTTCATCTTTTTTTTTACAACTATCTCACCTATTTTTATTTTATTTTCACTTTAGTCCTATGATTTTTTATTTTCCATTCTCGCCTTGCAAAACCACTCTATAATCGAATCGATTACGCTTTAACCAAAAAAAAAATGCTAAATAGTTTCGGGCCGGGCCTAACATCGACCCTCAGATCTTTCGAAGTGGGTTTTCAGAGAAATTAAAGTCTGGACGCTAGAGAGCTTTCAACTGGGCTTCTGGAGGCCCATGGGATCGCTTAGCCCTCCCTGAAGGCCCAAAACCCTTCGCGGCCAACGACCTCCGTCTTCCCTCGCTACCGCCCTTTCCCGTTCTTCAGTCTCGCGTCCGACTCTGCACAAGAACCGGCGGTCTTGCTGGCCGCCTATGCTCTCTTTACGGCGCCATGCTTCTGTGCCCTCTGAAATTTTAGAGGGAGGAAGATGCATTCGGGGTTAGGGTTTTTGCTGAAGCTCGGCAAGTCCGCAGCAGGAGCTACGCATCTGTGGAATTGCAGATGGACGGCTGGCATCGATCTTCGACCGTCTCTTCTACGATTCTCGCTGCTCGATGGAGGGGGAGATTTCAGGGTAGGAGGAAAGAGGCATCTCTGCAGTGGATACGCCATGGAGCAATTCTCGGACGATGAGTATGAGTGCGATTTTGAGAGTCATAAGGTTAGTCAAAGAGTGGTTTTTTAGTGGTTTTTGTTCTTTTTTTTTCGGTGGATAGAATTTAAATTATAGGTGAAATGCTGCAAGTAGTTTTCTCTAGTGGTGAATTGTGTGGTAGCAGCATTGTCTTATTGACGGCAAGGAGGGATTTTTGATGGTTTGAAGCCAAGCATTGGAGTTAGAACCTCTAATAGTTGAAGTTATTGGCAGTTTAAGCATGGAAGGGTCTGCCATTTCAATTTTAATAATAAAAACTTGAATCTTATCTTTTTATTTTCACCAGCATGCCTCAGTTCCTCATGTTTGATTGGCCATACGCTTTATGAGTTATATACTTGGATTACGTCTACGTGTTCTGGGTCGGTTTGTGAATATGATTCAATATATGTGGCAATAGACTCCCAAAATTCATTCAGACTGACTGAAGTTCATGTTTGCGTATGGTTTATCGTCTTTGGGTCTGTTAGGCATCTTCATCGGTGGCCAACATTGATGAATGGAAATGGAAGCTTAGCTTACTTCTACGCAGTGAAGAAGATAGAGAAATAATTTCGAGGGATAAAAGAGACCGTCGCGACTATGAGCAGATCTCCAACCTGGCTAAAAGGATGGGACTCTACAGGTAACGAAATGTCATATGTATTTATTTTACACTATCTTCAATTGATGACTAATGCTATCAGTTGTTAATGCATTTATTTTAATTTGTTAGTGAACTGTATGGGAAAGTAGTAGTTGCTAGTAAGGTTCCTCTACCGAATTACAGACCTGATCTTGATGATAAAAGACCACAAAGAGAGGTATTAATGTTTTGCAAACAAGTCAATATTATCCATTTGATCTTACTCCAATCAGCCAGAAACCTGTTTCTTTATTGTTGATATTCCAAAGTCTCAATGCTTTCACAATAGGTGGTGATTCCACTCAGCTTGCAAAGGAGAGTTGAAGGCTTGCTCCAGGAGCACCTTGACCGTATGATGTTAAATTCTGAGAAGATGGAAGATAATTTGGCAAAGAATGTGGTGGTCAGTCAAAATGAAGATGCAAATGAGGATGACAGCCAGGAATCTTTTCTTGATTCTTCGGTTATGGAAAAGATACTACAAAGAAAGAGCTCACGCATGCGTAACTTACAAAGATCTTGGCTGGTGAATTATCTGATTTTTTTTTTTCATTCCTTTTCCTAAAAAATTAGTGGCTGGTGATGGATTCATTTGGTTTTATATTGCATTCGTGAGCTATTATAGACTTGGTTGTGTCTATGAGTTTCTGTTCTACTCTTTTGTGATATTTTGCCTCTTTCTCCCTCTTAATAGTTGTTCTGAGGGTTTTAAGGTTGTATGGATTATCTAAGTGCTTTACTTAGGGGAATTAAACAATGGAAAATGGGACATTTAGAATAATCTAGATGAATGCAAAAGTTATTTAGTATGGTTCATCCAGTATTATATGGTGGGAAATCTTTATGTTCTTTGCTCATAATGCTGTCTGTGAAATTGTTGATTGCATTTCATGGATTCTGTTGTTCTAAACAAGGATTACTCATGTCTGCCATGGCTTTGTCCATCTTCTGACAAATTCTGAACCTAGTGTGGACCTGTCACGTGATCAGAATTGGCCTTCTCTTTGTTTGGTCTTAGTTTTTGTTGAAGCAGATCCTTTTTCTTCGTCTTTTGAATTATTCTGTATCTGATCTTGCAGATTTATTAATGAATTAGGGTTGTGCATCGCAGGAGTCACCAGAGGGTGTAAAGATGCTAACTTTCAGGAAATCACTCCCCTCTTATAAGGAGAAGGAGAGGCTTCTCTCTGCAATTGCACGGAATCAGGTGTTTCTTTGGAGATGAGATCCTCCCCTACTATAAACCGAGTATGTTTAAGCTATATGTAAACTGATCATGGCCATGTCTAACTTGTAAGATCCATTCTTTGACAAGTGTCAATGTGCTTTCTACACATAGCTATAGAAAAATTGGTTGGGAATCCTTACTATCTGAGAATGCTGCAAGCTTCAACCACATCAAGAGACAGATATGCTGTGCCTCTGAATACTATTAGAAATCATGAAGACTAGCATATGAAAATGCAGTTTGAAGAAAACTTTGGGTTTCCAAATATCTAGATTATAGTAGGCACCTAGTTTGTTCAGGATATCCTCTATGGAAGATGTTCATTACCTCGATTCTTCTCTTGAAACTCTGGAGTTCCTATCTTGGCTTTATTTTTCTTACTATAATCATCAATTGACCTAACAAAGATGGTAGTGTGGATAGATCAATTGGTCTTACATTGTTGTAGATTTATTAATTAAAAAAATCTCATTAAAATGGGGAAAAAGGTAAAAGAGAAAACATGCTAGAAGATTTCCATTGACGAGGAGGATAACCAGATGTCCACTCCCTAGTTTGGGGCTGTTGCAGGCTTGCTACAGTTCACTATGTGCCTTGGTTTTTTATCTGACAAAATGACAGCACAGGTTTGTCTTTTACATGAGGAAGATTTTTTGGTAGCTTAGTTTTAAACACACTATTCTGGATGGTGGACATTGTCGTCCAAGAACATTAAATCGGTTTCCTAGAAAGATGTATATATCTTTCAAATGTCTCAGTGTACATTTGGACTTGGTAGGATAAACACTGTTATTGGTTCTATTCTCGATGGCTTGGCTGCACTCATTTATCTGATGTTTTGTAACACTCCAAAACTTCCAAACAAATTGTACAAAATTAAAACAGAATCAAAATATTTCATCATATGCATTTTACTAAATATTTGCGAATTTTTCATTATAGATGAATTTGCCAAATTTTTTCTATGGCCCTAACTTTGGCTGGTAAAAACCTTTTTATCCTTCTCATCACCAATGTCAATGCATATTTTGGGTCCTCTTCTTCATTCTAGTTTAGGTTGCTTCTTCAGTCTGATCTCCAATTCTCTTTTAATGTTAGTGGCCCTTGTGCCCATCATTGCATCTCTGATCTGGTGTACTAGCTACTGAGCTCTTTCAAATAGCCATCCAATGTAACGTTATTACTTCTGGTCTTTCTGTGTACTCATTTTGCTGTTTCCAACCATTGACATGCATGTCTGACAGAGATTTAGAGTTCTCGTGTGTATTCTTAAAATTTGTTTAATCCTAGGGCTTTCGAAACCTATTTCATTCTGGTTATCGAATTAATGAGGGAGAGCCATTTCCTTTATAAGCTCGAAATTTCTTACTCAATATGCCATGATCTATCCAATCGGTTATTATTGTTCTATTACTCTCTGTTGAATAGGAGTAAAAATGAGTGCAAAAGGGAAGCAGTTGAAAAGTGCTGGAAATGATGTGAGATGATGTTTGTCATAAAGTGAATTATGATGATGATGATCATCATCATCATCCTGATCATAAGCCATTTCCCATCTAGGTGGGGTTAGCTGCATGGATTTTGTTGTGCCATTATTGACGATGAAGTGAGTAAATAGATGGCAGGTAAAACAGAAAAAATAAAATTATTGGAGTTAGTTGGGTTGCTACACACCTATCAAATTAAAGAAAAGAGAAAATTCCTTTTTATGTCCATCTTGACAACCCTTACAGATTCTGTTATCTTTGGTATTGATGAGCATTCACAACTTTATAATGGCAGGTTGTGGTGATTTCAGGAGAGACTGGATGTGGCAAAACTACCCAGCTTCCTCAATATGTTTTAGAATCTGAGATAGAATCTGGACGTGGAGCATTCTGCAGTATTATCTGTACGCAACCTCGAAGGATTTCTGCCATGGCCGTCTCTGAAAGGGTGTCTGCAGAGAGAGGAGAGAATCTGGGTGAAACGGTAACTAGTTCTAAGTTTACTTGCTAATTGCTGCCATCTTTTACTGCCTTTTTCCATATCTTTTCTCATAAAAATATCTCTTGAATTCTCTATTGTGCTACTGTACTCTCAAGCTTTTTGGTAGGTTGGTTACAAAGTACGGCTAGAGGGAATGAAAGGGAAAAACACACATCTACTTTTTTGTACAAGTGGGATTCTGCTTAGAAGGTTGCTAGGGGACCGTAATCTGAATGGTATAACCCATGTTTTCGTGGATGAAATTCATGAGCGAGGCATGAATGAAGGTATGTTGCTTGATGAAGTTGATTTGTTCTTAGGATCACCCTGTTTCCACAGGCATGCATTAACCAAAAGCTGTCTGTGCACTCTTGATAATCATCATTACAGACTCCAATTATGTAGTTAGGTTTACACAAATTTTTCCTAAAATAACGAGCTAGAGATTTTTTTGTTGATGCTTCTTATTTTTTCTGTGCAACCCAGACTTTCTACTAATTGTTTTAAAGGATCTTCTTCCTCGTCGTCGGGATCTGAGATTGATTTTGATGAGTGCAACTCTTAATGCTCAGTTATTTTCCAACTTTTTTGGTGGAGCACCAACAATTCATATTCCGGTGAGCTAAATATCAGCGAAATGTTTCTATTTGAAAGTTCAGCTTCATTTTTATTGGTTGTTCATCAACTTGTTGAAATAGCTGCTTTTGTAAGCTACTTGAATTATTATGAGTAGGGATCAATACTTCCATCCAATAGTTGACATTAATCAAACAAATTTTCCTATTGTTTCTCTGCCAATGACATCAGATAAGTGCTAGGCTGTGCTAGGCTTTAGTATTTTATTGATTTATCTCCATTACCATACTAAATAACCTGCTATCTCCAACTCGCCATGCATGCATAGTTTGACCTGATGGACCAAGCTGTGGTCACTGGATGTGCCTCTTTCAGTGGGTTGAATTTTCTTTTTCTTTTGGTCAAATATCAAGGAGTATATCAGAGCAGTATTTGTCATATTCTGATTCAATTCTGCATGCCAGTGAATGTGTAGATTGTAATGTGTCCTCAGTGTCAAGTATCTGTTAGTGCTTAAGAGCTGTCTATTCCAGCATACCTAAATGAGAGTTGTAAGTTGACATGAAGAGAACAGGATTTGCAATGGGTATGCCTATCATATTGAAGTTATTCTCTCTAAAGAGTCAGATCACTTTGTAGGGAGGCTACCTTAGGTTTATATTGCCTGTTGTCAGAATTAAGGATTCTTTTGGTAATAAGTTTTCTGTATCCTTTTGAATCTCATTCTGATCTCATTTATTTTTGTTTGTTTGAGGATTGTAAGTGCTACCAATTATTTGAAGTGGAAAAAGATATAGGTTCCTGGTGAATTGTCCCTGGGAGCTGGGAGATGATATGACAGATTTTATGACTTATGCTAATCTAGAGATCCAAAATCAGGAACGTGTAGGCTTTTAGGTCTATTTGTCATTTTTGTGCTCCTCAAACTATCTATCAGTTGACATGTTGTTGCAGTTGTTGTGCTCCCTCAGGACACACCAGGATTCATATATACTCATTGATATAATTTAAATCCCTTGCGGCATAGGTTGTCATTGTGCCCATTTGGAAACTATTGAGGTTCTTTGCACCGTAATTAAAGCTATCAATACAGTGGAGTAATTCTAATGATCTTATGTTTATCAGGGGAATAAGTAGAACTGGCAGAAGAGACATGTCTCTTACTGTCAGGTGGATATCTTTCCTCAAGGAAATTATACAGCATTCTTTTGCTTTTACTAAGTTTTGATTACACCTTCAATATGCTGTTTTAGAATTCTCAATTGTCTGTACAAAATAAAAAATAAAAAAATGACCTAGTATGAGTCTGAAGTGCTTCATTAACGATTAGTTTTTACTTTAATTTATAAGGGGGAAATATCCTGGAAGGGGAGCTTTCGTTATGTTTACTTCTTTAAATGAAAGTCATGGATGCTGCTTTTTTTCAGGGATTCACGTACCCTGTAAGGCCACATTTTCTGGAAGACGTATTGGAGACAACTGGATATAAGTTGACTTCCTTCAATCAGATTGATGATTATGGCCAAGAAAAGACATGGAAAACACAGAGGCAACTATTACCCCGTAAGAGGAAAAATCAGATTACTACCCTTGTTGAGGTACAATAACTTGGGAAATTTTTTGAAATCAAATCATGTTTATTCGTTGCCTTCCTCTGTTCAATTCTGACAGTGAATTGCCTTTCTTGATGTTGACTGTGCAGGATGCTCTCAACAAGTCAAACTTTGAAAATTACAGTTCCAGAACACGAGATTCTCTGGCTTGCTGGACTCCTGATAGCATAGGATTTAACCTTATGGAAGCTGTTCTATGCCATATATGTAGGAAGGAAAGGCCTGGTGCAGTTTTAGTATTCATGACAGGTTGGGATGATATTAGTTGCTTGAGGGATCAGCTCAAAGCACATCCACTTTTAGGAGATCCAAACAGGGTTCTGCTGCTTACATGCCATGGCTCTATGGCAACATCTGAACAGGTCCAGCCATATATGTATATATGTCGAATATTGTCTTTTTTCCTGCAGTCTTGTGGTTCTTGTCTGCCACCGACGACCATTTCCTGCTGGTGATTGTCATTGTCGCTTTTGGGAACTTTGTTGGTGACCAAAATTCTTTCTATTGGTGTTGTCCTTTAGATTTCACTGGATAATTTAGAAGTTGTTTGTGGTTTAAAAATGTTCTTGTTTGCACTAATAAATGGCAGGCCAAATCATGTGGGTTTCTTTTTTGGTCAATAGTGATCTACAACAGGGCACTGATGCTTGAGTTGTTTTGTTCTTTTTGTGTTTGTCATATACCCCAACACATTTCTATTAAAAATGCCACCTCATGCCAAGCGAAACCAAATTGGACAGTTCTATCTAAGTAACTATGTTGATATTTGATGGCATAGATGGGCCACTGTATCCTGGGCTGATTTGGAGAACAGTAATTCATTGGCAGTTTGATTGGTTATACAATTTTTGTTTGGATGATAACTGTACTTGTGCAAATTGTGCATCACTGAAGCCATAGTTGATTTGTCTTGTCAGATTTGCTGGTCCTACATCCCTTTTCGATTTGCATTTGACTGCAGTATATTGAATTAGAGAATCATTTCTAAGCTCATGTCTTTTCTAGGGCTGATGTTTACAAGCTTGAAATTTGGTTTTTGCAGAGGCTCATCTTTGAGAAGGCACCTCCAAATGTGCGCAAAATAGTTCTTGCTACAAATATGGCAGAGGCAAGCATTACGATCAACGATATTGTTTTTGTAGTCGACTGTGGGAAGGCAAAGGAGACTACATACGATGCCTTGAATAACACACCCTGTTTGTTACCATCCTGGATATCAAAAGCTTCTGCTCGCCAGGTTGGACCATTCCATTGCTTTATGTTTGCTTGCAAAAATGAAATTATTTTGTTTACTGCATTCTATTCAGACAGAAGCACAATGAGGGTCATTCTATTTCTTTGCTTTTTGAGTATTGGGGACTATTGTTGTCGGTTATTCAGCTCATTGGGAGCAAGCAAAGAACACCCAAGTGTCTGAGATGGTGTCCAATTCCATCAATTACTTGGTGTCTGAATCCTCTCATTTCCTTTGTCTTCTTTTAGTTAGCTGAAGTCTGCAGGGCGTAAAATCAACCCCCAAGAGATCATTTACATCCATTTTTGTTGAATGGTTCATTGGTAGATACTAGATACATATTTTTTCATTTTTTGTATAAAATTGGTCATCTATTTATGAATGATCTAGTAGTAATTTTGCAGAGTAAATGTAAAAGAGAATTATATTAATGGTTGCATTTTATCTCTTCCGTGTTAATAGTTCATCTATGAGTATATTTTTTTTCTTTTGTATTTCATTATGTTAACGTTTCTAAACAGCTATAAGAAAAAAATGGAAAACTCTTATCTTTTGTTTATTTTAGATCTATTGTGATGCCTCTTTCTGTTTTCAATTCATCTTGGGTCATGCTCAATGAAACATGCCTCTAGGTCAGCCAGCTGTCTCAGGAATTTCATTTTTTGTTAATAGCTCTCTAGCATCAGCCGAGCATTTTTCCTTTTTGTGATATCTCCAGCAAAAGAAATTGTCCTCATTGTATGTTCCAATGAACATGTAACTTCTGTGATTGTCTATATGAACACCATTCAATGCCTTTGAAACAAATTTATTTTCATTTGATTCTAAAAACAATCTGGAATGCTTTTCTTTGTTTGTTTCTTTGTTTTTTTCCAGAAAAGTTTCTAATCTGCATGGTTTTAGGAAGTTAATGAGATTGCATTTGAATTTTATTATTTTTGTTCATACATGTTTTGTTTGAATTTCTTTTTTTTTTTTTTAATAAAAACCTTCAGAAAAGGTTTCCTAAATTATAATTGAGATCACATTGTGCATCCAACGTGTCATTGCCTCCTGCTTAACTGTTGACATTGAAGAAACAACTCAATAGCCCAGAATTGGAGTTTTCTTAGTAAGGAAAAAGCCAACCTGGCCAAACCTCAGTTGTCATGCCCAGTGTTTGCCTTTATCGGTAAAATTCAAGAGCTAAAAAAGATAAAATCGTTTTATTGGAGATATTCTTGATTTTATTGGAGAAACTTATCGGTAAAATAAATTTTTTTAAAAAAAAATTAAAAAAAATATTAAAATGCAGAAAATATAAAATATAATTAGAACATGAGAAATCTACATCGAAAACTATTATCGAGTGGCATATAAACACATATGATATGACTTAATTTTATTTATCGTATATCATCTCTTGAATTAATATATAAACTTAATATAATAAAAATATATGATTAGTATATCATATATCATATTTTCAGTTAATTTATAAATTTAATGTAATAGGAATATATGAAAATATTTATAACATATAAAACCAACTAATAATTACTAGCCCACCTAAAAGCATAATCTGATACAATACAATTTTAATATATTCAAAATTATTATATACACAATATAGGTCTTGTTGTATTTATCTTGTCAAGAAAATAAGAAATACATAAAATTTATTTTATTTTATAGTTTTATACCGGATATATAAATTTAAAACTTATAATATATATAAAAACCAATTTCCTCACCTAAAAACACAACTCTATAAAATAAAATTTTATTATAATTATTATACATGCAACATGGGTCTTGTTGGGTTGTGTATTATAAATTTTTTTATCGCATAACTTTATATAAAAATATGAACTAGAAATCAACGTTACATATCATTTGCTGGAAGGAACCAATGGTTTGGTCAAAATGGGGGCCATATGTGCACGGGTCTCAGTGCACCGCCAGAGCACACAGAAAACATCTTCTTCCCTCGAAACTATCGCTTCTCCATGGACCCATTATTTTGTGATTGATCTTCTCTCCAGAAAGATGGTAACCCATCCTTTTCTTTCATAATGATGTTACCCCTTGTCTTGTTATCATCATCTCTCTATAATTGTCATAGTTTCTACCCATCAATGTCTGCTTTGTTGGCTCTCATTGTTCCTTGCCGTTAATTTCTGCTTGATAAAGTTGATTTTTTATCCCGATAAAAATTGTTTTTTGAGATATTATTAATTTTATCAGCAGATAAAATTGAAATTGCGGGAAACCAACACATATTGTTTTCCAGTTTATCTTTTTATCAGTGACCTTAGAAAACATTACCGGCAATAACATCACTGATATTATTGAGATGGCAAACACTGGTCATGCCCTAGCTCTATGCAGGACATGGATCCGAAATTCCAGTAGCAGTTGCCACAAAGATTGTGCAAGTGCAAATTGCAAAGAATTTCTGGTATTTAATTTTTTGTACTGATCATGTCTTATCTCATTGCTGTACTTGATTTTTGTGCAGAGAAGAGGTAGAGCAGGTCGTGTGCAACCAGGAGAGTGTTATCACCTATACCCTAGATGCGTATATGATGCATTTGCAGATTACCAGCTTCCTGAACTCCTGAGGACTCCATTGAACTCTCTTTGCTTGCAAATTAAGAGTTTGCAGCTGGGAAGTATAGGACAGTTCCTATCAGCTGCTCTGCAGCCACCAGAACCATTGGCGGTATTTATCCCCTCTATCATCAGATTTTGTTATTGTACTGTTGGAAGCATGTGTTCCACCCTTTTTTGGTTAGATGTGATCTACTGGGAAGTATGTTTATTCTCATTTAGGTCAACGTATATTTTAATTTATTTTTTATTTTAATTTTTTTTATAAAGAAAGTCACAGCAGACTAACTTGGAGTGAATTAGAATGATCTTATTGCTCAACGTTGTGGTTATAAAGTATGCATGTATGTTTGATTGAAGGTATCAAGGTCCATTTCTGTGAAGATCTAAGCAGTCTGTTGTCCAACTCCTATTTATGTGACATTCATGCAACCGCTTCTATTTTCTATCACTGCTTGATATGGTTGCAAGTGTGAAAATCTGCACATTATGGACAAATCTTCAGAAGATCAATGCTGGAAAATTTCAGTGATGTTAGTTTGTACAAGTTTTTATTGTGTGGAGAGGAGGAAGAATAGGTATCACTAGAGTGAAATATTAATATTTAGCTATAGTCAAATAAATTATAATTGCACTTTGTCTCCATTCAAACATCTTCACGGATGCATCTCAATGTTAACTTGCACCCTTGAACTGTCTAATACATGAGTCCAATGAACACCTACACCATGCATTTCATATGATAATAATAATAAAGAATTGCAGACATCAATGGACGGAAAGATCTCAATGCCAATGCATGGGCTTGAGTTGTCTGGCAAATGTCTGCAATAAACTACTACACTGCAATCTGCATGCATTTTGTATGATAATGTCAAAGGACACATTTTCTGCATTAGTTAATCTCCATCCACAGAACATATTGTTAATGTCTTGGGCTTCCATTATTAACAATGAGGAAGTACGCTGACAGAAGTCCAAAGAGAGAACTTTTGATTGGACTTGGAGTTAGATGTTGACCATCTGGTGCAATGAAACTGAGTGTTTAAGATGTACACGTTGTTCTTTTTTCCTTATCCCACAGCTTATATTAATACTTGAACTGTATTATATAAACAGCAGTGCACAAACTTCACAAACAATTGACAGAGCTGAGAGGAAACTTGTTTTTTTTTTTTTTAAACAAACTATATTTTCCAAACAGAAGCATGCAAACTTCACAGATTTTTGATAGAAGTGGTTTATTTTTTAGTTTTTATTGCAAATGGATTAATATCGAACTTTTTAATTATGCAGGATCCAAACATTAATAAAATATTTCTGTATTAAAAAATTTTTAGTAGTTACATCCTCCTTCTGGGAGACTGAGGGCTATTTTCAATAATTCAATTGAACTATAGCAAATATTGCTACTTCTTTCCTTTTCTTTCTTTCTTTTTTTTTTTCAAAAATTTTTATTTTAAAAAAACTAAACTGTTTTGGTTGATGCACATGGTGAAGGGGCGTGCTAAAGAAAGTGGGCAATAGCCAGGCTAAGTTAGTAATAAAGTAAGAGATCGTCAATCAGAAATCTCGAAATTTATGCACCAGCGGAGTTGATTGTTGGATCATCATTTTCTTTGAAGCGTCCTATTAACCTTTCGCTGTGAAATCAGAAATGACCATTTGTGTACTATTTATATGCCCGGCAGCCCTCTATGCAATCTTCTGTGAGTTGATGTCTAAATTTCTAGTCTAGTCCAGAAACATATAGTCATATGGATGCATACACATCCTGGGGCCTGATCTTGCATTTGCGTGGGTAGAATCATTTGTTTACATATCTATTTATTTTTGTTTTGCTGTTGAGAGTAGATGGCACTTCTGTTTGTCATGTTGTGTTCTTTCATTGTATCTGCATAATGCTTGAAATTTTCACTTTATATGTAATGATAATCTTTACCACGTCTCGAGTTGATCAGTGTTATATAACAATTACGCATGTTATGGATACTTCATGTTTTGTTACTGTTTCTGCTGGTCCAAATACTATAGGTTCAAAATGCAGTTGATTTCCTGAAGATGATTGGTGCATTAGATGAGGAGGAGAAGTTGACAAATCTTGGTGCGTTTTTCTTTTTTCTTGGATCTTGAAAATTCTTTAGGCTCACATTATGGCGATAGACAATTTTCTTACATAGCTTAATTCTGGGTGTCCTCTTTCTTTTTCTGTTTTTCCTTTTTTTCCCCCTTCCTTCCAGGGAAGTACTTGTCAATGCTTCCTGTCGATCCAAAACTAGGTAAAATGCTCATCATGGGTTCTGTCTTCCGCTGCCTTGATCCTATTCTCACTGTGGTGTCTGGGCTGAGTGTCAGAGATCCTTTTTTGTTGCCTCAAGATAAAAAAGATGTGAGTTTGCATGCTGAATTCACTCTCTTTCCTTTTCTCTGAAGCTGTCTTTAACTAAGCTTGAGAATGGATTGTTATTTAGGAACTTTACTACTGTATTGCTCAAGTTTCCTTAGGTTTTGTGATTCCTCTCAAGTTTATCCAAATATATATTTCTAAAGATTGTTGTACAGTTGGACTTACTCCTGGACTGTGATTTCATTGATCATGATGATGTAGAGGACATGCTTAAAATCCTTGCTATTCAGCTTTGAGAGCCACCTCCATCTTCAAGTGCTCCATCTTCGAGTGCCGCATGAAAATTAATATGCAGTTTTGACTTGATTTTCCTCCATGCACATTGGGACTGGACATGTGAGGGCCAAAATGATGCATAGACCTCTTGTTTGGGTCCAGGGAGGGGCATCCATAGATGTTGTAAGTAATTGGACATATGGATTGCTTAAAAGTGTCCTTAACAATAAGCTTATGGTGGGATTATTGCACCAACCCACGGGTTTGTTTTTGATATGGCTTTCATTTTCTTTGTGAGGCACCTGCCACCAAGACTAAAAAGTACTCCCATCAGTGAATTAGGCAGGATGCAGAGGTAGAAAAATAATGTGAGATTGGAAGGCTGCTTTCCTTTTTGTTGCATCATTGCGCATGATTTGTATCTGTGCCTATGCTTTGTGGACCTTCAGCCAAGTTAGGCAGACAGTCTGAATAGCTTTGATTTGATGCATGCAACACACTGAATGCTGCGCTAAAATTTAGGGAGGATGTTTGCTCTTTCATTGCCATCCATGTTTTTTGCAACCAGAGTTCTTGACTGAGTGGATTATGTCAATAGGGGTTGCACATGCCAAGTGTTCTGATGATTAATCTAGTTGTAGGCAACCATAAAAATAATGGGCCTGTTGTTTGTTATTGATGGTTCTGTTTCTATTTTATCAGCTGGCAGGTACTGCAAAATCAAGGTTCTCTGCAAAGGACTACAGTGATCATATGGCTCTTGTTCGTGCATATGAAGGATGGAAAGATGCAGAAAGAGAGGGATCGGCTTATGAATATTGCTGGAGAAATTTCCTTTCTGCCCAGACCCTACAGGCTATTCACTCACTCAGAAAACAATTTCAGTTCATCTTAAAGGATGCTGGTTTAATAGATGCAGATGCTGGCAGCTGTAATAATTTGAGCCATAACCAATCATTAGTCCGGGCTATCATCTGTTCAGGCCTCTTTCCTGGCATAACATCTGTTGTTGTAAGAGATTTTTTTCCCCTCGTTTTCCTATTTTTCATGGACAGTTCCTCATTCCAAGTCTTGTGACTGTTGATGTACACACTGTTTATATGCAGCACCGGGAGAAATCTCTGTCTTTCAAGACTATGGATGATGGGCAAGTTCTACTGTATGCGGTAAGTGTTGGTTTTGTAACAAAGGGTTTTGGCATTTTGATGTGGAGGCAGCTTGATCTGCTTCATGTATATCCTTGGCTATGTGCATCTTTCTGTATTGTGATCTGGTAGTTAGAATAGGTGGAGAAATTGTTGCTGTCCTAGAGCAGGCTACAAATGAAGTTTCTTTTTCTTTTTTTACATTTGGCTTCGAATCTGTTTAGAACTTATCAATTTTTGGAGTTCAAAACATTGTACTTATCTTAAACGTTCATAACTTTTCAAACTGTTTTTCACCACTGGCATATATGCTCTTGTACCCAATATTTATGTTGTTGGAGATCAGGTCTGTTTGCCATTTTTAGTATGCTAATTGATCGTATGCTGAAGTGCCGACGTACATTTGTCATCGTATCCATGCTTTGAGAGAAAATGTGTTGTCATCAGTCTCTCACAAGGCATGCATTGGCTGTCCTATAACTGCATATTGCATTATTTCATATATTCATACGATATATTTGTCCAGTATTGTATGCATAGTGTGTTTAATGGTACAGTGGAAAAGTGAAGGTGAAAATCTGTTATTGGTGGTTGATACATGATTCATGGATGTTTTAATGGTTGCATGGTCTTATATGTTTCCCTATAATCTTAAACCTGATCATAGCTTGGTTACACAATCAATTTTTATGATTTCCGCTGGTCAATTTGGTTCAGAATTCTGTGAACGCACGGTATCAGACTATTATCTACCCTTGGCTAGTCTTTGGTGAGAAAGTCAAAGTGAATGCTGTATTTATACGAGACTCTACCGGAGTGTCAGACTCCATACTCATTCTTTTTGGTGGCAGTCTTTCTCGCGGAGCTTTGGTGAGGCCTACAGAAGATTTTGACCTTTGATTTTTATCTGTGTGAAATTTAGGGGCAACTAAATTGACATCTACATTTCAGGCTGGGCATTTGAAGATGCTGGATGGCTATGTTGATTTCTTCATGGATCCCAGTTTGGCAGAGTTGTGCTGGAACCTCAAGGCAGAATTGGATAAAATTATCCAAATGAAGGTGAGATTAACTTAGAAAATCTCCATTTATATTGCTGTTTCTCCTTTATCTGTTGAATATGAATTCAGCTGTGGCTCATATGTGTGTCACATGATTCTTTGCCAGCATATTTTTGCTGATTTTATCATTGGTAATATCGACATATGCATGGTTGCCGTACATTTTCCAACTTATTGTCATTGTCATCATGCAAGCTTTTTTAATGATGAATGTGGCTTAACTTCATGAATCCTGTTGTGAGTACACCATTCATGTTCAGCTTGTTCCCCCTAAGCCTGTCTCTTTGTTCTTTTTCTGTCTCCATCTACATTATTTTCAACTTTTCACTTGCTCCCTTCCCTCGAATGAATTCATCTTCGCCAGTGTGCACAGCTAAACACCCACTTGTACAATTTCATCCTATTACATATATCATCTTTAAGATTGCATTCCATATCTGTATAGTTCCACTTTGGGCTTGCCATTCATCCTTCTCAACATTTTCATGGTGGGCTAATGGTAGGTATGCATTTTACTCCATCCATCTAGTATTCATCTTGGTACAGCACGGCTGAACTTGCAGCAGCCCTGTAAGATTTCCTTTCATTTGATTGGTGGAAAAGCATTGCATAAGTTCCCGAGGCCCATCTCCTTATCTTCTACCCTGCTTGAATTCTCTGTAGCTAATTTCTAGTTGTTTTTGTGGCTACCCCATTTCAGAAAATGGGTATCTGACTAATGGATCTTTGCATTAAGTTTCCTGACTGTTTTGGCATGTTTGCAGCTTCAAGATCCAAGCATAGATATTCATAAGGTTGGCAAGTACCTCTTGCTAGCTGTGCAGGAGCTGGTAGCAGGCGACCAGTGTGAGGGACGTTTTGTGTTTGGCCGTCAAAGCAAGAAGGCCCCTGCCAATAGTGAAGATGGCGATGGCAGTGTTCGACTAAAGGATGGTACAAATCCTAAAAGCTTGCTTCAAACACTGTTGATGAGGGCAGGCCACAGCCCCCCCAAGTACAAAACAAAACATCTCAAGACCAACGAGTTCAGGGCACTGGTGGAATTCAAGGGGATGCAGTTTGTAGGGAAGCCCAAGAAGAATAAGCAGCTGGCTGAGAGGGATGCTGCAATAGAGGCATTGGCTTGGTTGACTCACACGTCCGACAGGAATGTGGACGAAGAGACTGATGTCACTGATAACATGCTTAAATTGCTTGGGAAACACCGACGTAGAAAACGTTGATTTATGGTTTGCTTCAGCGTTGATGGTCAGGTTCTTGTCCAAGCTCGGCTGGGAGCATGTGGCTGACAAAGTTATCGCGTTCCCACTCCCTCCATATTGCTGATAATGGTATTGCCGAGCAACGGTTTCCCAATGTTTTTCCTTAACAAAGGTGTACATTGTGGAGGTAAACTCAGAGGGAAAGCTGGTGGTTACACGCCTATTTTGCACTCAAGAAGCAGAAGATAACATGATGCAGAAAGAGTACTATGTTGTATATGATTATAGCTCAGGTGCCGCTAGGTGTAGGCTAACTTATATGGTCCCTTCTCGCGAGCTTGTGGCAGGCACTAAGAATTTCCAAAAGTTTGCAAGGCCATGTTTGCGATAATGGTTTGGAGGTGACAAGGGTAGATTGTGTGATGAGATAGATTAAGCGGTGAGCTATTGTCGGGTATTTACTTAATAAATTATTTTTTTACCGTCATGATATCTGTACGCGAGTCAAGGATGTCGAAAACACAGTGTCCTTGAGGAGGTAAAATGGAGCAGATTTATTGAACTCTGGACAGGAGTGAATACCTTTTGCACGTGGCTGCGGCCATCATGTGGCTCTAAAAAGAGAATAGCAAATAAAAGGCGTAATTGCCTAGTGGGAACAAAATACTTGTGACTAAGTCTCTGTGAACAAAAAAAAATGCCTTTTGTGGGTAGTAGATCTTCAAAGATTCCATTATTGTCATTTGTCTGCATTAATGCTCTTAGCAATTCCAACGAAAGGGACTAATTTCAAGAGTCTTTCTGGCCGCCTTTGCTGTGCGAAGACAAATGAGTAACTCAATAATAACTATTCCACCCATCCACTGCTAACCTGCATCAAAATTTCAAATTATTATGATTTTTTTTTTTTTTTTGAATAAATGGATTTCTTAGCGTCAAAAACTATTTCCCCAGTTTTCTTATTATTTTGTTATTTGCCGCAGACGGGTTGACTGACGTGGTTATTCATTACTTGGGATGTTCTTCTGCTACGAGAACAGCGTTAGTTCGTGTTTTTGGTACGCTAGTCCCTCAAATTACAAGTTTTCTTGTCCCTGAGCTGTTAACTTTACGAGTAGTACTAAATTTTCAATTAAAAAAGCGTCCTCAAAGAAATCCAACTAAACGCCCTTTATTTTGTCTTGACTTTGTGTTAAACTTCTAAAACTTGAAGATATCTAATGAAAAGATGAAACTTAGAAAAGTTTAAAATAGCAAATTGGGCAAACTGAGGGATGTAGCTTGGATGAAGTTAAATAATTTGGCTCACCAGACCTAATAAAACTTAGCGATGAACTTGCCTTGTAAATAACTTGGATCGAGGAACTCAAGCCTTATTTTTCCTATTTTTGTAACATAAAATATATTATTTACATAAAGCTTGAATAACGTTTATTGGTATTTATGTTTTCTCCATCATTTACGTTGGGTCGCACTTTAGAAGAACCTATTTCTTGGTTGGGCCGTAATTTGATGGTGCAAACAAAATTTAATCATTCATATTGTTTAAAATTATTTGTTTTATCGTAGCACCAAAAAGTCATTTCAATTCGAACATTAGATAGACCGTATCGACATAAACATATATAATTGTATATAAATTATGAAAATATTTTGATCTAGCTATAGATGAGTTACAATGTTATAATAATTTAGAAGAATATTTTAAACGATTTAGATGTTAAATTAAATTGATGTATAAATTAGATATTTTTATTACATTTAATTTTACATGTTTATCAAACAGGGTCATGCACATCTATGATTTAGAAAAAAATCATTTTTTTAGTGAAACAAATAATTTAAAGGCAATGCGTGGATTATATTTCACATCATCAGCAAAATAGGCCATATCTGGACTAAACCAGTTCATAGGAAGTGAAATCCTTTTAAGTTTATGCTTGAATATATGTTTTTCAGGTTGAAATTAAAATTATCTAATTTTCATTTACATGTATGCTTATATTTATATTCTTCATCCACATTTCTTAGTTTTTTAATCATATTTTAAAAAGGTAAATTTTCTTTTAGAAATATATTATATACATTGATATGCTTTTCTTAAATTTAATTGTATTATTATTTTTTGCTTACGTGATTAGTTAGCTGTTATATATTCTACATGAAATTTTAAACTTATTATTCTGAACTTAAATGAAAATTTTGTTGATCGCAATTTCAACCCAAATGCATTTTTTTATAGACGAAGATACTTGTATGATGCTCTTTTTTTATTTAACTTCTTTTATTTTTAACTTCTGTTTGATTGATAAAAAATCTATTTCATTTATTGTATTTAACCTTACTTATATTATTATGTAAATCCTTTTGTTTGTCTAATATTATTATGTATGAGTTCAATCTACGAACACATAACATCAACATAATAAAATTATTTAATGCTAAATATCAATTTTTAAATAATATTTTTAATATCTAGACTATCTAAAATATCATTACTACATGGATAAATAATTTATAAAGTATTACTACATCCCAATACATATCATTTCACGTGAATAAAGCCAACCATAGTTTCGTTAACCAGTTGCACTACTACCTGTATGAAGATAGTGCGGTTATACGTTCGAGAACAAGAAAAATTATATATGCAAATTAGGAAGAGTTATATCTAAAATTGGAAAAGCAAGACGTTATTCCCTGGCAACAAATTTTTTTCGGAAATAATAAAAAATTAAGTTTCGTTCGTTCCAACCCAGATGTGAAATTCATGTGAGAGTTATTTTGAGGAAGTTGGCGGAAGGAAAATTTGTTTCTTCTTCCATAAAGTAACAAGTCCCATAAATAGAATAATAAAAGATACTTTGCTGCCGTCGCAGTGGTAAATAAAATAATAAAAGGATCTTTTGCCGGCGATTATATCAGGGAACAAGAGCAAGAGGCGGTACTCACAATAACGGCCTAGAACTCGCAACAGTCGACACTGCAGTCATACATTTTGGCTTGTTCGGAGTTGGCTCTGGGAAAGGCCAAGGTACTCTTAAAAAATTAAAATCTTATAAATGCTCTTATTTGGCACATTTATTTGGCCTTAATATAAAATCTTTATATACAAAATCCAACTTAGCTTAAATTTGGTGTTTTTCATTAAAAACAGGAAAAAGGACCCGTTTACTACAGCCTTGAATAATTTCCCGAAATGAGCATCTTCGTCAAGAAATATAAAAAATTCAAAATAAAATATGAAATATATATACTCATATAAAAAGTTGATTTTGAAAATGAAAATAAAACTAAATTTATTTAATAGTTAATTTAGATAAGATGAAGCATGCAGGAGCTCTCATAAAAATAAGATCATCAATCATCATTCTGATAATTTGTAAAATCATATTAAACTCTTCGTATCTGTATTACATTAATTATCATATTCACATGAGTGTTTAATGGACCCGGTTCTAAGTTGTAACTTAGCTAAGTAATAACCCTGAGTATTTTAGCTTTTCAATAATTTTATTTTGTTTTCTTTCAGTTTTATGTGGGTCAAAGTATATTTAGTTCCCTTTCAAAAAAATATATATTTAGTTCATTACTAAAGTTTCTTAAATTTAAATTTTTCTATATATATTTTACAAATTTTTAAAGTAAAAAGTTTCTTCATTTTTCACGTGCAAAATAGGCACAAAATTTTTATTTTTAAAAATATAAGAAATACATATATATTTTAAAAATAATAAAATGTACTACGTAGACTAAATGTATTTGGGCATCCATAAAAATGAAAAAAAATTAAAAATATAAAATAAAATTGTTACTTAGATAAGTCATAACCAAATGTGTAGTATCATTATTCAGGTTTAATATAAAATAATTAATCCTCTGAGTTAGTAGTTTAAATAATTTTAGTATCACATTTTGGCAATATGTAAATGGATAGATAACCATTAATTCACATCTTGCAATTCAGCAAGTCATTGCTACACAAACACTTATT
Organism: Annona squamosa; assembly: GCA_035584095.1. Classification (NCBI taxonomy): domain Eukaryota; kingdom Viridiplantae; phylum Streptophyta; class Magnoliopsida; order Magnoliales; family Annonaceae; genus Annona; species Annona squamosa. Next base: position 24,475,174 of record JAXCLR010000073.1, on the reverse strand, counting down.
CCCGTATATTCCTTTCACTAATAAATAATAAACATTGTTGGTTTTTTCACCATTATAAAAGAAAACAAAAAAAAAAAAAATACTTGGGTGCTGAGGTAGATCGTAGAACTAACATTCAAAAAAGAAATGAAAAAGACACGTGTAAGGGTGACGCACGTGCTAAGTAAAGCACGCCAGCGGCAACGTGCGGTCGAAGCTGTTCCGAAGAGAGCCCTTCCGGCGTTGCGCCCTATTCTTCGTACCAGCGTCCCGCTCCCGCCCTTTGCTGCCCAACGCCATCATTTTCAGAGCCGTCGCCGGCGCCGGCGCCGACCCATCCCTCACCGCTCCCCCCTGCATCAGCACTCGCGCGATCCCCGAGTAATGCAACGAGTCGGCGATCTGCAGCGCCGTCACGCCCTTGTTCGTCCGGGCGTCCACGTCCGCCCCCTTCTTCAACAGCACTTCGATCACGTCCGCCTGCCCCGTCTCTGCCGCGCAATGCAGGGCCGTGTACCCTTCCTCGTCCCGCGCATCGATCTCCACGCCCCTCTCTACGAGAGCGCTCACTAGCTCCGTCCGCCCCTTGAAACTCGCGCGGTGCAGCGCTGTCCAGCCGTTCTGATCCCGCCCGCTGATCGCCGCCCCGTGCTCCAGTAGCCGTTGCACCGTTCGCAGCTCGCCCTTCCGCGCCGCCGTGCACAGGCTGTCGCCGAGCCGCAGAGCGTCGAAGAGCAGCGCGTGCCCGCGCTCGGCGGCGGCGTCGTAGGCCGTCTTCCCGTGCCGGTTGCGCACGTCTTTGTTGGCACCCTTCTGCAGCAGCAGCTTCACCATCGCCTCATTGCCCATGCTGGCAGCTACGTGAAGCGCCGTGTCGCCGTCGACGGAGTCGCGAATGTCGGTCCTCGCGCCGTTAGCTAGCAGAAGACGGGCGCAGTCCCGGCGCCGCTCTTCCACGGCGAGGTGCAGGGCCGTGCGCCCGTCTCTGGTCAAAGCGTCCACGTCGGCGCCCTTGAGGAGCAGCAGGCGCATGACGTCCATGTGACCGCCGGCGGCCGCTAAAGGCAACGGCCCGCACGCTGACAACGCGGATCGCTCGGTACCCACCCGCCGCGCGAGGAGGAGCTCCACGATCAAGGCTTCCCCCGCAGCCGCGGCTGCCTCGAGCGGCGTCTGGCCAGCTCGGCTGGGGGCCTCTGTGTTGGGCTCGAACTCGAGGAGCAGCTGGAGGAGGTCCGCCCGGCCTCGAGCGATGGCTAGGTGGAGCAGCGTGAGGCCATGGTCGTCCGTGGCGTCGACGGCCCGCCAGGCGGGGTCGCTGCGCTCGAGCACCTCGCGAAGCTGGTCCATGGCGCCGTCGGCGAGGAGACTGGCCAAGATGGGGGAGCCAACGAAGACGATCTTGATACCACTGTCAATGAAGACCTGCTTCTTCCTGGTGGTGAACCAGTCGTTGGGGACGGAGTCGAAGGTGGAGGAGGGGTCCTTGACGGCAGCGCCGGGGACGACGACGCTGTGGAGGAGGAAGGAGTCATCGCAGTGAGGGAAGGAGTCGGGGAGGTTGGAAGCAGGAGGCAAGGTGTAGGTGATGTCGACGGTGAGTGTGGCGAGGGGAGCGATGATGCCGGATTGAGGGCGGACGGCATAGCGGCTCTTGTTGATGGGCAGGAGGCGGAAGGCGACGGGCATGGTGTGCATGACGTTGCGGAGCGTGAGCTCTCCATAGCAGCGCTGCCCTGGCTCGATTCTTATTGCGACCGTATTCGATGGCTCTAACCTGATCAATCTATCCATGCTATGTTATGTTCTTGTGTTTTGGTACTTGGTACTATTGCGCTATTGCTTTTCTTCTTCTTCTTCTACTTCTGCTAAACCTTGGGTGGACCTTGATGTGTTTTGCGGCAGGGCAAAACCCATAAAGAGAATGCCAAGAGAGAAAGTAAAAGAAGAAGAAGGAGAAGGAGAAGGAGAAGAAGCGGGAATGGGAGAAAGAGGTTGGGTGACAGTTATAAGAACTTGAGGGGATGCGGCCGGCTCTAATGGGAGAGTGCCACTTGTTGGCGGGACAACCTATGGGGACTTGTTCTTTTGCAGGTCCTGATTTACTACAGATCCTTGTTGCCGAAGTCGAATACAACCAAATCCTTGCATCGGAGTATTGTGTGCCCTGTGCAGGTCCTTTTCAGGGTGTATAAATTAAGTAAGTCTCTATGCATTCCTTTGAAGGGTGATGTAAGGTTGATGGTCCTTTACTATGCATTTTCCTGATTCATGGCTATGCATTCACAAGGTCCAATAAAGGTAGTTTGGACAATATTTTAGGAGATAGTAAATTGAATTTTTTTCCCTACATACATAGTTTTTCTTTATTTTTAAGGATAATTTTTTTTAAATGGTTGGGTTCAATTCTTTTTAAAAAAATGCCAGTTTAAAAGTGAAAAAAGATACAAATGCATTACACGAAGTGGTTCCTAAAACGAGTAACTAATTTAAGAGATCTTTTTACCAAGCACATATGCCACTAAACTGACGAGCCTTGGGTACCATTGAAGTGACATGTATACATACTTAGATTTTTGACGAGTAGAATTTTTAATGTCATTGTGGACTAGAAAGATTAATGAAAAAATGTCTTTTGAGTTCTCAGGATTGAATCGTTGATCCAGCCTTTACAACCGTATTAACAGAGGAAAAGATGAATTTAAAGTAAAGAAGTATGGTTAGACCATACAAATAAGTATCTTGTGGAAGAAAGAAAAACAAATATAAAAACTAAATTTCTTTGACATAAATTAATTCCTGTCGTGCTATTTAAACAGGCCTTAACTATCTGCACGGTTAAGATTTTGACACCAAATGAAAAATATTAAACTTGAAGTGGGCAATTTAATCAGGATGAAAGCAGTATTCACTGCAACAAATTTCATTTTATTTAGCTAACTTTTTAGTCACATGTAAGATATATTTTGCTGCATTAGATGTATTTCACTTATAATTAATTATTCCACTACAATACTTGATTACTTTCGAATGGTAGCATTTGATGTAACAGACAACTTTTATATCAAATGCAGTCAATTTTTTTTTATCGCGTTATTGGCTGTGAAGGTTTGAACCTTGGATCAAACGCACATGCCATAATATGAATTATTGTGATATCCCCTGGGGTGCAGTTGTATGCACCAGGTACAATCATTTTTTTTTGCTGAAAATTTTTTACACAATTGTTAATGTAAGTACATTTAACATATGCATCAATCTTTATTATTTTTGGACATTTTTAGATATATTTTTCGAATTTTTAAAAATCACAAAATATCTAAAAACCTCCAAAAATGATAAAAATTGATATATATGTTAAGTGCATTTAGATTAATAGTGTCGTAATAAAATTTTCAAAAAAAAATTAAAAATAAGTGTAATACGCCCAGGTACATTAAGCCTCAATCACTCGGGTGCATAAGATTGCACCAACGGCGAGGTTCACAAATGCAATTAAAACTAATATTTAATATAGCTACAAAAATTTAGAAGCAAATAATAATAGAAATTTAACTGCAATTAATAAAAATATTTAGTTGCATTTGGTATGAAATGCAGCCAAACAAAAATGTGGTCATATACAATAAATTTTGCTCGAGTGTTCCATCCTGTAATTTCTGAAGTTCAAAACCAAGTTCTGCGATAATATGCATACAATTTGATGTATCTTTTTAGGAGTCGCCTTGTCAATCAACCTGTTTGATCATTTAAAACTAATAATGTTCTAAATTAATTCCTTTCACCCGCTTGATTAAAGCCTTCCAGCCATCTAATTGAAAAACTGAAAATAGAAGGATAAAAGTTCAAAAGTGAGCTGTCTTTCTCATTACTTTGTGATAGTTGGTTTTGCCTTCCATTTGGACAGTCTGTACTGTTTATATCCATTGCCACTCATTTTTTAAAACGATATAAGCTGAGCTTCACACGAAGCTTGCTTTCCTAAATAGAAGAAGAAAAAGCAGGCCGATCAATAATTAATTTGGAGCTGTAAGCATGAATGCTGACTGTTTGCACCCCAATTAATTCCCGATAGCCGAAGACGTGTGCTTTATGAGCACGTATTATTCTCAAGTACAAATTAACCTTGAGAGATCAAGATACGTACTACATAAAATGCATGCATGCTTTAATTTGAACTTCATTTCTATATGATTAATTGCCATATATAAATGGGGGTCCAGTTTTTTGGATACGATGGGCCGTTAATTGTGAGAACTACGCTATTGGTAAAAAGTTCCCAATCTTTGCGTCGGATGTCTCGAGTTTAATCCGATCAAGGAACTCTACATTCCATTTTTAGGAGCAGTATGTTCGATAGATACATTATTAAATTTACGTTTATTGTATTTAAAATTTTGAGTTATAAGAAAAGAGATTAAAAAAAGCTATTGATAGAAGCCCATTTTAATCAATCAATTAAAAGTACAGGTTTCTAAATTAACTAATGGACTTGAAAAATTCTCATGGTACCTCGCCACAAGAAGAATACACCTTTCAGTTTCGGCCGTTTTTGCAGAGAGAGAGAGATGGAAGCTAGCTAATTTCTCTTTCTGCTTGCCACCTTATTGTTTTATTCATTGACAGCCCGCCGTATCTTGTCCTATGCCCATGACTCAGCCCAATATTATTGCATGAAAATGATATAATTAACCCCATTCACTTGGTCTTGTCGAGAAACTATCGCATCATTTAATTTCTTTTGTAAATTCCACTGCCGGCTTCCTCTCTCTCTATATATATATATAATATGCATTCATTTGCCATTTACCCATTCTACTTCCGCTGTTCAGAAATTAATAGAGCACCGTCTCCCTTGATATTGACATGCGAGTCTCACCAAAAGAAATCCCTCCTCAGTTCTCATCCATGCGTCTAATTTGTAAACTTACAATCGTAATTGATTGAGAATCGCCAACACCAACTCTATATATATTAATGCCAATTGTTACTTTTTGTTAAAATATATTAAGATATGGAAAAATTAGGATATATAAAATAGGTACACATGACAACAAATGTACATGAGAACATATACTTCACTACGTATGTATAAATGTATTGACTATAATTGCTTATTTTAGTTACAGCTATTTTTTTTATGGTTTATATTTACATTCATCTCAACACATATTACATTATAGTTCTGAGACATTCTTACAAACAAGG
>JAXCLR010000073.1:24451744-24469887 GCA_035584095.1 Annona squamosa | reverse complement strand
CCTGAGGGATTCGAACCCACGACTGGCGTGCTAAGGGGCCAATGCCCCTGCCACCTGCGCTAGTCGCAGGTGACTAGTTACAGCTATTTAGTTGTTTTGGAGTAGTAATATTTAATTAAATGTAGATACTTTCCACGTCAAGTACGACAAATGAGGATAATTTAATGTAGTCGTTAAGTTGTGGACGCAAATAATAATAAAAATTTGACTATAATAAATATGAACTAATTCTGTAGCTAAATTTAAATGTAATTACAAAAAATTGGCAACGTATAACAAATTTTATTCCAGTAAATATGGAATTATAAAGAAATATGAAATTTGGAAGACCTTTCATAGAGAAAATAATATGACTATGTGAGAAAATAAATAAAGATAAAATAGATAAATTTCTTTTCTAATTTAATTGATAAAGACAAAAATAATGATTGAAACAGAATAAAATAATAATAATAATAATAAATAGGATCAATATAGAAAAAGATGACAATTTATCTTATTTTAATGACAGAAAATGATGACGTTGCCAAAAGTGGCAATGAGGACATTGCGGCAATTAGAAAAGTGTGAATGTCAAACGGGTTCGCAAAACATCCAGCAATCAGAGAAAGAGACTCTCTGCGAGTTCGCTACGGCTAGCTCATGCCTGCGTCACTCTGCTGTTAAAAAAGATTGCGTTTGGACGACTATGCATATAGAAATCCCTCCCAGTATTTTTCAACTCGCCTCAACAAAATCCTTTTGACTTTTTTTTTATTTAAATCATTAATTTAAAAACAGATCGACCGCCGGTGATTTAAATTTTTTTATTGTTATATTTACTATTTATCTAGAAGTAATTTTTTTCTATTCTACGCCTCTGGTGGCCGTAGTTTTTATGTTTTGATTTAACTAGCTAGCCAATTAATTTCTCCATGCAATTTGAGCCATTTTATTTTTTGTAACATGCTGATGGAAAATTAAAATGCCGTTCTGCTTCTATGTAATGGTTCCACGTAATCTTTCTTAATTTTAAAATCTTGACGTTTCGTATAATATCTAATTAATTTGATGTATTTACCATAATTTTTGAGTTAGAATGCCAGGTCTATCCAAATCAAATATGTGAATAAGCTACATTTGCTAATATATATTCATACATAAATTGCAAAAAGCATTTACATCCATTTACATCTATAGTAAAATATAATAATACCTGTAGAATTACTTATCTAGATAATAATAATATTTTAAATGATTTAGAGGATGAAAATATAATTTTAATATTAAATATTTTATTAACTTGATTTTATACATTTGTAGATGGAAAATCATATACTGTAACTCTAAAAAATGAAAAGATTTCCATAATAATAAAAATATGCTAAATAAAATAAACAAAAAATTTGATTTTTTTTTTATCAAATATCAAAATATTAAAAAGGGAGGAAACCACGTAAAAGAGTAGAAGCAAACCTATTAAAATTTATGATAGGTACGCTAACCACCGACCCTGCAATTAAGGCATAAATGCAAGTGTTATCCGGATCGGCCGGTCCGACAGCGAATGGTCCTAATTCGGTACAACTACAGCTGGCCCGGCTGGTTATCAACAAACCATTCAAAAATTGTTAATAAAAAAACTGAAACCCGCCCGGTTCTTCGAAATTAAATAAAAAACTAAAACCCAAACCCAAATAGCATATAGGGGTGCAACTTGGTCCAGGTAGTGGTGAAACTTATCCTTACCCTATTTTAGAAAACCTCTACCCTACCTTATTTTAGGCCGATTCGGTTTGAAGCCTACTATACCCTTTTTTTTAAGGGCGGGTCAGTTCCGGTTCCAAATAAGTTTCTAAAAAATTATATTGTCATGCAATATGCAGCCACAGACATGAACTAGAAAAGGAATAACCTGTTAATTTATTTGTCCTCATACATAAAGCACAGTAAAATAAATCATTGCTAAATGATTAACTGTCCAGACATGAATCTTTGTAAAATAAAAAATCTTTTACGTGCAATCAACCATTTACACGAATCACTACAAAATACGTTTTCCATTCTAAGATGTTTTTCAGTCATTTTGTTTGATGATATGTAGAGATTGGAATGGGATTTTGGTGTTTTCTTGAGACTTGAATGTATAGAAATTTACATATCAACATGCAAAATTGCAAATCAAAAGTTGAAGGCATAGAGAGACTTGGTGAGTTGTGCGTCTGCCGATGACTATCGAGGGGAGGAGCTATGACACAACTGCCACTACGCATTGACTCGTCGAGGGCGTAGTGCCGGAGGCCTTAGAGGCGGAGCCACAAACGACTCTGGTTGGTTGTGAAATTGGAGGAAAATTGGACGATGGGATGATGGGAGCTGCGCGTCAACACGTCGAGGGCGGATTGCCAAAGGCCGCAGAGGCAGAGCTACAGACGGCTCTGGTTGGCTATGAAATCGGAGGGAAATCGGACGACGGGATTCGGGATGACAAGGAAGGTTGTTGATTGTCGAAGGGAAGAGCATGTAGACTCGTCGTCGTCGTAGAGGGCGGACTGCTAGAGGCCGCAAATGGTTCTGTTTGGCTGTGAAAGTGAAGGGAAATTAGACGATGAGATTCAGGATGAGCAAGAAGGTCGTCGGCAGTTGAGGGGAGGAGCGCGTTAACTCATTGTTGTCATCGAGGGTGGACTACCGGAGGCTACACAGTCGTAGACGGGGAGGCGCTGCAAGTGAGACTACTCTGGTCGAGACTCGGGAATCGCCGAATCGACATGATGGGATGAGATAGGAGATTAGGAATTAGTAAGGGTGCAACTTGGGCCAGGTTCGGCCCGAACTCGAGAATATGCAGTGCTTAAACTCATCAGTTTTCAACCCCGAGCCCAATTTCTCGACCTGAACCCGACCGAATGTAAATAGTGCTCGGGTTCGGGTTATTGTGAGCTCGAACCTTGTAAACCCAAACTCGAAGACTATCCCTAAAATATAAATATATTTTATATTTTTTCCAACAATCCTAAATGCTAATTTCCCATTCGTCCCAGCTCCCAAACCCCGAAACCCTATGCCCATTTCCTATCTTTGCGGCTCTGCCCGAACTTTTGCCTTGTGCGCCTGTTCTCGCGATTTGCCTCTGCCTCTGACCTCTCTGGCCTCTGGTGCTCGGCAACACAGCAGCATCCCCGCCTCCCCGCGGCTTCCTAGCAAGCAGCAACATCGGGTACTAAATATGTCACTTCCCCACATCATTTTCTTCAACTTGATGCAATTCAAGATCGATTAAATTCATTTTCAGCCTAGAATGGTAATCTTATCCTTCTTCACGTGTGTAACAAAATGAAGGAAAAACTTGCAAAATATTGAGATTCTATTGATAAATTCAATATTTACTTGCTCATTGCGATAGTGTTTGATCCATGGTATAAGCTAGGCTATTTGGAATTTTGTCTTAGTATTTTCCTTCCTGCGGATCAGGCTTCTGCATTATCAAAGAAAGTGTATGATAAAATGGTTGAATTGTATAGAACTTATGAATTTGGGTCTACTAGTAGTACTGCAAGTTCTTTGTCTGAAGTGAGCAGGGCATTATCCGAATCAAAGAATTCAAAATGGAAGCTATGGCAATCTATGAACAACACTAATGCTAGAATTATCACAAATGAAATTGATGCCTATTTAAAAGATCCAATTGAGAATGATATATAACCATTTGATATTTTAGCATGGTGGTTAACGACTATAAAATACAGGATTTTATCTTTTATGACAAAAGATATTTTGGCTATTCCTTTTTCAACAGTTGCATCAGAATCTGCATTTAGCATTGGATGGCGTGTTCTTGACCAATATCGTAGTTCATTGACACCCATGTTGGTTGAGTGTTTAATTTGCTCTCAAGATTGGTTGAAAGCAGCTCAAATCGATTCGAGTTATGAAGAATTAGTTGATCAACTAGACAAATGTGCAAGAGGTAAACTATATTTTTCTATGTTTTAATCCTATACCTTACTCTTAACATTATTTTTAATGTTAATATTTATTTTTTCAAATGAAGTTTCTCAAACATCGGAAAACTCTACTTCAGGATTGTTACCACCTCTTCCACAAAGAAATTAATTTACAGAAGGTATTATTTATATATTTGAATATATATGCTCCTTAAGTTTGATTGTACAAGATGACATCGATTTTGTGTGTTTTTTTAGGAAAAAAAAGAATTTGGCTTGGCAAATGAGAATAACACAAGAGAAAAAGAATGAAGACTGTGTAGGAAATTAAAATGTTTCATATTGTTATGTTGTAACTTGACAATCTAAGTTAAATGTTGTAATTTGGTTATCGGAAATTAAGATTAAAATTGTAGACTTGGACCTAACTTGGATGTTGTGATTTGGACTTGTATTTTTGAACCTGTTGTAATCTTATTTGTTTTGATATTATCGTATTTTTTGGGGATTATTTTCTTTTCTTATGATTGATATTATAAAGTTCGTCTTGTAGTTGGATGCTAATATTGTTATATATGATTGTGATATTCATGTTAAATTGCAGGATAGACAAAGGTTGTACTTCTACTTTTATCAAAATATGGTTATTATTCAACTTAATTTGAAAAGAATGCCCAAAACAGGATTCTTCTTAATACTCTTAAATGGTATTTAAATTTTTCTTGCTTTCTTAGTTTCTTATAATAAATTGTCATTTTATATTTTTTTAGCAATAGATTTGTGATTTAATAAATATAGGATATATATTTATAGTAACGTGTTAACCCAAAACTCAACCCGAGCCCGAATTTTAAAAATAGGGTTAGGGTTAATGTTAAGGTTAAAGATTTACAAATAGGGTTAGGGTTAGGGTTAGGGTTGAAGATTTACAAATAGGGTTAGGGTTAGGGTCGAGGTGAATTCGAATTTTATGAGCCCGAGTTGCACCCCTAGGAATTAGGACTGGAGCTGAATCCTGGATGTTATATTATATATGTAAAATCTTGGCTGGTTCTGGATACCAAGCACTAAAACTGACCCTAATCCGAATTTGAATGGGTATTTAACACCCAAAACCGAATTGACCCTATTTCGGATACCTAATGGGTCGACCGGCGGGTACCCGAACCAAGTTGCACCCCAAAATTCGCGTGTTCAACCGCAGCCGGCCTCCTGCCCCATTTTTTTGCCCAATTCTCCTTCTTATCCTGCCTTTCCTATCTTCCACCTCACAGCACCCTTGCCCTCCCTCCACTGCAACTGCATTTTGCACGTGTTGCAAGTTGCCACCCTCTCCGACCTTCCTTAGCGATGCTAGTCATCATCAATGACTTAGCCTCATACGACTCTCCCTGTAACCATGCTAGTCTTTGTCGATCTGTCAACCTAATTCGTCTCGACCAGTCGGCTGCCGTCCATCCTCTTCAACCCAGTCGTCTTCATCTCCTCCAGACCTCCTCCTCCTCCATCTGCTTCTCTCGGTCTCTTAACTTAGCCATTTCTACCTCCCTCTGCCTCTCTCAATCCCCGCCTCTGTTTCTTTGCTATTTCGAGTTTTCAACCCTCATCAGCAACTTCTCTGGTTGTCTGCCGCCCTCGCTAGTCACTGATCGTCGATTATCCTCTTGGCCTCCTTGCTTTTAATTCCACATTTCCTGCTTTCGATTCCCTATTCAAGTGAGTATCAGATAATTCAACTTGTTTTCCATATAACTTACAATTTCTTTGTTAAATTATATTTTATACTGCATTGGTTGTGGATATATACATGGATGTGAACGGATTTGCAGTAACATTTCCCTTTGTGTTATTCCTTTAGGGTATTCTCATTTCTAAGTCAAAAATTTAAGTTGCCTTCTTAGGGGAATGTAAATGTTTGACCCATACGAATGCAACTAGCTGTTGTTTTTAGGAATTTGAAAGCATAAATAAAGATTAGTATTGTTCCATTGCTTGCATTGTTATAAATTTAGAATTATTGATAAATTGATTGGTATTGTTTCATTGGTTTCACTGTTGTAAACATACGAATGCAACTAGCTGTTGTTTTTAGGAATTTGAAAGCATAAATAAAGATTAGTATTGTTCCATTGCTTGCATTGTTATAAATTTAGAATTATTGATGAATTGATTGGAATTGTTTCATTGGTTTCACTGTTGTAAATTTAGAACTGTTGTTAAGTTAAGTTGATTGGCATTGCTCCATTACTTGCATTATTGTAGTTGATTCATTTGCGCATTTGTACTTTCACTATGGAGGTGTGGATTGCATGATTTAATAAATCTCATTTATAAATCTACACATTGTAGTGTTATATTGTATGATTTGAAAATTGTCAAAAGATTTTTTCATGCGTGGTTTGTTCTGATGATTATAGTCTAACATATGGATTTAGGAGTTATGAATATATAATTCTACTAAGATATAATTAATTAAAAATAATTAAACATATATGACGTCATAAATATGTTATTTTGACATCATTGGTTCAAACCAGTTGGTTTAATCAGTCAAATCGGTTCAAACTAGACTAGTTCTTTCACCGTTTCAACCACCGGTTCAGTTCTGACAGCATTGGATGCAACCCAGCCACGGGCAGGGTTATCTATCAGCCTCTTTGTATTTGTAATTAGTGACGAATGCAGGCAAGCATGCAAGCAAGCATCATTCTCCTCCTTGATCTCCACCTGTAGGAATTGAAGGAGCATAGGCACATATATACATGTACATACATACATTTGTATGTATTTGAATTAGCTGTCCATGTATTTATATGTTACGTATGTAGTTGGCTGTTTGGATGCTAGCTGCTGCATGCATGCGTCATGGTTAAGAATCAATTGTGCCACATGGATATACCCCAAATTCCGATCCCAGATGATGTAATTATTTAACTAATATTTTTAATTAATAAAAGTTGTATAAACTTTGATTGTCTTTTTTTATCTAGTTGTTTTGTGTGTATACATATGTGTAAAATATTGTAATTACATCATGTTAATTTTATGTTACAGTTATATTTATGGATGGGAAGAAAAATGGTTTTGTAGTATAGTAAATACAAATATATCCATGTAATTTCAAGGAGAAAATCCAGGTGCTCAATCGATTCATTTTTTTTAAGGAGCAAAAAAAAGATACATGTATTATTATTATTTAGGAGCAAAACCAAGGGCTGCAGTAAGATTCGTGCATCGCCATTACCTTGATTTCCCATCGAAACGATGTTCTAACTGAATAAATTAATGTTGGATTATTATTATTATTATTATTATTATTATTTAGGAGCAAAATCAAGGGCTGTTGTATGATTTGTGCATCGCTGTTATCTTCATTTCCATCAAAACGATGTTCTAACCGAATAAATTAATATTGGATTTATCTAGTCTTTTTGAAGCATTCTGGGGGATTGAAATGTGCGAAATTAAAATGTTCCAAAAAGAAAATTGGTAAATAAAAAAAAGAAGAAAGAAAAACTGTCTACATTCGAACGCTATATTCGAAAACGTGGTGCAGCTACAACTTTATTTTTTCCTTGCTCGATGTGATATGTAATGTAACTGTGACTATTTCTAATTATCTATTTTCTCATCATTATCTATATTAATTATAAATATCATTGTCTATGATTTTCCCATTAAAAAGCTCTTACTTGGTCGATAAGAATCAAGTGCATGCCACGTAACTAAACACACTCAAATCCGAGACTACTTTGATCAAGTCATCCAACTGCTCAATTGAGAAATTAATTTTAAACTGAAGGCGAGTTATTCTTAAACTTCGACGATCTGCCTAATTAATTGTAATATACACTTTTTGAAAAGTGTGTGTCTAATACGTGAAAGCCTATGTGTCGGTGGAACTTTGACCGTTGAAAATTTGACGACAGTGAAAAGGGCTTAGAAAATATTAATTAGGAAATTATTCTAAAATGTCATTTATTCACGCGGTAAGAAAGATGTTTAGCCCAGAGCAGTGTTGTTAGAATCGGACTGGCCGGTTGGACCGGTCCGACTAGGAATCGGTCATGGTCCTGGTTCTATTAAAGCCGGTTACGGTTGTCTCAAATGAATCTTCCGAACCGCCAGAACCGCGGTCGAACCAGTGTATCCATGGTTAGACTGGCTTCAACCGATTCGACTGGATAAGGGCAGTGCAAAAAATCTAGAAAATGCTAAAATGAAAATGCCTGCTGCCTCTCGTCAGTCGTCTCCCCAATTCAGATTCAGACCTAAATCCCGCCGAATGAAACAAGCCTCTCTCGCCCCACTTAGTTTCGATTTTCTTCTCAATCATCAGCGTCCTCCGCCATCTCCGCAAATCTTCTCTGTCTCCATTTTCGCAAGCATTCTTCTCTCTCTCCATTCTGGTAGGTCCTCTTTTCCCTCTCTGTTGCAGCGGGCCCTTTTCTCCCTTTCTATTCCGGCGGGCCCTCTTCTCTAGTTCTCCCTCTCCGTTTCGTTAGGCCCGCTTCTCCTCTCACGTTGCTGCTGCTCTTCTCCTATGCGTCACATAGGCACTAAGACATTGCTCTCCTCCCTCTCCGACATTGCACATAACTCCTCCTCCGTTGCTCACGACCTCTACAATCTGCTCTTCTCCCTCTCAGGCAACTGCAAATAGCCCTTGCTCTGGTGCCGCCGACAGCCACTTGTAGCCCCTGCTCCAGCTGCTCCTTGCAGCTTGTTGACGTTGCCATTTGCTAGTTGCCATCACAGACTCCCACTGCAAGCTTGCAACGGTAATTTTTTGGAACTCGCCACCAGGCAGGCACCATGCAAATTTGGAAGTGCAATTGTTCAAATATTAAAGAATTGTCTGTTGCAATTTTGCAATTATTAAAGTAATAATCTGTCTAAGATTATCTGCTGCAACTTGCATCTGGATGTGATTTTTTATTAAATTTATAATCCGTACTCTGAGATTATTTCGTTGCAACTTGCTTTAGAAAAGCTATGATATTCATTGCAATTTATCTGTTGTTCAATTGTCTCTTTGAGAAAATGTTGTTAATTACATGATTTCAAACTATAAACATTGTATTATCCTAGGCCATTGTTTGATCATCATGTCATTATCGAATCCATCTAGAATGATGCATTTAACTGTTTGTAGACTTCTCAATTTTCATTTTTGCTAAATGCAGGAGATGTTCTTAATTTTACATTATTATGGATTATTTAATTGCTTAATTTTTCAACACTTGCTGATTTATTTTATTTCTTATTTTACTAGTTATGTTTACAAAAATACAATTCATAAAGGTACTGAGATAAATAAGGAGAATTTAAGAACCGACAGCCAAGCATCAACATTCAGGGCTTATTCCAAATTTTAGCCTTTCGGGTTAGTTAATGTAGTTAATTTTTCTAATATTCATGCTTGAAGATTTTTTTAAATTTGTTATTAATTTTTCTTGCATGTTTTTTTACTTTTGTTGTGTGGTTTGAACCAGTTTGTTTAGCCGGTCAAATCGGTTCAAACTAGACTAGTTCTTTTACCAGTTCAATCCCCGGTTCGGGTCCGACAGCATTACTTCCGACACAACTATTCTATTTTTCAAACATTTCTAAATAACTATCAATGCATTTGAGTTATTTATTTTCTCTTTATTTTTTTACTCTTCATCATTACTCCGTTATATCACATTTCAAAAACTTTTCCAAGTTATATATAAAAAAAACTTTTCCACATAAAACACACCTCTGATTAAAAAAATACAATTGCAACCAACTAGCAACTTGCGACTGGCAACGTGCCAGCTTTTTATCATTGCCGCACCAAACTGCCGTTGGACTCCATCTGGCGGGAGAGTGACAAAAAAGCTAATTTTTTTTTCTCAGGATTTCTTGTATTGGACGAGGCAAAATCATTTTTCGGATGGTTTTTGCTCGGAAGTTGATGGCATCTCGAGCCCTGTTGTCGCCAATTCCACTTCCATGCCAAAGGTATTCACTCGCACTTGGTTGCTCTGTATTAGAATTGCTTACGAGCTGTGACCGCACAATGCATGCTGATACAGTTCTGACCTCCTCGCCAAAGTGGCCTTTTTCCTGAGACCTGGTGGCAAACAGGTATCTATGGGTCAAAGCTGTATCATGCCATGTTCATTTTTATTGGATAACGACTTTATCCATTTGACCTGTTAATTGGAAAATGTGATGGCTGAGGATGTCTGTAGCAAAAGGTACTCCAATGCATCTGTTTAATTTGGAGCAGCCTAAAAATTAAGAAGAAAGTCATTTTGAGAAAATGGATGCTAATCTCGATTCCATATATGGCTCTGGAATGTGTTGGATTGAAGAAAGGCGAACATTTGGGAGGCTCGTGAAATGCGAACTTCAGTTCTTTCGATTAGTCTGACTAAACCAATACACTAATTATTTCTGTGGTCTGTCTACTTGAGCTTACGATGCAATTTTTGGATTCCTCCAAATCAAGTATTGGGACATTTCAATTGGGTCGCTGAATAGATCATCACCGAGTGTTAGAGTAGAATGATGCTGTTATTTAGTCTAACCTCAATCATTCCTACTGGACCAATGGAGAGATTTTATAAATAGGATATTAATGGCCATGTTCAATGGATCTTTTCACTGAGCTGTCCACCTGCAAGCAGGCTTCAGTGCCAATTCCATGCAATTCTAAAATTGGTGTTGCTCCTAAGAATGTGTTGCCAAGAAAATCTGCTTTGTTGCATCGTGCTTAAATATTTAATGCTCCGAGGTTCGCAACTTACAATTTTGAGGGCATAGATGTTGTTAATCTGTCAACTCAAGCTAGTGAATGTATAATTCTTAGTTTTTCATTGTTGTATTTCTTGCATGTGACATAACAATGTTTGCTATTTTTTTTTCCAATATTCAGAGAGGCCCATTTTTGGTATATTTTACCTGATGAAGTGCAACGACCATCTCTATTGAATCAATATATGGATCTCCTACCTCCATGTGAAAGAAATAGTGTTTCCAGCATAAAAGAAGACAAGCTTCGAAAAGGCGCCTTGCTAGCTCGTGTCTTGGTGCGCTCTACACTTGCGAGATGTACAGTTTCATTCTTTGATCATATCTTTTTCCTACACGTCTTGTAAAATAAAGAAATGTTGTAGCTTTTCACTATTTCAGGCACCAGACGCTCCATATTATTAAGTTAGGTTTCTAAGGAGTTTGCAATGACAATATGCTAAAGGTAAGCTCTAATGATTTTATTTAGGAAAATGTTGTTGGAGATTTGGACATATGAATCTTAAAGTATTGATCTGTAGACAGATATGCTACAGAGCACCTAGAACCGTAAATAACATTCATAGTAATTCCCTTAAAGTCATGCAATTTGGGACTGAGAAATGGTGCCATATATGCCTTACTGGGGCCTTTCTTAGGTAACGTATCCCTGCGATGCAAAGTTATTCAGTTATTGAAATGCAGTTTTAGATCAATAGCATAGGTGTGCTTCCATCTGGTACTTTGCATGTTATCTGATCAAGTACCAAAAGGGATATGCTTTGGGCTTTTGTTTCTTACGATGGTACCGCTAAATGTTTATTAAGAGGATTAATTTAACTGAGAATACCATGCTGTACGATATGTTCATCAACGCGCACAAATCTATTTTTACCAGAAAACCTAGACCGGCTCTATTGGCTACAATATAACTGACTGCCCTTTGACCAAAAATAGACTAACAGAGAGAAAAAATCTGCTGGTAGAGTCACACTCCCTGAAGTGAGATGCTGGTGAAGGACTACGGACTGAGAATAAAGTAGGTGGTTAGAAGTTAGATCTAGTGAGCCGCAACATATGTATAAATTTGACATGACAAATTGTTCCCTCCCTCTCAATTTAGTGCTTTGAATGGATTGGATGAGGTCACTGGTTTTTCCAAGTTAGGTGATGAGACAGTTTGACTAGCCTTTTACTTTTCTCCCAACAACAAAATGAAACATTGACAAATTGGCTGTTGTCTTGAGCACCATGGAAACTAACTTTTCATATCAATGGCAGCATATCACGTTCACTATTAGTAGATAGCCTTTTTACTGTGTGAGATGAGCGGCTTCTATTATAAACATCTCAATTAGTTTGGTAGAAGCACTCCAAAAGCAAAATGTCTCTAGAAATGATGGTTAAAATGTTCCATATGGTTGTATCTCATCAGATATCTTTTTCAGCCTATATAATCATTGAAGAACACTGCACATAAATCTTTATGCTGGTTAATTCACTTTTCATCAACTACCTGATCCACCATGAATTATCTGCAAGCAACTTATTATAATATGTAGTAGGGTGGCCTTAGACCTTACTTTTTGCATTGACTAAAATTAAACCATGTTTCAAGAAACAAAAGACAACACACTGGATGTTTGAAAATCATTCCTCACTATACATGTGTTTGGCTCGATGTCATTGAAAAACATGGTTCTACTAAATAAGCACAATATAGCAATGGGACATGGTGGAGGTCTAAAAAGACACTACAAACAAAACGTATTGACAGTTCTTTGAAGTTTTCATCTGCACATTTATATTTGATTTCTAACAACTTTATTTCTTACTAGATCAGACACCAATCCGCCACTTGATTCAAGATTATTGAACTTCAGGAAGAATGATTTCGGGAAGCCAGAGGTTGTACATATATTTCAATATGTGGCTAAAATGTTAAGCTGCCTTTCTTTTTCTGCACAATTTTTTTTATCTCTTTCATTTTCTTTACTGGATTTAGCTGAATTTCATTCAAACCTAACACGATTCATCTTACATATGTGAATAGGTAGATTGGCAACACTTTGGAAGTTGGGATTTACCATCCTTGCATTTCAATTTGTCACATACATCCTCTTTGGTTGCATGTGGCATCACCATGGATATGCCTGTATTATTCCAATCCTTTTGATCAGCTCCATAGCTGTTATATTCTCGATAATAAACTTTCAAGCTTTCTTCTACAGAAGCAGCGGTCTTGGATTTTGACTGTTCACTTTATTCTTTTAGATTGGCATTGATGTGGAAGAAAAGCAAAGGAAGTTAAGGAACAATATATTATTGTTTGCTCGACGTTACTTCTCTCCACGTGAGGTGGATTATTTACAAGCTTTCTCAGACACTGAGATTCAACGGCAGGAGTTTATTAAATTATGGACACTTAAAGTAAGTATACTGCTATTGCAAAGTTACATTTTGTGTATATTATATTTTTGACTAATTATACAAGAAATGGTGCCAACTCAAAGCTAGGAATAAGATGGAGTTCCAGGAATTTGAGGTTGTCGTGTTAATTGGACCAAAATATACTCAACTAATTGTCATTTTGGAAATGAAAGAAGATCGAAAAAGAGGCTTTATTTGAGATTGGTAACCTAAAAGTGCCCACGTGTGTTGAATTATGGAGGCTATTGCCCTTACAATCCAAGACACAGGTAACTGGCACAGCCTTATCAAGGAGAACATTGGGCAACTGTGGAATAAGATGTTCATTGGACGAGCATAACGTAAACATGGATCTTGCAATCATAGTTGTTAAAGGTGCTCCTAGGCTCAAAACTCACTTAGGCACACCTCTTAAACCTTGAGGTGCACCTAGTATGCCAAGTTAACTTGCTTGAACATATACAAATTTCCATTAGTCTAATAGAGTTGATTTCTTTTATTTCAACTTCCCTTTTCAATTAAATTTTAGATTAGTGAAATTTGAGGTCATCTTTATTCATGGTGGCTATGATTTAGGAATGTATTGAATATCTCCTTATGCATACATTATTAAATTTAATTAATTTTATATTATATTTGAGGTCTTCCTTTACTTGGGCGCGTGCCTTACTTGTGTGGGCTCGCGTCATGGATCTCGTATCCATGTGTGGTATGTGTTGTCTACATAGATTGTTCTGTCTCTCAGGCAAATCTCCATTACAAGGTTGCGGCTTTCTCACACTTCTTTAGTGATGGTTATTGTCAATTTTTAGGAGGCATATGTCAAAGCTATTGGAAGGGGATTCTCTGCTGCACCTTTCAGTTCTTTTACTCTCTGCTTTAGAGCTGGAGAAGGCACGAAAAATCTAGGAGAGACCTTATCTGATGTATGACACTGATTTCAACTTTCAATCCTTCCATTGTGATTATAACTATGTTTTCATTGATGCCCCGACAATCAAAGAATGCATGCTTCATATATCTACTTGAGCCATTTTGCACGATCCTTACTACTTGAACTGTTCCATGAAATGAAGGTGGGAGCCCCACCTGTGGCTGCATGTTCTGGCTCCTATGTCAAATGGGTTAAAGTCAAGATAGACTGTATTCTATTCTCTTCTCACAAACTGGGTGATGGGGACACTTAGCTCTCTACATGCCAAACTTGCTGTTTCTCTTTTGAGTGCTGATTGCAATCTATTTTACTGGGAGTAGCTGAAATCATGGATATTCATATATACATTCTTTCCATTTATCCTTCTCTCCCATCTATGTTTTCAGACATCCCAAATCATTCTTGAAGCTTCCGATGATCCACAAAATCTCTCAACCAATTGGCAATTTGCTCTTTTTGAACTAGCAAGTTCTCATTATGCCTCCATTTGTGTAAAGCGAGAGAAAAACCTCACAGGTGATTTTCAATGTCTTAGAAATGCTGGTACTTCACATTTGGTGCTGATCCTATAATTTCATTTTTTATGCACATTGTCCAAACATTTTTATGTTTTCTTTGTTGCAGGCAATGGAGGTGGCTTGCTGATGCTGTATTTTTCATTTTATCATAGGCAATGTCCAAACATTCATACATTCTCTTTGTTTTCAGGCAATGAAAGTAGTTTGCTGAGATTGAAAGTTTGGAAGACCCTTCCATTTGTTGACGATACAGTTGTCTCA
This sequence comes from Annona squamosa, assembly GCA_035584095.1. NCBI lineage: Eukaryota > Viridiplantae > Streptophyta > Magnoliopsida > Magnoliales > Annonaceae > Annona > Annona squamosa. The sequence continues at coordinate 24,455,056 of JAXCLR010000073.1, read as the reverse complement.
GGAACAGATGCTGTTGTGAGCATCAGTGGCCTGTTGTGACAAAGAATTCTTCTACTGTCAAAGAAGCAACTGGAGATGATGAGCTCAGTGGGGAGATGACACTGCAGGCATCAGGTCATTCCTTATGTGGACACAGGATTATTATAATTGCTTGGCCATAGTATTGTGGGCTGCTTGATGCTTAGTTAATCTGAATTGCATGACATTCTTCAAGTCACGATTGCTAAAGTGGAAGTTTTACAATTCGATCGTAGCAATGGCCTCACGTTATCTAAAGTGTGACTTGCATTTTGTGAACAGGGTCACTTGGGGTTAACACAAGCAGTGCATTGCCCCAACTGTTCTGGTTAGACAGCTCATGCATATTTTATGAGGTTAAAATGTGCATGCAAAACATAAGGAAAACGAATGTCTATGTATTCTCCAATTTTCTGTTAATTTTTTTTTTTTTTATAAACACCATTAAACATGGCTGCTGACAATTGCTAAGTTTAAGAGGATAGTCTATAATAGGCTCCTGCTGGATATAAGCTCCTTGTGGCAGATGCAAAGGAATATGCTAATTGTTTTGCAATTTTACTTCTTCACAGAGAGGCTATAAGAAATTCAAGCACCTCATTTGTAGGTAAATTTCAAAGATACTGTGGTAGTAACACATTCCTCAACAAGGTACAAATGGCACAAGCAGTTCAACCTACCAGAGCATGCTAGTTGTATACAAGGAAAAATTAGTAATGCGCAAAAATGCAAGCATCAATTTTGCCCATTGCATTCATGGAATCTGATTGCATCAAAACTGTTGCAATTCAATTTGATTGGATATCCAAACGATTGTGCCTTTTGAGCTTGACAATGGTTGAGAAAATGCCAAAATGAAAATGCCCGCTGCCTCTCGTTAGTTATCCCCAGTTCAGATTTTGACCTAAATCCCGTAGAACAAAACAAGCCTCTCCCACCCCACCAAATCTTCGATTTTCTTCTCGATCATCAGCGTCCTTTGGCATCTTTGCGTATCTTCTCTGTCTGCATTTATGCAAGCATTCTTCAACCTCTCCGTTCTGGTAGTTCCTTTTCTCTCCATGTTCCAGCAGGCCCTCTTCTCTAGTTCTCCCTCTTCGTTCCGGCAGGCCCTTTTCTCCTCGCACGTTGTTGCTACTCCTCCTATGCCTCGTGTAGGCACTGAAACATTGCTCTCCTCCTCTGGCATTGCGCATAGCTCCCTCTCCGTCAACTTGTAAGATGGTAAGAAAAGCTAGGCTGAAGCGAAACCAGGTCCTCTTAACTCTTTTCCTCCAAGATCAGTGCCAATTCAATCCCAGACTAACAATCAAGTCCTCTTGTGCCTTGTACAGTTGTACAAGCATTGTATAATTAAAAATTACAGATACAGAGAATTAGAAATGAATAAAAGCAGAGATATGCTAAATGAACCATACGACCCCCAAACTGCCATTAGGATCTTACACTCCTTTCTTGTTCTATTTTGTGGTTTTATCAAAGCATAATGACCTCAGGAGCCTTTTTATGAGTTTTAGTGTTTGTGATCTTAAAAAAAGTTGATTATAAATTGCTTTTCCATAAATTGAATTTTCATACTAGACCTTTCAATCTAATGGCCATCATCTAATTATTATGGTAAATGAACAATGCCAGTTATGTGGGCATGGAATGATCGCATAATTTCTCGAGGAAATAAAACATATAATGAAAACAGTTGACTCGTGGGCCCAGCAGCACAGCCACCTCCAGCGACGACTACGGCTTTCTCCGGCAACACCAAATTGGGCCAAGCCCAGTAAAAGAGGTCTGTGACGAACAGCTCACAGCGGTAATGGCCCATAACAGAAGAGGCCCAGATCCAGCCCGCTACACTAGGCGAGCCCGCTCTGGCGTGCTACGTGGCACACCCAGAGCCGTCTTTGCATGATCCTTCATAAAAATTGATCCCGAACTCCAATGTTGGCGATCCAAGAGTCGATTTATAGGTTTTTGGATCTTCTGAATCAAATGGAAGATTTTGATTTACCATTCGAGCCTTGGATCATAGAGTTACGTAGGCCAAATGTGTTATTTATAATTGGGTCACGATCTAAGGCTTGCGTAAGATGATAATGCATAATATTATGTAGGTTAAGTTTGGTAGATGGATCCACTAAGCTAGGTATTGAGTTAAAACGAGGGACATAGAAATATATTGCATTTTAGAGACTTTAAAATGCATAAGATTATTTTATTTTACTTATTGAGTTTACTCATGTCCTTTGTACGTCATTGTTGTCCTCCAGATACTCCTGCAAGTGACACTTAAGGTAATTATCTGAAGTTAAAGCAAAAGCATGACTAGATCCAGTTTAACTAGTTGTTTAATTAAAATTCTTATGATGACATTGTAATAACATAACATTATGTGATAGCTTGGTTGAGTAGATATTCCTCTGTTATCTCTATTTGATTTAATTTATTAATTGCAAATTGTCAAAATTTTGTTATCTTTTATAAAAGTGAGTTTTGAGCTCATACGTGATTGATCTTGACACATAACCCCCAAACACAAGTTAAGCATGAAAGTGTTATTTTTGGGTTCGGAGTGTTACATTAATTGATTAAATATAATTGTGATGCTTAATTACATTGTAGCCATATGCCTTGTGAGTATGTTTTGCTATCCATTTGGTCAGCTTGTGTTGATTAAACATCTATGCCTGCTATTTCTTTTCTTCTTCTTTTTTTCTTTAATTGTTACAACGATGCTCGAGTGCATCTCACAGTAATTGAAGAAAGCTTGCTGTCTCGAATCATGATCAGAGAAAGGTCCACTTGTTGACAATTCCATATGCTATTTGGCCCAATTCTCAACAGCCCGATGAGGAAGTCATGATTTTCTCAACAGCACAAGTGAACTTTAAAAAAAAAAAAAAAAAATTCTCGCGAAAAAATTTTCTTCAAAAAAATATAACTGTTAGGAATAAAATTATCTCTATATAATAGACAGTAAATCTTTCAATAATGTAACAACGGAATTAATTTCGATTTTTTGTAATAAAAATTGTAGTCTCTGAAAATCAAAATTATTATATCGGCTGCCGCGGTCGTAACATGCAGGTAAACATCGAATGCATATTTTTTTCAAAAAAAAATTATGAAGCATCCAAGCGTGTCTGGAATTAATGGGATTTGAAATCTTCTCTTGAGCCCTGGCTGCCACAAGAAGAACACGCCTGTTTGTTTGGGACCATACGTTTGTGCACGGCCGAAGAGAGTAATTAGTAATAAAACAATAAATAATCAGGTATATTAATTTGGCTGTGATAT
>JAXCLR010000073.1:24439042-24449087 GCA_035584095.1 Annona squamosa | reverse complement strand
AGAAAGATATAAGGTCAGGCTTGTTGCTAAAGGATTTACTCAAACATATGGTATTGACTATAAAGATACATTTGCACATGTTATTAATATGAACACAGTCAGAATTTTAATGTCTATAGCTGTAAATTTTGAATGGTTGATTAGTGGAAAATTAATATTATATTTTATTGACATTTGGTGGGTAATTAATTAAAATTAATATGAAATTTGGTTTAAAATATGATTTTGCAACATTTGGGTATTAAATATTAATTTCAAGCAAATTCGACAATTTTTTCATCTTTTGGCTTGAGATTACATTTTATTTGTTGCTAAATATTTTTTTATAATAACAATTTTGATGAATTAATGATTTAATTTTTTTGATGCAGGGAAAATAAGTTGCACCAAGTGGGTCCCACTTGGAAATTAAACCATGAGCCATCTATTTTATCACCAGCTAATTAAACAGATCTCCACCGTCCATTGCATAAAATTCAGTCGTCCACCACATAGCTTTTCATTTATTTTATGCCTATGATTTTTAAAGCATTGCATTTAAAAAAAATCAGCAATTCAACAATTCACGTGAAAGATCCATCATAGCTGTCCATTTCTTAGCTGTCCACCGTTAAAAAAAAATAATTTCATCATTGCATTTTTCAAAACTGCACATTAATTCATGGCTGCCCATCACGTCCATTTGCATTTACGTGGCATTCTCTTTATACATAAAAAAAATCATAAGTTGCTGCCAAATTTTGCATTCACGTGAATTCTATTAATTATAGCAGCTTATTAAAATTAACAAATTTGCATTCATGTCATATGCATCCTATATATCATGCGTCTTACCCCACTTCCATTTATTTCCAGCAATATAAGTGACCACCAAACTGCCCTTTTCACGTGAATAATAATAAAAAATGCATTCCACGTGATTCCAGCAACACATGAATTAATCCATGGACCCACAGTACCTTGTCTCCATCACGTGAAGCAGCAGCAATGAAGAACTCAAAATTGTAGCCAACAAGAATGAAGAATTCCAGCAGAACAATGCCCGTTCAACATCCAAGCAAGTTGCTGCTCATAATGCAACAAAAAAATTCATTCAATACCTCACGTGAAATGTCATGATTTCTAGCAACAAATGCATTAAGATGAGCGGTAGCATGCCGCAATTCACGTAAGAATGCATCAAGAAAGGCTATAAAAACATAAGTTCATCAGATGGCATGGATGACATTCGGCACACACCACATTCGGCGGTGGTAGAAAAGTTCTACCGGCATAAAAAAAAATTCTCCATCAAAGAATTCAAACACAGAGTTTGTCCTAGAGCAGAGAAAATTCAAAAGCATAATTTGGAGAAAGAAAGCAAAAGGTGAAAAGCATGAAAAAAAAAGTCGGACCGGCAAGTTGCATGGAGAGGTCGACACACCATCGGGAATTCAAATCAATAAGTTTTTCTATCTTTTTCCTTTTTAATTTTAATTGTTTTGTTTAAGATGATTTGTAATTTTAATTTTATTTTGAACTTAAACATGCTTGGTTAAATCCTAAATTTGGGGTTTAGGACATAACATGCATATGATGCAATGTGGTGTAGATTTTTAGTTATGATGGATGTTGTTGTTAATTTAATATCTTATGATTTTTATGCTTGCTATATACATGGGCTCGTGCTTTTGCATGATTCCATATATTAGGTGATGGAACCGAGAGGTGGAAGCCTAATATAAGAAAATCAAGATATTAAATATGAAAATCTAAGACCATGAGAATATGCATGATAATCTTGAGGAAATTCCATAAACAAACCACAAATCTTAATGGATTCTAATTAACTTAATCCCATGAGGATAGATGATTAAGAAAATTAGGATACGCCTTGTAGGTTTCGAAAGAAAGTGCAGAGATAAATTAGGGTTTGTTCTCCTTTAACAAATAATATCCAAATTAAATAATTATACCACAGCCCATTGTAAAATACACATGTAAAATCCTAGAACTTAGATACTCGCACTCTAATTTTCTCTGCTCATTGTAATTTGAAATTTTCTCTTCCCATTTCATTAATTTATTTTTCCTTTTATTTACTAAATTTGCTTCCCATTTTTCTATTTTATTTGCAATATTCTCTCCATCACCAACATGAAAGCATTTAAAAGTAAAAATTTATAGTTCCAAATTTCCTGTGGAACAATAATTTATATACTACAATTTATGACCCGTGCACTTGCCGTAAGATTACGAACAATGGTCATTATTCCAGATAGATGTCAAAAATGCTTTTTTGCAGGGGGATCTAGAAGAAGAAGTATATATGAAACTTCCGCCTGGACACAAGTTAGAAGAACGAAAACATTTGGTATGTAAACTGAATAAAGCGATCTATGGTTTAAAACAATCTCCCAGAGCATGGTATAGTAAACTCAGTACTGCACTTATTAGGTTTGGCTTTGTCAAATGTACTTCGGATTCCTCAATGTTTGTCAAAAGGAATAATCTCATAATGGTGGTTGTTTTGATTTATGTTGATGATATAATCATTACTGGAAATGACAATGTTGGAATTTTCGATCTCAAAAAGTACTTCAGCAAAACATTTGACATAAAGGATCTAGGTACGTTGAAATATTTTCTAGGAATTGAAATTGCTTACTCTAAGAAGGGATTATTCTTATGTCAAAGAAAATACAGTCTAGATCTGTTAAAGGAAACTGGAAAACTGGGGGGCAAAACTAGTTGATACTCCAATGGATTATACAGCCAAATTTATTAAAACAAGTGAGCCACTAGAGAATCCTTGAAGGTTTCAGAGGCTTATGGGAAAATTAATATATCTTACTGTTACAAGGCCAGATATTTCTTATGTTGTGAGCTTTATTAGTCAGTTTATGCATTCCCCTACTATTGAGCATATGAAAATGGCAGATCACATCCTCAGATATTTGAAATCTTGTCCAGGTAAAGGAATATGGATGAAACCTCATGGGCATATTAGTGCTTTTCATCATATGGAAATTCTTGGATATACAGATGCAGATTGGGCAAGAAATCCAGAAGATAGAAAATCAACAACAGGATATTGTACTTTTGTTGGTGGAAATCTTGTAACATGGAAAAGTAAAAAACAAAATATTGTGGCAAGATCAAGTGCTAAAGCAGAATATAGGGCTATGGCCTTCACTGCAAGTGAACTGATTTGGTTGAAATCTGTTTTACAGGAACTAGGCTTCCACATTCAAAAGCCAACGAAATTATTTTGTGATAATCAAGCAGCTATTCACATAGCGTCAAATCCAGTTTTTCATGAAAGAACTAAACATATTGAAGTCGACTGTCATTATGTTTGAGACAAAGTTCAAGCGAAGATTGTTGAAACTCCATATATTAGAAGCCATGATCAACTTGCAGACATATTTACAAAAGCATTGCCAAGAAGATATTTCGAGGAAATACTGAAGAAAATAAATTTCACAAATATTTATTCGCCAACTTGAGGAGGAGTGTTGACAAAATAAGTTTATTATGTAAAATCAAGAAAGTTGGTGTAATTATATAATTGATATAAACTCATTATATATATAGTGAAACCCGACAACCCTAAGGAAGAGATGAGGGATTGCCATCGTAGAGTAGGGATTTCCGAACCACGTAAATCTCACTGTTATGCATGTGTGAATAGTATTATCAACAATTAGAACTCAGAACTCACCCTTAATTTGTCGGCATAGTGCCTTCTCCAGATAACTACTTAGCTGGACTCCCATTCTCATACTCCTTATTGGCGATCTTACAAGTTCTCCCATTCTGAATTTGTTCGATTGATCTTCATGTTTAATTGGATGGCTGCATTTATATTTTAGTATTTATGCGGATGGATCTGAACGTTTTTTTTAATTTACACATAAATATATCTAATTTTGAGCAAATGTGACCTGTGCACATACTAAATTTGTATGAAACTTAGTTTTCTAGTTTGAAAATAATGTTAAATATAATGAATACATAAGATTTTATATCAATTATCTTTATTTTGGAAAAGAAGGGGTTACATCAACCCACTTCTACCATAGATAATTTACCCATGAATCAACTTCCATTGTTCATGCTACCAAGCATGCAGCCTAGTGGTAATGCCCATAAGATGGCGTTTGAGTCTCCCCTCATGCATGAGAGTATTTGATTATTTCTCAAGGGGTGTTTATAAATTTCACCTTAGTATACTAAGGTGTTATAAAAAAAAATTTCTTATATAAAAAAATTTCTTCCATATCATGAAAGTCATGAATGTGTTTATGATGTAATTTTTTATTATCCAAAAAAATTTCATTTTTTCGAAGGAACTTTCATTTTTCAAACACGTACAAATAATAAATCCCATTTGACTTTCGGTATTTGAATCATTTAATATTTTTTCATCTTTTGCTTTTCTTAAAAATAGACAACCAACCAATCAATCTGCATGCCTGAATTATGGGCAGTAAAATTATATGCAATGCAGCAGTATTAGCTAAGTACCCAACTCAGCCGTTGTCAAATATAGACCGGCTTAAGTAGCAGTGACACCTGCCAAATGCCCAATGCCTAGAAAGAAAGAAGCGGTGACGGCCAGCATCTCCCTCCCAAGCCCTAAGTCCTAACCGAGTACATTCCAATTCTACCAGGTCTAGGCAAAGCTGTTCGCCGCAGCCGTCCGTAGAGCTAGCTACCTTGGGTGGAGGAGGATCAAGCCGCGTCGATATACTCTCTCATGTTTTCAGCCCCCAAATCTCGTGTTCCCATATGCCTTGTTCTATTAATCTGTTCCACAGCTTCTACTCGCATAAGACAGGCAAGGTACAGGGCTGTTTGCCTCCGCAGATTCCCAAATTAATTAATTAATTAATATTATTATTCTGAGACAGAGAGAATAACTTGGCAGGGTGGAGTTGGACACTATCTTTACTCTGTATTTTAAAATTTTTTCCTAATCTTATTTTAGGTGGATCAGTTCTAAACTTATTATATTCTATCTTTCTCAAAAGTTGGTCAGTTCCGTTTCAATTTCAAATTGATTCCTAACAAAATCACGTGACATGTTTATCAGCCGAAAATGTCTTATAAATCTCTCGAAAACATAGGTAACTGTTGAACATAGATCTATCTATTTGTAGATATAAAGCCAGCCCATTGTGATGTAAATTTTGTATAAATAGGTGACTGATTACCGCATCAAAAAATCTACAGGGTAACCATAATAGTAATTCTAAACGCAAATCAAACATAAAAAATTTATTTTTCTTCGATTGTATGTAGGCCCAAGTGTGTTTATATTAATATACCAAAATTTATTAATTTGGGTTCTTTTATATATTTTTACGAATTTTAAAGATAAAAAGTTTCACCTATCTCACACTTATCTCATATGAAAAATGTGAAATTTTTTAATTTTTAAAATTTCGTAAAAAATATATAGAAGAATTCAAAAATGATAACATTTTGATATGTGAATTAAACATACTTAGGTCCATATAAAAGTGAAGAGAAAATAAAACATATATATAAACATTTGAAATTATTGTTTAGCTAATTAATAACTCATTCTAGTATCATAATTCTTAAGTTGTCTCATGCTACAAGCACAACGTGATAGCGTCGTTGGTGCTCATTACTCGCACGAAGCCATGGGGTCCGGTTTCAAACTGGGTTGCTCTTGGTAGGAGTAGTCTCTTGTAATTTATCCGTAGGAATTTTTTTTTTTTTTTTGATTCGTATATATGTGACAATGATCTCAACAGATATTACAACTTAGTCACAATGATCTCAACAGATATTACAACATAGTCATAAGATATTCTTACAAATTTCCTAATAACATTTATATAACCATCTTACTAATCAACTCACGGGAGGACACTGGTACATGCACCTACAACCAAGGGAGAGAAAATAACTCCACCTACACTACCACCACACACATTTTTGCAGAAGCTACAATTCGAATAGGAGACGGCTTATAGTCTTGTGACCACTAAGGTAATCCGTAGGAAATATTGTGAGGTATGATTGAGCTTTAGATTATAAATATGATTGAAATGTTGAAATTGTCATATAAAAGACATCAAAAAAAGTTATCTTATGCCACACACAATTTGCAAGGGCTGTTTGTAGTTACATAAAAGCAGAGATATAATCTCATTTATTTTTAATGTTTGATGCTTAATAGAAAATCTAATGCATTTATTTTATTAATATCATTTATTTAGTTAGAAGACTAAACTTCACTCAAATCAAATGTGTGTAAGCCACATTCGATGAACAGACACATATTTATTTGTAAATTACAAAAAATACATTAATCCATTTTCATGGATATTAGAATCTAATAATTTTTTTTATAAAATCATTTATCTATATAGCAATAATGAAAATATAATTTTAAAATTAATATATCGCATAATCTATGGACAAATAAAGTATTTTGAGCATAACATAAATAATGTTAAATATAATAAATAGAGTAGATTTTCTATCTAGAATCAAAAAATTTTTTAAAAATGAAGGAAGTTACTGAGGAGAAAATGTTTCACGCAAGCAAAGCCCTTGTTCGCTAGGGCGCATCGGGCAATCAAAATAAAATTTTCGACGATTGAACTGCCAAGGCAGGAGCCCCTGCAGTAGAATTCATGGACCGCCCACGGGCCGAACAAGTTCATTGACCCAATTGGTGAGTCCAGGATCACAGCATAAAGAATCATATGAGTCCATCAAAGCAGAACTCATTTTGATAAATGCTAAAAGAAGCAACTTACGGGTTTTAACGGGTTGAAATCCCGACACAACCCATTACAGACTCATTTATTTATTGATGGATCTGTGTCTAACAAGCTGCCCGTTGCTGCTTGAGGATTTTATTGCTAATGAAGAGGAGAATCCTATTAGGCCTGATCGATACCACCTCAGGCCCAGGGACAATCTTAAGCTCAACACTCGTTGGGAGTCCTAAAACTGTGGTAGCTAGGAGGAGGAAATCTGGCCGTTGAAGCAGAAGACTATAATAAGATGAGACACGTGGCCTATGTTGATGGGGAGTTGTCTAGGGTGTGTAGGAGGTTGTATAAATGTGGTTGTTGCGAGAGAGAGGTTGGACTGAAATTTTGAACAGTTTTCCTATTGAGCTTTCTTTGCAAAGTTGTAGAAAATAGTTATATCCTTGTGAGATAATACTGAGAGCAAATCAGCCTCCAAGCTGATTCATTAATAGAATTCATAATAATTTTCCTATCCCATTCGTCCACATCTATCATTTATTCAGGTAGCTTGGGTGAGACCCCAAGATGGAATCCTAACACCCAATTCAAAACTAAAAACTATAATTTGTTTTATTATCGGTTTTTTTTTTCTTTTTTTTCTTTTTTTTTTTTGGCCGAAGGCCATGACATGATAAGATTTTTTTCGAAATTTTTTTTGAAAAAATGTATATTATTGAAACGATTTTTAAAATTAATTAAACACGAGCAATGCTGCCGAATTATAAGGAGCATTCCAACTCCAACCCGAACCCGAACCCCGTCTCAGTTGTGAGCCACGAGTTATACCGAGGCTGAGTACAGACCAATCAAGCCCCAAGCCCAGTCACAATTTTCTGGATCTTTTTGTAGATCAAATCATCAAACCAGATACATACATTGAGAGAGAGAGAGAGAGAAGACTAACACAACATTACGTCAGATTGAGAAGGTAAAGCTCATTATTGGTAAGAAAGAAGTACATAATTAATAAGATAGATGGATAGATTACATAGATGTTTTTCTTAACCGAAAGATGCAACATATATCAAACCTCTACGCATCACATAACTGATCATACATATAGCTCCACCTTCAGGTTCCTTGCTAATCGCTGTCGCTGCTGCTGCTATCGCCACCGTGCTCGTGGCCGTGCTCGTGCTTTTTCTTCTCTTTCTTCTTTTTCTTTTCCTCGCCGTGGCCGTGCTTCCCTTCTCCTCCTCCTCCTCCAACGTGAAGAGTTCCCTTGACCTTGTCGACGAAACCGCCCTCCTCGTGCTTCTTGTGCTCCTCTTCGTGCTTCTTGTGCTCCCCTTCCTGCTTCCCATGGTGCTCCCCTGCCTTGTGTTCTCCACCCATGTGGAGCTTCTCCTCTATCTTGTGGATGATCCCAGCCATTTTTTCAGGTCTTACCTTCTTTCTGCACCTTCCTGAGAGAGATGAGCCCCAACGTCGCTACTTATAGGTCAATGCGGGCGAGAGAGAACGGATTCACCGGCGATTCGTTCGTATGCTACACGCTTCGACATGCTTTCGCCGTGAGTTTCTCATCTCGAACTGATGGAAATGGTAAATGCGACGACACGTGTCGCATCCAAATTCCATGGGCAGTCGCCCTCTGACGGTGCTATGATATTCGCGGATAAGATCACAGCGTCGGTACTCGGTAGTCGTCCAGCGTCTTTTTCCGAGGTGAATTGCGCAAGTGTTCCATGCGCGTTGGCAATCTGCCTCCACCTTCATGGATTCCTACCGTATTTTTTTACTTTCGGATTTTTTTTTCACCATTACGAGGACCTAAATGTGTACTTCTCGTATATAATTTTACAATTTTTGATATTATTTTTTTGAATTTTAAAACGAAAAAGGTCCACTTTCATATGAGCTTCTTTTGTATAAATTTACAATTAATTAATTTATGGATAATTTGAATAGATACCTACATAATTTGTCCAAAATGGCAGATATATCCATATATTTTCATAATTTGCATATAACACTACATATATTTACTTAAATTGTTTGTATACCTACACTGACTACAGGGGACAAATGGTGGGATATATACGGTTAAGTAAAAATATGCATTTCCAGATTACCCCTTGAAGTAGGACACGAATGAGACACCTTCGAACCCTTAACTTCGCTGGCTGTCCTCTCCTATCTATAACATAAGATTTGGTGGGCTCTCTCTTACCATGGTGAAGATGATAGCAATGGGATGAGTTTTTGTCATCAATGATGGTAGTGATATAGTTGCACCCGGATAGATTTTTCTATTTTGTTCAATCATTTCCATAAAAAACTAAGTAGAAAATATGCTTGGTCCACCTGCTAATTAATCAAAATGACCTTGCTATGTCATTTTCTATTGCCGCTTTTTCTAACAGTCATGTTTCTCGATGATAGCATGTTAAGATCGTACTCAAGAAAGATATTCAAAAGACGTGGAAGATTAAGTAAACACGGATACTGATTTTTTCCTTCTACTTACAATGGCAAGTTTTATAATAAAGTCATTTTTGTCATTATTTAATTTTTCAACCTCATATATTAATGGCTGCTAATGACAAACATGTCTCACGAGTACGCATGTAAGATAAAATTATGTAAAGATAATATGTAATTAGTGAAATTATGTAGGTATACCTACAATTAATGCTAAACTAAATAAGTACATATGCAAATTACCCAATATTATTTAATATTTTTTAATTTAAAATTAAAATTGTATCCATGAAATCTCATGCTTGGTGGGCTTTCATAACAGTGGGAAAACATATTAGAAAAATAAGACATTAAACCAGCTGCACTGGATCGGTGATCCAACTTGTTATGTGCGTGAAGCTTGCGAGGTCGATGAACGTGTTGAAGCTTTCATAGCAGGTAGTGTTCTTTTTCTGGCTCATAACTGTGACGGGATCGGGTTCTTTTCTCTCTCAGTTATCTTGCGACACGTGAACGGAGCAGACGTCGGTGGGTTTCAGATTCGGGACAGCGATGGATGGAAAGCGGCATTTTTTACGCGGTTGACGCGGTAAGGGCGATCATCGCGGACGCTTTGCTTCGTTGCCTGCAATTTGCGAGTTGTGAGTTGCGGATACCGCAGAACTTACGCGGGCAAAACGCGTATTAGTTTGCAGAGAGTGGGGGCCATGTCGGCAGTGGGGTTTGTTACTGTTGGCACGATTATATACACCACAACATATTTTAAGTCAAAATATAACATTTATTTTATTTTTATTTTTATTTTTATTTAGTTTTTCTTCATAAATATGTTTTCCTAA
>JAXCLR010000073.1:24400476-24430086 GCA_035584095.1 Annona squamosa | reverse complement strand
GCAGGGAAGGGGAAGATCTGACTTAGAGCCCCACAACAACCATGCTGAATTGCATTTCCTTCTCTTCCACTTTGGCAAATGTAACAGCAATAAACTAAAGCAAAAGGAAAGAAACAGCAGAAAAGGACACCCACTCGGAATTTTGCACTGTGGAGATTTGCATGTGAGAAGATGGCATTTCGAAGACATGCAAAACTGAAATCAACAAGTGAGAGATCCTGCGGAATTTCAAAATAACTAGTATCAATATGCAGTAGTTTTTAGCTATACTATGCTAAAGCCAGAAATCCAATCTACATTGGCAGATGAGAGCATACGAGAGGCCACCATATTTCAAAGATTATCAAACAGTAACACTTTGTTAGACAGGAAAACCTCGCGAAGACAATAAAATCAATGTTTTAAACTTTGAAGCTCAGTACAAAATTTTTAGATTCCAGTGAAAACCTACATATGGAGCTATGCCTCAGGTAACAAGCAGATCCTTTGTGTTGTTGCACAGTTGTTGTGCACAAAGCAAAAATACTGCATAAAGCAATAGAGTTTTCCACGTTGTCTTGTTTTCAGGGGCATGTTCAGGATCAAAGGAACAGAACACTCAGGTTCCATTTAATAATGTGTAAAAGTGGGAATAGGAAAATTTTGAAAAGTGAGTAATATAATAGAGGTATATAGGAATAGCCAAATAATGTGAACAAAATATTCAAAAAAAATTATGAAATGCAATTATATATTGTCATTTTATCTTTAGCATGTACAAATAATGTTCAATCATTCCATTTTCTATCTAAAGAAGCTACTATACACAACATAAAAGAAATCAGAAATCAGGCTTTTCAAAGCACCACCCAATACACCCCTGTATTGTGTCCTGGACATGGCCGATTCCTATACAATACTGTAGTATCATATCGGTATCAACCGATATTCAAAACCATGATTGCATCTGAAAAAACTTATGAAATCATATGCAAACGAGAAATCATTTGTCCGATGATGAGTACTTTGAAACATTTCCATATTAAATTATCTAACTCTGAATCGCTTTGAGCATTAATAATTTTCATGGTTACATATTCATCCTCAAATATTTTGAATTTTATGGAAAACATAGGTTTCCAATCAAGACAATTTTTGAGATCATAGTTACACATATTTCCGACAAAAATAAATTCTTGGCTTTGATCTAATCAAAATGCTAAAAACAAAAAAGTTGCATTGAAGCACTTCAGGAAACTGATTGCATTGAATGTGATTTGGAAGTGTATTATACGTGCCTTACCCTGGCTAAATGTGATTTGACACTATGAATAATGCAACAGCAGCCTACTTTACTGTTCTTTGTAATGGCAGTTATAGCTAAGATTAAAAATGAGCAGCCAGAATTTCAAATCTATTTAAAAACTTCACACAATTTTAAACAATAAATGATTTATTCTTCAGTTGTTATCCACAGCCAAGTTATTCTAACAAGAAGAAGACAGGTTGGTCCTCTCAAATCAAAACAGTTCCAAAAGAATATTTCATCTCATTAGCTTTGCAAGAGAAAGACCTAAGGATTTTTATACCATGTAATGTTTCAATGCATCTGGATGCATTAAAAATTTAGTGCATTTGTATGCAAAACCTATTTTTTAAAATTTTTTAAATTTTTTTATAAGGGGGTTTAGTCTTTTTGAATGACTAAAATACCCCTGTTTTAAAAATAAAAAATATATATACACCTCCAAAAATAGTAAATTTTAATATGTGAGTTAAATACACTTAGATTAACAGTTTTATAAAAAAAATTAAAAGAAAATGGATTTTGCACCCAGGTGTATTGAAATACTTCTATACCAGGGAACAGAAAAAGAAAACAAGAGATTTTCATTGCAAATTGGAGATAAGAATAGTCCCAACAGTTCAAACAAATAAAAAGAGTTTCCTGTAGAAAATGTATTTTTCTCATAGGTCCTGTCAATCCAAACTGGCTCTAAAAGCAATCACCATCAATCAAAATAATCAAGTAGAAATGCTGCGAAGCAAGTTGAGACAGTTACTTCATAAAGCTATAACCATTCTAACAGCAATTTTTTTTAATTTCTCGTACATGCTAACAACAAATGATTAGATCAAACCTCATCAAAAATCTTACCAACTTAGACAGATCAAGACCAGAAAGATTTACTCCTCGAAACCTAACTCTTTCAAATTGTATGCATTTGATGATGTCATTACGAGTCAGTTCAGCCTTGGGTTCTTCATCATTTTTCTTATTCATAATTGCATTTAGCCTCTCAGCCAATCCCTGGAGAATGAAAACACCCATCAGCTTTGGCATTTATTTGTTGGAGGTACCTGGCATAAAATAAATTCTGAAGTAATTGAAAAAAAAAAAAAAACACTCCGAGTAAAGCAGCAATGCATTCGTCAGAACTAAATGGACATGACATACAATGAGCGACTTACAAGTAGCTGATAGTACTCAGCTTCCCGAAGCAACTCTATATACTGTGACTCACTAAGAGTGGGAACAACTCCATCCCTCAACCAGTTCAGAATGTGACGGAAATGCTTCCCATCCCTATCAACAAATACAAAGCCCTGCAAGAATTCAGTATGATCAAAGAATAGAGGATTACTCAAGTCAATGAAGAACAAAGAAGCATATGTGGAATCACGGATTGGGAACCAAGTCAGTCAACATCCATAGCCATATTTGGAGACAAAGTTTAAAGCTACTAGAAGTAAGAAGAAAAAAGACTGGGGCAATGATAACTGAACGGAAACAAGAAAGAAGATAAGAGAGAGTTTACAGCAATAGACGCATAAAACAGATATGTAACAGAATAATACTAACAAAGCAGATATGTCCCACTACAAATGAGTCACTCCTGCTCGGTTGCATTGAGTCATGAAATTTGAGCCATACCTATTGATGCATGGAGAAAAGATCTAATCTAACAAGATACATAGACTATCATGAAGTGGCACTACAGAGACAACTACTGGTCCCCAACATGATTAATTCAGAAGATGGCACAAACAAATCATACTTGGAACCGTTCTTTTTTATGCATTTTTTCCATGTTTCATAAATTCAGCAACCTTTTATAAATAAATCTAGCATTATCCCATCGCCGAAGTCTTGCTCAACTAGTAGCATCAGCTGCAAAATCTATTCCACCATTTTCCTAATAAAGACTTGCTGTAAAACTAATTAGAAGTTATATAATTATATTGTACTTATAGGCTTACTAATTTTCAACCTGTTGCCACTAGCCATAGATATATCCCATATTTGTTAAGTTCATATTATTTCCGAGAATATAGCTTTACATGACTATTTTGGCGGCTCAAAAGTTCCATCTAATTCTTTCCGTCTTAAAAAATTTTCACTTTATTATTCTTAGCAACTGCAACAGAAACACTTCTGCACTACTAGCCTCCTTACTTGATCATGACAACAAAATCAATCAGGAAAGCAGTTATAACACACTGCATTGAACCTATTCTTCTCAAAATATAACACGATAAAAATAAAGCTGTATTGTATCTGCGTCTATGCGATGCTGTGTACACATGGTACTCTGATGGAGGAAAAATATGTGGCTATATATAAGTCTTTATCATAACCAAACCAGGGCATCTTGAAGGATAACATCAGAGTTAAAACATACGTAAAAATGGATGTGTGAAATTTTAATAGCAAAACCTACCAAGAATATAACCACCAAAATAGACAAGTTAAGGTAAGTACCTTCTCAGAGTCAAGATACACTTCGTGACGACCACTGAACATTGCTGCTAGCATTGAGTCTGGCTCACGTTGAGTCAGTGTGTCTATCGTTGTAGAAAATTTCTTCCCCCCTGACAATTAAAATTGCATTAGCCAATAGTACGTTCAAGTGCACGTTGTTATCTATGACTCAGAATTTCCCACGTCTCCACAAGTCAATGTTGCGTCCTGCAGAGTTGAAAGAAGATAAACACTGATAGCACCTATGATTCGTGCTGACAATGGACAAATTAAATGGTATTAGCCGCTCTTGGAAAGTACAGCTCCCATAAGCTGTCTTCAAGCTCACAGCCTACCCGATAAATCACATCAGTAAGCGCCAGACTGACTAGATTCCATTTTTGCATCACATCTCACGGATAATTTCAGGGTGGAATGACCCAGAATTTAGGGCACTCCAGAATCCGAATAGGCAAGAACAGTAGGCATGTTTGAAATCTTAGCCAATAAAACCCTAAACGTCTAAAAAATTGAGAGAGAAAGAGAAAGCACGATATCAACCCGCATAATGCATCAATCTACATTCCACCCCATTCATCTTACTGATAAATACGCATCAGATGAAAAAGAAATGCGAAATCTCATACTTTTTCGCAACTAAGTTCGGGAATTACACTATTTATCTTTTCGAGATACACGAAAACGATTCCAAAGAAATGAAGACAAAAAAGTTGCCAAATGACAGAGATGAAAAGAAAAGAAAAGAAAAGAAAAGAAATAACTAATACCGATGTCGAGAAGAATCGGGGAAGGAAAAGGAGAGGTCATGACTGTGGCGAAGAAGCAGCAGTGCAACAAGAAAATAAAGAAATGAGTCGCGAGGGATTGGAAAATGGTATGACTAGGAACTTATAGCTGGACATTCCAGCATCTGCCCCGCCTTTTATATTGGAAAGCTAGAGTAGTTGGTTCTTCACAGAGACCGCAACGTCTCGTCTTTCGTCGTGGGGCCCAAGGCCCTTACATTGTGGGCGTAGGGTCCATTCATCGAAGCCGATACACTGATTTGCTGTTGTATTTAGAATTTCCGGTCTTTACTTTTTAATCATCTTGAAACTTTTTTTTATTAGTATATAATTACATACATCTCAATACATATTATACTGAGTATTTGATACATTTTTACAAATCTGGGAACACACATAACATCACAAAGAAATTTGAATACACAACTCAACGAAATAATTTGGAGCACACAGCTTTCAACAGCCAACCAAGAGACCACCTTCTCCCACACCCTCTCCACTTAGGAGACCACCTGCTCCCACACCTATTTTATGGGCCAAAATTCCCGAATGGAATTCGAACCCACACCGACCGCGTAACGCCATTTTGCGCCACTGTCGATGACCAAGGTGAAACTTTTTTATTTTAGAAGTACGACTTGGGGTATTTTTTACCAGATAGATTACATTTCAAGGGATGCTGGTTTAATGCATGCGGGTGTACTTCACTTATTTTTTTATTTTTTTTGAAACTTTTTTTTGTGAAAATGTTAATATAAGTGTATTTAACATGTGTATAAATTTTTATCATGTTTGAAGATTTTTAGATATTTTTTTTAGATTTTTTAAAATCAGTAGCATTTTTATTAATTACTAAAAATGTCATTTTAAAAAATCCGAAAAAAATTTAAAAATCTCAAAAAATAATAAAAATTTATACATATGTTAAACACATTTATATTAAAGACCGTGTAAAAAAATTCGAAAAAAATAAAAAAAAATGGATGAAGTACAACCGGGTGCATTGAGGGTCAATGCACCCAAGTGCATTAAACCAACCTCCCATTTTGAGGGGGTTAAGTTCTACTAGAGTATCCACAGGATTGGAAAAAATATTCGTAGATAAGGTAGGATAAAGATTAAAAAATTCAAATGTTTGAGTTATTTGCATTTTAGTCCCTCTAACATGCATATTTTGCTCTTTAATCCATAATTTTCACGTATTTACTTTTAAATCCAATAAATTTGTCCTCTTTGCACTTTAATTTCTGTCGTTAATGCACGCTAGAAACTTTGTCGTTAACTACATATATGAGTAGATTTATGCTCATGAGTTAATTCATTGACCATGAGTCGACTAATCTTACCATTAACTGCATATATTAGTTAACTCATATGACTAACTTAACTAAGCTATAAGGGTATTTTAGACTTTTTCCTTACAAGTAATGGCTATTAGTTGGGTGTTTTGGCAGTAGAGACTAAAATGCAAAAAAGACAAATTCATATATTTTAAAGCAAATTTGCATAGTTAAAGAGACCAAAATACTTAATTTTTAAAATAAGATAGGATAGGTTCTACCGCAAGTACTTGGAACTGATTAAATGGAACTTTTATAGGCATCTAAGGTTAGCATTTAATTTTAAAAAAAAAACTATTTTTAGTGATTTAGATTCTTTTGTGATTTTTTTCAATTATTTATCAATTGTATTTATCTATTTAGTTGTATTTTAGGCTTTATGTACATTTTTCATTATTTAATGGCAATAGATTTGAAGTTCCCATATTTTTATTTTCTTATGTTTATTTGAAATTGTCTTAAGAGATATTATTCCATTAGGCTCAAAGATATATTTTTTACAATTTTTTAATAAAAATGTTATTTTAAAGATGTATTTGGGAAGTGATAAAACTTTTAATAAAAAAATTTTTCTATAAAAATTTTTAAAATAAGAGAAAATGATATAATATGATAAGTGTAATAATGAAAAATAAAGAAAATAAAATTAAAATAAATAAGTTAGATATATGGGTAGTTGTGTAGAAATAATTGAAAATTAAAATATTTGTATAGGCAGAAATGAAAACATAATTAAAAGATAATAAACTTATAAGAAGAGAAAATTTTAAATTAAAATGTTCTAGTTTGAAGTATTTTTTATGTAAACAAATACCTCTTAAGTGTATTTAATACATATATCAAGTTTTACCATTTTTAAAAATATATATTTTTCTAATTTCAAACACAAGGGCGTTTTAATCATTTTTAACCCCTTAAGAATGACTAAAATGCCTACATTTTTGAAATTAAAAAAATGTGTATTTATTTTTGAAAAGGTTAGAACTTTGCATATCAATTAAATATAATTAGAATAACACTTTTATAAATAAAAAATAAAAAATATGAACATTGGCCTGGTATATGGGAATTCCCATGCAACCAGATGGGCATTTTTTTAATATAATATTATTATTGTTAGTTAAGTAAGGAATTTATTTTGAACCACAATTAAATTGGCTTAGCTTTCATATGAGTATAGTAGAATAGAATACCGTGTAGGGAGAATCAAAACTATTTATGTACCGAGCAAGCAAAACTTTTACAAATAAAGTAGTATAAGAATGGAGTCGTGCTAGTCAAATTGCATTCCTATATTTTATGACCATAAATGATAGACGAAAATCCATTAATTCTTAATTTTTTCTTGTTTTCAATTTATGGAATTTAAAAATTTATAACGCGTATTTAATTTCCCTATTTTTGATTTAAAAAAAATTTTCATTTTTTCGTACTATTCAATAGAGCACCCTACCACGACACTTGGTACAGTTGTGGCAGGTTGTGTGTTTAAAGCTTGTGTGCTGCAGGTGCAATAGGTTTATATTATGTAGTTTCGTCATTCTATATTGGGTTTTACAATTTCTCCCTTGTTGTGGGAGTTTATAATTTCCCCCTATGCTGGGGATTTGGAAAAAGGCGTGGATGTGCTATAATGTAATATTTGAATGTCATGATGTATAAAAAAACATATCAAAAAAATTGAGAACCTTAGCAATTTACTACTAAAGTCTTCTATTATTAAAATTCAAGGAGTGTTAGATTTATTTTTTGTTCTCCTTCTAAAACTATTTATTGGCTATCTAATTCTTGTTATGCAATAAAGAGCGTCTTAATTTGAATTTTTATTCTCTATTTTCTGTTAAAGTGTGTTTGGAAAATGATAAAACTTTTAAATGAAAAATTTTTAGTGTAAAATTTTTTGAATTAGTTGAATTAGGAGAAAACAATATAATAAGATAGAGGCAATGATTGATAATGTGTAAAGATAAACATATAGGTTTGGTGTATAAGTAGTTATGTAAAAATGATTGAAAACTAAATATCTGTTCCAAACTATATATGATTCTTGAGCCGACTCCGCATTTGGAACGAGAATGTAATAATGTGCATTAATGATGAGTAAAATTGCATTGAAAATAGGTAAAGCCGTGTTGAAAATTAAAAAAGTTGCATTGAGAATAGTGACAGTATTCAATTCAAGGATCTTGTATAGTTTAGAATAAGGCCTAAAATAATTATATAAGAAAATATGAAAAAAAATTAAAAAATAAGACAGTAGTAAAAGTGAAAAATTGTAGATCGACAAATTTCAGTGTAAAACAAACATGCCGTTGATATGTTTATGTTTGGACAAAGCAATATTGCGTAGTTGCTATGTCTTTTTCATATTTTTATGCTTTAGTGTCTAGTATAGCCATGAGGCGAAAGGTACCGTAGAATAAAGGTACAACAAGATAACGATGAACTGCAAATTCTGAAACATTTTAAAGGTGGCTTGACATGGTTTATCAGGTAATACATTTTATGAATTTCAACTCACCACTTGATTACGTGGCTGTAATTTTTTGTATTTAGAACTTTTTATTTGATTAGTGTTGGCTTACTTATAAAACAGCCCAGTAATATGCTTTAGATATTATAAACTAAATTCTATTACTGATCTTGTGAAGAAATCGCATTTTGTAAATTATGATTCAACGGGTTATTTATTTCATACTGTATGTATTCTAAATAATAGGTTGGTTTAAAATTCAAAAAAAAAATAATAATAACCTTCAAAGAAATAAATATTTAAATATTTCAAAAGGGAAGAGGCCTTGCGGGGAATTCCACGCAGGAAAGGTGGTATCAGCTGCCATATTTCAAAATCGCATGGTTGATGATCAGCAAGTGCAGCTGTATAGTTTGGGCCGGCCAGTTTCAGAGTACTAGAGCAGTACTGCCGACACTGCACAGCAATTCCCATGCAACCATTCTCTCGTAGCTGATAAACATGTGTCGTTATAGCTCTACCTGGCCCTTCACATGCATGCCACGCGCCTGCAGGCCAACACCTTAAAAACCAAACCTTTCAACGGCCTCCTCACCCAAAGATGAAGAAACATCTCTCCCCCACTGCCAATTCTCTGCTCCAAAGATGTGCTTTGTAACTCTCTCTCTCTCTCTCTCTCTCTCTCTCTCTCTCTCTTGTTTGGGACTAAGTGTGAGCAGGGTCAGGCCAATCTTTCCGTGAGGTGGACTAAATAAGCTTGAGAGAGCTTTTCTGCACAGATAGCTGCATTTGGAAACCTTCGTAGATTTCACATCCCTAGCTGGACTGATTGATTGTAAGCTATGACAAGGGATCATAGTCATCGAATGATCCCAAGTTCCCAACGTTTCCAGATTCTTCCATCCAAAAACGAGTTGCCAAGATAGTATACACGTTTTTCAACATCCTCATCCCATTTGATTGGATGTTTTTTACTGTGAATAAAAAGAGAAGGACGGAAAAAAAATTCTCTGGCCAAATGGAAGAATGGTGTCATTGTCATTTTGATTAACATCTACTCTCGACCAGCAGAAGGTTCTTTATCATCATTGATGTGTAGGGTTGGCCCTCTTTGATTTATCGTTCTTTTCGTAGTTGGATCCATCTAAAGATGGTTCTTGATCTATATTCACCACCATTCCATACAACATATTGCAGCCCGTGATGCATCTTTTCTTTCTGGCTAGGCCGAGACAAGCATATTATCGCCCATTATCGTTTTTTTCTTTTTAGAATTAACAGTGTGGTGTTTGATGTTGTAGCCATCATTGCAATGTCAAGAGAAACTAAAAGTTTCAAAAATATGTGCAGGATTCTGAAGACATCCATAGAATCTCTGCTGGATGAGTTTGCAGCGACACTGAAACGAGATGTGGATGACTATTCTAGGAGGTTGGTGGAGTTCTGCAGCTCCACAGCGGTTGGTCACATCTGCTGTGACTTGGAAGAGAAGATAAATGACGGGTCTTTTAGTCGCTTCACCTTCGACATGATGCTTGCATGGGAGTGCCCAAGTTCTGAGGATGAGGACACCTGCACGGTTTGCTTTTTTTTTTTTTTTTTTTTTTACCCTTCTCAAATTTCTAGCGATGTAACGGAAAAAATTTTAATGTATTGTAGAGAAGCTGCCCACTGGAAATTTTTACCGGAATGGGGAAAAAAAAAAAAAAGGAAAGAAAACTCCCCTGAGAGAATCATTTAATGTGTTGTAATCTATGGCAGCAATGCATGATTTTTTTTTTTCTTTTGCAATTGATGACCCTCTTTTGTCAAGATGATTTTATTCTATCACAGCCTTTAGCAGTTAGAGCTCTGTCACTGATTTTTTTTTTTTTTTTTGGAAGGACCGTCCCTGAAGTTGTTTATCTCTAAATGCCTCAGATCTATTATTCAATGCAATTAGATAGTCGTGTACTATAGATCTTGATATCGAGATGACAGCATCCTTACTGTTGGAAG
Organism: Annona squamosa; assembly: GCA_035584095.1. Taxonomy (NCBI): domain Eukaryota; kingdom Viridiplantae; phylum Streptophyta; class Magnoliopsida; order Magnoliales; family Annonaceae; genus Annona; species Annona squamosa. The sequence goes on along the minus strand of JAXCLR010000073.1, from coordinate 24,419,748 downwards.
TTGTGATCCTTAACTGAGGATGTGCCATTGTTCCTTGATCTTATTTGGAAGACATAAATATACTGAGAGCAAATCCATTGATTCAGACGATTGTTCTTTGTCATGGATAGGCTGTTCCAGAATTCTAGTTATGTTAGCCCATTACTTTTCTCTAGGATATGCATGTCTAATTTATAGACTTTGTAACTGGCCTTTGATGTTGTGTCATTTGTACAGGAGAAAGTCGCGAAGGAGAAGGGAGAACCTTTAAAACACACTGCTGCTCACATACATGACGATATTCCCCTTTTCTATTCTGATCTTATGCCACTTCTTGTAAGGCATCATTATTTTCCTTGGCTTCTAGTTGAAAGTTAAGACAAGAATCACATGTTTATAAGCAATCTGCAGCAGTTATCCAGTAGCTCGTACAACTGAGGTTTAAATGCTTCTGGATATTTTTTATTTTGTTTTTATTTATTTGCAACGACAATGTTCTGTGCTGGGATCCATTTGAGTCATTATATCCATCGGACCAGAAGAGGGCTTGATCTGTTGAATTCGATTTCACAGATCAAATTCAGGCCTTTGTTATTGTTACGGTAAAGGGTTATAAAGGCCTGGAGAATTTTTCATTCTACCAGTAACATATGAATTCCTTTGAATTATCCTTTTCATTTTAAATTCCAGACCCTCAGTTAAGTATTTTGTGTCAGGTTTTCCTCTTTTGTCATGTATTTTCCTATTCTGCTATTGCAAATCGGTAGGTTGATGAAGAAAGAAGTGTTGGAGAAGAAGCATTTGTCTGGTTGGGATCCCTGGTTCCATTGGCTGCTGACATCACAAATGCGCGATTTTCCTTTGAAGCACTCACAGCCTCAACAGCAAATAGGCTCCACTTTCCTGCTTATGACAAATTTCTTAAAGAGATAGACAGGTAACTACACCCAATCAGCTCATTTACATTTTCATCTATGCTGAGTGTAGTTGCAAACTTTCCATTTTTCCCTATATCCATTAAGGGATCACAGGGCAGACATATATCTACTAAATCTGTCCACTTAAAAATAGAAAACTATGGTGAACCTGCGCGTAGCTGTCACCTTGTAATCAAAACAAAACAACAAAAAAAGAGGAAAACTATGAACAGGATGTCTCCCAAGGTTTTGTTTGGCTGAGCGGCATGGCCAATGTGTCACCAGTTGTGTAAAGAGTTAACATGACTTAAACCAACACGTTCTTCATGTCCATGTCCTATATTATTACGCTCGATTTAGACGAGTGTTACAATCATCTTGGGATTACCCATGTGCAGTTGAAAGAGACTTATTGCACACATAGGTGTGTGCTATTCATACTTCGCAGTTATCATTCACAACAGACAACAGCAGCATTCCACGAAGCATGTCAATTTTTCTGTGTTGAATCTAGTGAGTCAGTACCCATGATGTCCAGCATCAAATCGGTTAAAGCACGATCGATGGTGAAGTAAGAAGTCCAAACATACCAAAAGTTGAGATTGCCAAGGGTATTCTAATCTACTACACTCCAATCACCGAACTTTTTCATGATGCATTGGTTACCAAACCTTGACCTGTTTTTTATCCACCTGATTCATGAGCATATCCTTTTAATTTATTCAGTTGTTATTTTTCAAAAAAATGAAAAAACTGCAGGCATGTCAAGTATTTGCAGAAACAGGCAATACCAAAATTTGCTCAATTCTCTGATGATGAATTCATATTACATGTGGAGGGGACTGCAACAACTCAAAGGGTGATCCGCCATATTGGTAGCACAAGTTGGCCAGGTGACTATTAAGTGGTCTCTAATCTTGATTCTGCCAATTCATTGACCGAGCTACCATTTCATCTGTGATTGTTTGCAGGTAGGCTCGCACTGACCAATTACGCCCTTTACTTTGAAGCATCTGGAGTTATATCATATGAAAATGCTTTGAAGATTGATATCTCAAGGAAGGATGCCGATCACAAAGTCACTCCAGCTTCAACGGGGCCTTGGGGGGCTCCTCTTTTCGACAAGGCAATTGTTTATGAGTCCTCCCAGCTGTAAGTATCTCTCAATAAATTCTCCTACTGGATCAAATTGTATCCATATATACTGAATAGGTACCTCAAAAGTTCTAGAGAGTACGGCAAAAAAGGTGTTCTGACAGTCGTTTTTCTTGACTATAAGAGGAGAAGATTCTTTTGAATGGAGATAGGTTCACTTTTTGGTTTTAAACTTTTAATTGATGGATTGAAAGTAGCCTGGTGTTAGCCCATATAAGATGCAAGCTGGATATTTGATCTGTTAAAGGTTGAAAGCGGTTTCAAGCTTGAAGATTCGACCTTTCCTTTAAACCACTTTCGGCCTTCAACATGAACCGTCCACTTTGGGTCTCATCAATCAAGTCAGCCACTTTATAAGCTCGTCTTCAGCTATACATCTTGATGCTTTCTCCTTGTTGAGCATTTTCTTCAAAAGAAAACTAACCATCTTAGCAGTGTGTTCACTTAGACTTTAAACCACTTTCAACGTTCAAAATGAACCACAAACTTTGGGGCTTATCAATCAAGTCGACCATTTTATAAGGTTGTCTTGGTCTATATATCTTGATGCTTTTTCCTAGTTGAGCATTTTCTGTTACAAAAGAAAACCAACCATCTTAGCAGTGTGAGTAGGACTTCACTCAATTACTTTGCAGGTCCGAACCTGTGGTGTTGGAGTTCCCTGAAATGACAAGCTCAACTAGGCGTGATCATTGGCTTAGTCTTACTAAGGAAGTAATCTTGTTGCACAAATTTTTATTGAAATTCAACATTGATTCTCCTGTTCAAGCATGGGAGATGCATTCCAGAATGATATTGGGGATCCTAAGGCTCCATGCAGCACGAGAGATGCTGCGGATAGCACCCCCAATCCCTCACAATTTTCTCATCTTCTCTCTGTTTGATGAGTTGCCTAAGGGAGATTATGTATTAGAAGAAATATCCAATAGTCTGAAGCGGATGGACAGCATCCCCACAAATAGTGCTACTTTTACTCTGAAGAACTTGAATATATCCCACCCAAGCATTTCTGATGGGCTCAATGAACAATCAGACAGTCCACTGGAGTCAGAAAGTCTAACATCTCTGGAGACGACAATTAATCAAGCAAGAGAAGAAGCAAAGGAAATTAGTATTGCTAAGGCTAGTGCGGAGAAGATAAAAGATGAAGGAATCAGTGAAGCAATTCTTATTTTGATGGTAAGCTTTATTTTGAAATATAAAACAGAGTGGAGAGTGTAATTCATGTCAGGTTAGGTCAGGTTTGAGTCAACTATTCCAAAATTACTTGAAAACCCTGACTCCACCCTAATGCTAACTAATCTGAAAATACTCAATAGTAAAAAGAAATATATGCATTTGAGTATTGAATGAAATTCATTCAAACTTTACATGTTAAATAATTATTTTAACAATTTTTAGTTAAAATACAATCCATGCACTTAAATAGAATCTGCAAAATCTACAAACGAGACATAGGTCTACATATGCTAAATGTGTCTACACATGCCTAAATGTATACTATAGCTAGCAATAGCATTCCCGAATGGGTTGAAATTTTTTGGTTTGAGTCAACTCAATTCGAACATAATCAGGTTAGGTTGAACTTCTTTTACCTTACCCGTAAAAAATCGGAACACAATACTGACAAAGGAGGTCAACCCAAGTTGTACAACAAAGAAATTGTCTCACACCGGACTTCTAAATGAGAAAAAACTGATGGTTAGCTCAAATATGTGTGGGGGATCCCTTCTACTGTGTGGCTACTATGGCTGAATCTGAGGACAAACGTTTTGCATGGATCACACCCTGGATCCACATAAACATAATTTAATTCAATGCATTTACCAAGTTTTATTGCGGAAACTGATGTAGGTTTTCATTAATTTCTTAGCCTCCATCTTATATGTTCAGAAAATAGTCCACCAGAATGTGTTATGATGCATAGCTACTGATTGTCACTGTACACCAATTATTTAAACCTGCCATGATCATCATAGACAATCACATCCTCAATCAAATAGCTATTATTCCTATTTCGTGCATTTCAAATTTCACCGAGAATCTCTAATTGACTGTGATACTGGTCATCATATGGATAGATTGATTCAGATCCAGTGGCAAGATTATTATTAGGACTAGCACATTTCTTCCGTTTTGAAGAGGTGGTGACGTGTTTATTTCATCACTTGGTCTTGTAGGAGCTCTTGAATCCACTGAAAGATGCATTATCATCAGCTCGAGGGGCTCTGACTTGGGACAGGCCAGCAACCACCCTCTCTGTGTTTGCCTTGACCATGGTCATTATCTACAAGTAAGTTATGACTACCTTTTTACACATAAGTATGTGATAGAAATGCTGGATTTGAATTCAAATCACAATTTTGTTGGGTGATTTAAAGAACCAAGGAAGATTCTTAGCAATCGAGTTCCAGGGCTAGTTCTTCACGTCCAACACGAGAACCTGTTGAGTGGAGGAAGCAAACAACTACGGATAATGGTTATCGGTTTTCGACACACAAGACTGAGAAAATGAGAACTTCTGTGTTGTAAATAATCGTGTGGTTTGTCAAACAATGCAGGGAGTGGATACGTTATGCCATAGCAGCAGCCCTTGTGTGGGCAGTGGGAGTACTGCTATGGGCAAGGTGTGTAAAGGTCAGAGAGAGATGCCATGAAATTGTGGTGCCCACTTCGGCGTCTGACCAGACAACCATGCAAAACATTGTCTCTGCCCATCATGGCCTGAATAAATTCAGGGAAGTTGTCCAAAAGGCAAACATCACGATATTGAAGATCCGATCTATACTAGAATCAAGAGCTCCAAAGGTAACTCACATTTAAGTCTCTGATTTTCTCAAAAACACTAGTAGAACAAACGTGGGGAGAGTATCATTTTCTGATACTGTGACAGCGCACGAATTTGGTGGTGTGCGTGCTGATTGGAGCAGTAGCTGTGTTCGCAGTGGTGCCGCTGAAGTTCATCATCATAGGCTTGATCCTTCTTTTTGCTGCAATGAACACGAAAATTGGGAAATCCTTGTCCAGTGAACAGGGCAATAGAAGGATTAGGGAATGGTGGGATTCGATCCCTGTAATTCCTGTCCGCGTCTGCTGATGAATTTCCTCTACATGCCTGTAATCTCGAGCTTGGTCAGTGGATTACTAGTTGGAAATTTCGTGGCTGTAACAGTAGTATTTTGCTCGATTAAAGCTGGCCTACGGCAGACGACAGCCAACACACGCATGCCCTCGTTAGGGGCACAGCTCGGTCTGTGAAACTCTATTTCGTAGGATAATAAGGAAAGTGGAGAGAATAAAATTAAAATAGATAAATTAATTATACAGATAATTATATAAAAGTAATTAAAAAATAAGGTTATTGTATGGAATGTGAAAAATAATTTAACAATAAAATAATTACATAGAGCAAGAGATTTTATATTGAAAATAATTTTTGAAAAGTTTTGATGAGAAATAAAGACGCTTAAAATTTGAATAAAATTTGAATTGAAATTTGAGCTGACAAGTTTTCAAATTTTTATTTTAATTAAAAGTGACAAGTTTAAAATTTTATTCAAATAGAAATAATTATTCATCAAAACAAATATAGGGCGTGTTTTGGGATTGATAAAACTTTTTATCACAAGTTTTTGATGGAGAAATTTTTTTAATAAAAAAAATGATGTGATAAGATATAAATAATAATAAAGAATAAAAAAAATAAAGTCAAAATAGATAAATTAGATATATAAGTAGTCGTATAAAAATAATTAAAAGTAAGGTAATTGTATGGAAATGAGTAAAAAATAATTAAATAATAAAACAGTTATGGAGAGTAAAAGATTTTAAATTGAGAAGTTTTAATTTGAAATATGAAAGTAAGGTAATTGTAATGAAAGGAGTCAACAAATAATTAAACAAATAATTAAAAAATAGATAGATGAGTTATGAAGAGTAAAAGATTTTAAATTGAGAAGTTTTAATTTGAAATATTTTTTGTGTAGTCATGATATATTTTTTCAAAAAAGATAAAAGAAGGAAAATCAACAAATGTAAAAATAAATAATACAAATAATAAATATAAAATATGAATGAAAATGATATAATTTACTAATATGATTTTAATAAGACAAACTTATAAAAATACAAGGAAGAAAATGAACTAAAATTATTAATCTAAGTGTATTATAACATGTTTATCAATTTTTAACATCTTTGAAAATTTGTAAATGCATATTAATTTTAAAAAATCCAAAAAAATATCTACAAATTTTCAAAAATAATAAAAATTGATACATATGCTAAATAAATTTAGATTAACAATTATATAAAAATTTTCAAACAAATAAAAAATAAATTTTTACATCCGGATGCATCGAAGCTTCGGTACACCCAGATGCATTAGATGACAACTCAAAAAAAAATCCCCTTTGACCGAAAGTCCTTTTGCGACCGGGTGGCCTGCTTCCATGGGCACAGTATCATGGTACAAGCAATATTTCTTACCCTATTTTGTCCAAATTAGAGTCAGATTAGCACCGTATTAAAGTAGCACCACTAGTTTTTTTTTTATTGTGTTATAGTACAGCTTAATGTTAGATGTTACAATCAAACCCAAAGAAGATAATGAACTCCCATTTATCATTTGGAGGGACAACACGCTCTTACCTATTTATTGAGGGAGACAACAAGCTTCCACCAAACTAATAAAGAATCAAGTTCTTACCATACACTAATGATCACTCATACAATGCATGAGATTCGAAACAAGACCGCTTGACAACAATGCCAACAACTTGACCACCAGGGCCGCAGCAGCAGCACTTGTCTTAAGTTTGATTCTAGTGCATGCCTTTTTTCTTGGTTTTCAAAAATAAAAATAAAATATCAACCAAAAACCTAAATCGAGCCCACGTGCTTTTTAAAAAAAAAAAAAATTAATATTTTTTCTACCCATCATCCGTAAAAGAACACAACCCTGCCCTATTTTACTTTGAAGCATGATTATATATATTACATTATATTTTAGGTTAAAATATAATATTCATTTATTTTTACAATAAGTTATTTTTTTTTTTCCTTCATAAACATGTTTTCCTAAACTATTTAATATATACACAAAATTTTCCCATTTCACGATACCTTTACAAATTTATTTTTGTTTTTTTAAAAATAAAGTTTTTTAAGAGGTGAAAAATGACTTAAATGCTCTTGAAATTGATGATTTTTTTCAAATAAAAAATAAAAAAGTAAAATCATTGTAAAATGGCAAAACTAGATATACGGATTAAATACAATTAGAAAAACACATTTATGAAGAAACATTAAATAAAAAATAAAATAAATGAATATTGTATATTAACTCGAAATACATTATGTTGCATATAATCATGCTCTTTTACTTTTACCTTCTTTTACGGCAAACCAAACACGCAGTTAAATGATGCTAGGTTAAATAAAAAATATGGGCAAGTGAATGTACACGAGGAATAATATGAAACTATTAATTGAAAATAAAATAATAAATCAACAAAGATGAAAATGGAAAATGATACAATTTACATATAAGCAACAATAAGCACGATTATTAAGACTAAATCATACTTAAAAACGAGGGGGAGAGAGGAGAGTTTTTGCATACAGGTTGGCAGCATGATAGCAGCCAAAGGCGCTGTGGCTTTCATAGATATTCCAAGATGCACAAGATACAAATTGGGATAGATATCCGACAAGATAGATGCCAAACACTTTGCATGATAGACAGCGACAGGATTTACATATTTAGGTAATGGCATCACTACTGAATATCACATATATGAAGAGCATCTGTTGAGATGGATACGAATTACTTCTATTGTCAGTATTTAGTTTCCCTCAGTTCCCTCTAGCCTTCTCCAAGTCAGGAAGATCTGCAATCAATTTAGAAAACAGAAAAAGCAGTTTAAAGGAACATTTTCTCTCTTCTTCTTTTTTTCAACTTCATAAAAAAGGAACTTTTTTTAAAATTACAAAACACAAAAACCATACTAAAGGAATATTTTTTCTAAAATAAAGAAACGAGGTAGACTTTTCTATTTTCCAATAGTAGACTGCAAACTATAGCATGCACTCTGCAACGAAAATTTTCCTGGTTTCCATCTAATTATGTCACCTTCAATAGCTTGCATGGCAAGTATACCAGTCAACGAACTTCATTGTTTCATTATGCACCAGTTCTCCCTTGAACTCAGTTTGTACCTCCAGATCATATAAAGAGAATCCTCCAAGATGAGATTATTACTTCTCCTCCAGCGGTTATCATTGATATCTCATTCAGTGGAAGAACAAACAAGATATAGATGTTACTTAGATTTTTAATGAGCTTCAAATTTTGAATCCGAATTTGTTAGAGCGCTACCATCAAGAAAATTTTCCAGTGATGAGTTCTTTCAAGCCAACAAGAGTTTCTTGGGACCTGGAAGGAGCCATATTTCAAAAATATTTATCATAGGTGCGAGTACAAATAAGAAAAATAATGTTGTCTCACAGAAGTTTTCTGTTTTTTAACACTTTCTATTTGTATAATTGTAACTCAGTCTATAGATCCTTAAAAAATATTAACTAGAAGATGCAGAGATTTGATGCTTTTCTTAGAAGTAGTCTTTTTTAGGGTTTGCTTCTCTTAATAGTTAGCTAAGAATATTGACTGCTTTTAGTTTACTTTTCCGACAAGTTAAAACTTATTTGCTTTCTTTCATCTATAAATATAGCTTTTGTAAGCCTTAAAAGGCATCAAAGTTTGGTTATAAACGAAGTTTCTTTGCTTTCTCTACTTGTCATCTCTTTTTCTCTGCTTCTTCCCCTCTCTTCTATTTTCTTGTGTACACCTTCAGTCTTTCTCCAGCCTTGTTTACTTCCCCTAATTCATTTGTGGTTTCTTCCTTTTTCTTCTCTACCTCTTTCTTTAGAAGTCTTCCCTTTTTTTTATTGATTTAGGGCTACTTGTTCTACATCAAAACTACTCAAAACTCACACCAACAATGCATGCTTCAGAATGAATGGCATAAAGCTAACAACAAAAATTTTCATGCTCTTATCAGTAACAACAAATTGTTTTATCCTTCCTGAATTCATATGGAAGTAAATCACAAGAATCATAGTTCATACTCATTTTTATTGCAGTAGCAAATAAAACACGTATAACTGAAGAACATTAGTCAAATGGAAACTAATGTTTAAGCTATATATTATTGAAGTACTTACAGAGCATTCCTTCGCCATCACTACTATCATCGTCTTCTTCATTTCCCTATATTGACACATGTAGAATAGATTAAAATATATGCAAATATAAATGTTTGTTAAGCTCCTTCTCAACTTCAGTAATGGGAGAGAGAAAAAAGGGAGAGAAGCCTCTGGGTGGAAGTGTAACATTACCAAATCATCATCATTGTCATCCAAGCCAAGCTTTTCCACTGCAATTTGAGGTAGAACCAATCAGGTAGAATGATCGAAAATAAAGCCACCAGGAAGACACAAAATGATATAGTGCACCTTTGACATTTTGTCAATGAAAAATAGAGACTGAAATGACGGCAAGAACATAAAATATCACATAGGACACAGACACCAAGGTGTGTATGTAGGTTAAAAGAACGGAACTGCTGCACTTGACTCCCCCATGTATATGTAGTGCGTTTCACAAAAAAGTTCAACTCATTCTTTTTTCCATTGTGCTACCTCTTTTTTTTTTCCTCGGGAAAAAGAAAGCAAGTTCTAGTCCAATATCTTTTGTGTGATATCTACAAAATTACATAAGGTGGCCATCCATGTTTTACTACGACATCATGGTTGCTCCACTAGATACACTATAAATATGAAAACTTTATTTAACATTAATTTATGCTGCATCAAAATATATCAATGAAGTGACTGTAATAGATCTTCTGAGCTTAGCAGTATGTTACAGCTAAATAGATGAAAGCATATATTTTGCATTACAAAATAACGCTATAACAAATAGCAAGACTGTTAAGCCATTATAAGAACAAACTTGCATCAGTATGATAAACAGTGCAAATATTGAGACATTGATTATATATATATATATTGAGATAATGCTTATGTATCTACAAACAGGGTTTCAGGGTCACTAAAGAAATATATTCCAGCTCCCTGAAGCTACCTTGTATTTAAGCCAGCCTCTCAACATTAGCATCTTCAGCATTCCATGTTCAGTGACATTTGCTAGAAGTTCTCAAAAGATTCCGAAACAGGGAAGCAGTCTCTCAACAACACTCATGTCTGACCATTCTACAATAGAGGACATTAGCCAGAGGTCTTTAAAAGAACAAACTTTTGATTGTGCATATTCACACATTCAACAATTGCAGCTTCCAGGTCAGCTCTGCCTCTGCATTGGAGAACTCTCAGTTCCTCCTGCTAAAAGGCTAGCTCTCATTTATAAACCATGGCTCTAGCAAGTCACATGCTAGGAACTCGGCGTAATTTTTAAGTGATTTATAACCTTGGGAACAAAAACTGAATTCTTAGCTATATTACATAAACTGCATTTTTAGCTATTGTGACATCTATTGGATGCACACATCTTCAAACATGCACAACAAGTATATGTAGCTCTAAGTTCCACAAACATGCGATTCTCATGAAGCAGCAAATGTTGGGATTGCTTCCAGACACAGTAGCCCAGGAGAATTTTTTACTGAACTTATAGAAATAAATGGACAATATTGTCCAATGTGATCATTCTTGACTCATTCATCATTGATGAATAGGTTCAAGTCATAGAAACAGACTTTACCAGAAATGGGGTAAGCTTCCATGAATCTTACCCACCCCAGATCCCATATGTTGGGAGCTTTATTTACAAAAATCATGCAAACAAATAGCCAATCTTATTATCATGCTAGCTGCTATTGATTCCACCTTGTTGATTCTGGCAACCTGGAAAAAAAGTAATACTCTGATCTCATTAAGTACTGTTATAAACTTACACTTGCTAGACTCTTCTTCATCTTCATCAGACCACTTGTTCCAGTCAACTTTGATGTATGGAGCAGGTTTTTCATCAGACTTTAGAAGTCTCTTCCACCAGCCCTTCTGCTCCTTTTGAATGGAACAAAGTATATTCCTTAATCCAATATTTATCTTGCTTCCCTGAATAAGAGAAGGGTCAGACTTAAGAGAAATAATATGAATTTTTATTCAAAAAATGTTTGGCATTAGACCCCCATAATAAACTGAAAATGACATTTTATATGTCTTCATATCAACCAGGGATGTTGCATTTACCCACAACAAGAAGACAAACAATGTGGCAAACATAATGACAACCTGTCAACTAAGTTCATAGAAATAGTTTTGAACTGTCATATTTTACTTAGGCATGCAGGGGCGTTGCTTAGATTGGCCAAGTTGGCATTTTCAGTATACGTACTTCAATGCTGCATGTTTCCTCTTGATGATTATATGATTACAACCGCACAACTAATCCTGTCATTAGGAATTCAAAGATTATTCAATTAAAGGCTCATGCTAAGCATGCAAGAAAAATCACTAGAGAGACTCACATATCAATGATTAATCATCCAAACCTTCTAAAAGCCATTCATCTCATCTAAAAATGATTATACAAAAGTCATTTTGATTGGAGTGTTGTTAGGATACAATAAAAATGATTATAGTGTTGTTTTAGCATTTAGCTAAACAGATAATGCTGAATACAATGGTCAAATTGGATTTGATATGATAAATAAAATGGTACATGAATTGCTAAAGCACTCTCCAAGCATGCATGTAAGACGCCAGCCCAGGGCTCTATCTGCACATCGTACAGTTAAGGCAGGGGCATTTATGTATAAGACTATAAGTAGATTTTGACGCCTTTTGAATTTTGGTTGCTCTGCATTTGGCTTGGATCCATGCACAGGGCGCCAAAGAAGAAAAGGCAAATTCACGATCTCATCCTAACGAGTGATAATCATTTTTCTGATTAATGCAGCAAGTACCCAGTAAAATGCCTTCTATTAAAAAGCGTACCGTACCTCTGGATTTATGGTTCCATAGAGTTCCAAACTGAAACCAAATGATTCTCCTTGAGGACCCTTGGCAGAGAAGGTAAACAATCCTTGAGGCTCGGCTTTCACAGAGACATTGGTTGCATCCGGCAAAGAAATCGTCAGATAAATCTTATCCGAGCGTTGTGCCCACAGAACTTCTGGATGGCGACTGAAGGCAGAAATAGAAAGTGTCACATCAAAAATTCTATCTGATGCTGCAAGCCTCAGACTTTTCAGTGGCAAGTATAGTTGTACTTACAAAAGAAAGCACATATGCCAGAGGCCTGACTCACAACAAAGGGAAAGAAAGTCTCATTTTGCAAGGTAATGGCATCAACACAAGTTCTGAGATGGTGCCAAAAGGCCATCATGAAATATTTATTAAATACACTAAAAAATAAAAATAACGATTTCAATCTTTACAACAGTGTGTTCTATTCCGTATTAAAATACTTTCAAAACTTTAAGCTCGTGAATTAAACTGTTTGACAAAATAACAGAGCTAAGGTTAATCTTTTATGGTAAGATCGGCAAGGCAGACTGGCAGAGTAAAGAAAGGAAAATAGCAACATGACAGAAACATCCAAATTGCAGAAACTAAATCGTGCAAAATCAGCATTAAAATATTAATTAAACTGATTTGGGTACAAAGATGAGAAAGACAACTTCATAATTGGTACTGCTGCATTACGACAATATCACAAGCAGACTTCTGTGACGTCACATTTGTTCGTCAGCTAGACAAACTTATGCATGTTGAGCATGGTCAGGTGAATTGCCGAGGAGAATATCAAAACACAATAATGAAGCACGGAAGGGACAAAAGTAACAGCTTACCCCTTTCTTATTTTCCCTCAAAAACCCAGAGAACTCCTCATTCAAATATAAACTTTCTAATGCCAACATAGGCATCGATCTTTCATATAAAATGTTTCCATATTCCCTCAGGTCCATAGTTGAACATTAGAAAAAGAAGACGGGGAAACTGTTTCGTTGGCATTATATGATTGTTGCAAATAAGGCATCATTACGGTCAGCAAAATCTTGAAAGTGGCATGGATATCAAGGAGAACAAAAGCAGTCAAATGGATATACTGGAAGCAAAAAGGTAGCACAACAGAGTTCACGGGGGAACAAAATAGGCCAATTAAGGTCGTTCTGCTTATACGAATCCTATTCCATATAAGTTTATGTTAGGAAGAAGCCAGCCACAATACTGAGCTAGTTCAAATACATTGACGGCGAGTTCATATCATCCATTGGGTGGGCGACAAATGGGGAAAAAGAAGAAGAAGAAGAAGAGGAAAAGAGGAAAAAAAAAAAAAGAAAAAAGATGGCACCCAAAGCAAAGCAGTGAAAAAACTTGCCAGCAATTTCGTGTCAGTCAAAAGGAAAATTCAAATTCATCAGATGCTATCACCACTGAACGAATGCGATTTATACAGCACCGGCCATCAGAAATGGAACCAACCAAGTTGGAAGGTCCAGAATCTCCTTCCACAGACCCATGCATGTCATGAGAGCGACAATGGCCGAACGAAAACAAGAGTTGGAGAATGGATGACCCTAACTTTCCATGAGAAAGCGCAACAGAGAACTACTTCAAAGCAAGTTTCAAGCACTAAAATACCTCCGAGAGATGTGGAGAAAAGGAAAAAGAGCAGCGATCGGTACCTCATTTGTTTTCGAACCTCGCAAACGGTGTTGCAGTAGAGAGCAAAAGGAGTGAGTAGCGAACCCTAGAGCTGAGAGGGCTTGAAGGAGAAGCAAGGAGAAGGTATGGTAAGGGAAGGAAAAGGCTAGTCACAAAAGGAGAGCTTGGAAGAAACGCGATGGACTGTTGTGCTGTACTTGCAGGAGGGAAAGAAACAAGAATCAAAAAGTTTTGGCAGGATATAAATAGAAAATGCAAACGTGGCCTCGCCGCCTGGGCCAGTTTTTAAAAAGCATTGTTTAATAATAACTCTTTGGAAAATAAAATTCTTTGCGTCGTGCTCTTCTCGCTCACTCATTTGCAAATGTCCGCCCGAGTCTACTCATGAACGGACGAGCGTAGCAAAAAACGCAGCCGGAGGCATCGTTATTTTATGAGGCAATCCCGGCTGCTGAAAATTATTTTATTTTATAATTATTTATAATAGAATAGATTTATTTAGATCTTTATTTTTATAAAATTTGTCGACTTTTTGAATTTATTTTATGTTGTTTAGATTTTTATTAAAAAAGTATACATTCTATTTTTTAAAATTTAAAACATTATGAAATCTTATGCAGAAGAAAATTTAAATGAGATCCATGTATTTATAAAAAAAAAATTCGTAGATTTTTTGCGAATGTTATTCGTTCATTAACATTAGGGAATTAAATTTGCATAGAAATTTCGCATGTCATAAGTGATTTATTTTTTGCAGAAAGGGGTGGATAAAACTAATTTCAGTATTATTTGCACGAAAGCTTACTTCATACTTTTTCAATATTTGCATATGCCTCCCCACCATTTTGAAACTTTTGCAGTTTTGTCGATAATTAATGATCTTACAAATATACTTTATTTCTAAAATAGTTTTCAATTTTTGAGATTTTTTTAAAAAAATTTAATACAATTTTTCCATTTTCAGTATACGCCATTGCATTTTCATCAGTGACTAAGTTAATCTTGATGGCAGACGAGCAAAATTTGATCAATGAAACTTCGGCTTTCACCGGAAATTTTAATAGTGGTTGTACGTAGTTTTTTAAAAATAATAATTAATACCTATGGGCAAATTTTGCAACGCCACTCAAAAGGCAAATAAACGTGAATAGCTCTAAAATAAGTTTGCGTAGTTAGATGAAAAAAACAATTTCATAAATTGGCAAATAATCCTAAAGTTAATTCATTTGCGTCAAAATATGCAACGGTAAAACAGGACTAAACCTGTTTGATTCTTTGAGATTTTAAAGATCAAGACCAAAAAAAAAAAAATACTGTTTGATTATTTGGTTGGACGTAGATTAAACCCGTCAGAATTTTGCTACAAACAGTTGCAGTCCTGATGGTCGCGTTTATAAATGACTGTTGCCAGAAACTTGGAATTGTTACCGGTTTAATAGTTCGCCTGAAAGCAGGATTTCACAATTATAAAAGAATAGTGGCTGTTTGAGGAAAGGAGCAGGCCAAAAGTATTTTTACAGTGCAAAAAAAGATGGACGTGAGAGATATAAATAACATAAATAAAAGCTTTTCGAATTAAAAATCTTTAATGAGAAAGATAAATGATAATGATAAAATAAAATTATCAAGGTAGCGAACATAATTTGCTTCTCCCAGAAAACAACCATTAACGACTATTTTCATCATTTTGAATCTGTAGAACTGTAGAAAGAAATTCTTTGCTATTTTAAAACAAACCAATTCATGTCAAAGACAATTTCCTTACTACCGACTACCATGCTCATGTTTAAATGCCCACTGCATGGACACGCCTGCAGTGTACATAGTAGTTTGATTTGTTGCCCACTTTATAGCTGGCATTATTTCCAAGATTTTTGCACGACCTCGTTTTCATTTTCACAGGGAAATTTTCATTTCCTTCTGTTGGCGCAAGTTGTATCGAAGAAAATAATAAACAGTAATATCATCGGTAAACAGAATATCCCGCTAGGACTGCCAATTCCCCCTTCGGTGAAAGAGGTTGGTCTTTCCCCTTCTCTTTTCAGCATTATCTACTCCTTTCAAGACTCAAGAGACGACAGTCGTAGGCTTGGTTGTGAAACTGAAATTGTTATCCTCCTGTTGATCTTAATTGTCATTAGGGTTCAGCTCGTGTGTTTGTTTCGATATTCGGACTGGCATTTTTGAAAGTTTTGTGATATTTTGATTAAAGGGATGCTTTGCTGATTAATTTCATCTGAGAAGGGAAGGAGAATAGCTGTCATCATGCTGGGAATGAGGTGATTCAAATACATCCATTTCAGTGAATGGGATGAATGTTTACTCCTAATGCACTCAAAAAGTTCATGGATTAGAATACAAGGCAATGTCAGCAGGGAGCCTGGAACTTCTATTTGAATCGGATCCCAAGTGAACCATTTGGCATGATGGTCTACACCTGTATTTGACTTGAATAGTATAGTGGGTTGGATTGAAATTTGAAACCCAAAGCTTCGGTCTGTTTTGTGCCCCTAGCCTCTATCTATTTGCACTGTTGGGGAGTAGAAGCTGTACTTCACTTCTGCCCATAGTTTGTCTGGTGCTTCTAGAGTGTAACCATCTATTGAAGTCAGATTAAGTTGACGCTATGTCAAGTTTGTTTGGGTTGAATATGTTTTAAGAAGTTCAGGCTTGAAATTCCACTAGACATGGTTGAAGTTAAATACGATGTTTTTTGGGTGCATTTGGGAATGTTTAATCAAGGGAAAAAAAAAATTATCCACTTCTCCCCAAGTACCTTTTGCTATGATCCGATATCTTAGCTTCCTAACTATATTAAATTTTTATTACATGTCTTCTAATAATTTTTCATGTCTTTTCATACAACTGCCCTAGTTATTAACATTTTTTATATTTCTATTTATTCCAACTTTACTTTCATCATATCATGTTGCTATCTCCCCTTTCAAAATTTTTATCCCATTCCCACCTAATACCCGTTACGACTTTCTAGAATGCAGTTTTGTATCACATCTGTTTTAAATAGGTTCATGCATCTAATGCTTTAAGTGTCATCCTTGTTAAGAAAATCCTCCATTGATTTATACTGATGAGATATGATCGTGCTGGTTTGGTTTTTTTATGTTTTATTTCTTGTTGGTAGAACTATTGTTGTTGAAGCAGAGGACAGGATTAGCAGGGATCCCTACACTTGAAATGGGGACTACCGATGATAAGGAGACTAGGAGAGTTATGTCTATGCATAAGGGGCCCAAAATAAGGATGAGAAAAAGGATCTAACCAGAGGTTACATGAAGGATATGAATCTGTCACTGTAGATATTGTAGTAGGGCAGATTAGTAAGATGAGATCAGCTGAACCCAAGTAGTAGGGAGAAAGCCATGTCCGAACAAAGAACTTATGACAGAGTTCCTTCTTATTTATCTTCTTTTGCTGCACAGTCGTTCGTGATATCATTTTCTCATGCATCAGGGATTGCCTTTGAGGTCAACTTTCACATAAATGAATACTAAATCTGTGGATCGAGAATCTGCGCTCAGAGACAGGGCAACTTTGCAATGATCAACCATCATCCGGTTGCAGGCAGTTGAGCTGCACTTTCATATATGTAGAATTACACAGTCTAACTGTATTTAACCTCCAAGAACATCTTCAAGGAAAGATACATCTAATGAAATGCAAAGAGTATGAACAACGGCCACCTCCGAACAAACAACTATGTGCCTTGTAGTGTGATATTTGCTTCCTGACTTTCTCACACATTTATTGTCTTGACCGACACTTCCAAGAAATACATACTTGAATATTGTGAAGTTTGTGACCACATATCACTACGTAGTCAAAGACCAGCTGACTTTTTCTGTGATAAATGTCATGTTTGGTGCCAAAGCATACATAGCCTCAGCCATGAGGGAAAAAGCCGTGTATTGATGTGTGTCATATCTGTCCAAACATGATGTCTTTGGTTCAGCAGAGGGCAGGAGAAAAGCATATCATGATCAACCTGGGTCCTTGGAACTAGTCATGGGGAAGCTACAGAGGCAGGACAGGAGATTGGCACAGTTGGATCGCCAAGAAAAGAAATAGAGGAAAATAACAAGAGATAAGACGCAACTAATAGCAAGCATAAGCTACCAACCTCACCTTGGCTTGAGACTTGTGCATGCATATTTGAATATGTTCTATTGATCTGTGTGTAGGAGTCTGGAATGAAGTTGCTGCACTGAAGACGTATGATTGGTTGAAGCCATCCTGAGTGGTGATTTAACAAGCAAGTGGTGAATAGCTTGTGACTTCGCTTAGGAAGATTGTTTCACTGAGAAGATAATGCATTTTTGTAGCGGAATTTCCAAGCATGCTCATATATTTTGCCCATAATTATATCCATAGATTTTCAAATATTCCTATATATCCATGAATTTTACCCATAATTAAAAATTAAAAATTAAAAAATAGAGGAGATTTCATAGAAATGGAGTTTTATGGAAGGGTCCCCGTAACAAAATAGAATGGAATATAATTTTCATTGCCGTAAATATTTTTGCTACATTCGAAGTAGAGAAGCATATCCCAAGACCCAATATTCGTGTAGGCACACACAAGCGCAAGCTGATGAAACAAGTAAAATTTTGCTACGTAGATTGCTGTGAGGCTTCACACGCGGTCCGTGGACAGAAAACTGTACACGACCGTGTCGGTAGCTTTTCCCTTGAGGAGGCAGTACTTCCTCAAGATGCCTTCTCGAAGGAATCCAGCCTTCTCCAGGACTCTTTGCGAGGGAGGGTTGTCGACGGACGTCAGCGCCTGTAGCCTCTCCATCTGAGGCAAATCAACAAAGATAGTGTCGAGCACCAGCTTGACTGCTTGCGTCGCTATGCCTCGGCCCCAGTGCTTGGAGCCGAGAAGAAATCCAAGCTCACCTCTGCATATGTCGCTGCCGGAGCCTGGAGAGACGAGGATCATGCCGATCGGGCGATTCTCCAAGCATATGGCTCGGTACCATGGGTGGGGGAGGACAGACTTCTGCATGTAGTTGAGGAGGTCTTCCTTGGATTTATATGGCTCCCAGTGGCAAAGGCGGGCTGCCTCCTCATCCGATGCCCATGCCATGAAATCATCCACGTCGGAGAGTTCGAAGGGCCGGAGAGAGAGACGGGAGTTCTCCATTTTTCTTTCCCCTCGTTGTAACTTGTTTCCTGGGAGACTGTATTATTGAAGAGGAGACGGCAGTCTGGCAGG
Source organism: Annona squamosa (assembly GCA_035584095.1). NCBI lineage: Eukaryota > Viridiplantae > Streptophyta > Magnoliopsida > Magnoliales > Annonaceae > Annona > Annona squamosa. Next base: position 24,400,765 of record JAXCLR010000073.1, on the reverse strand, counting down.
GAAGTCCTGCCGCCTATTTTGACCTTTGAGAAGGAGGAAGTGGTCGGAAGGGGACGCGTCGGTTCATGAACTGCTCTATGCGACAATTTTCGGAACCCAATTATATGCACCCGGGTGCATTCAGTCTCAATGCACCCGGGTTTACTACACTTTTTTTTTTTTTTTGAAATTTTTTTTACACAAGGGTTAATATAGGTTTATTTAAATTACGAAAAATGCCACTGATTTTTAAAAATCGAAAAAAAATATCTAAAAATATCCAAAAATAGTAAAAATTGATACATATGTT
>JAXCLR010000073.1:24378048-24392357 GCA_035584095.1 Annona squamosa | reverse complement strand
TCTACAAATCTCCAAAAATAGTAAAAATTGATACATATGTTAAATAAACCTATATTAACAGCTTCATGAAAAAATTTCAAAAAAAAATAAAAAAAAATAGGTGTAGTACACCCGGGTGCATTGAGATTGAATGCACCCGGGTGTATATAATTGGATTACACAATTTTCGGCATGGTATCTTCGGAGCCCAATTCAATGCATCCGGGTGCATTCAGCCTCCACGCACCCGGTGCACTGAATTGGGCTCCGGTATCTTCACCGGTTTGATATGTTTACATTTTAGACCGGTCCAAAAACATATTTTTTGTATTTTTTTTAAAAATTTTATACAAAATGGTTTTAATTATGTTTAATTTATCTCATCCAAAAATTATGTTTAATTTATAAACTAATTTTATCCATTTTGAAAATATTTATTTATTTTGAATTTTTAAATATTGAGATATTTTAGTCATATTTCAACAATTTAAAAGAACCAAGATACTCGTATCTTTAAAAATCTAACATAAATATATACACACTCTCCAAAATTGGTAAAAATTAATTTATAAATTAAACATAACTAGAATAATAATTTTGTAAAAAAATAAACCAAAAAAATAATATTTTAGACCAAACTGGTCTGAAATGATCAAGCTTCTTTAATCACCACCATGAATTATCTTAATCCACATTTCTCACAAAGAGTAGAAAACAGAAAAAAGAGTCATTCAAAAAACAAATAAAGAGAGTGTTTGTCTATATCAAAAATATTGTAAATTAATAATTTTTCACTCTCTATAACTACTTTATTTTTAATTATTTTTCACTTTTTTATATAACTATTTTATTTTTTAATTATTTATATATAGTCACTCATACATCTAATTAATTTATTTAACTTTATTCTTTTTATTTTTCATCATCATTCCTATTATATCATATCATTTTTTTCGTTTTAAAAACTTTTATACAAAAAACTAATAAAAATTTATATGTTGTCCTTTTTTATTGCCTTTGTAATGGTATGAGATCTTTTAGTGTGGGGAGCAATTAAGTGCAACAAATTAATTCTTTACAAATGAAACAAAAAAACTTACAAATGACTTTTTTTATGGCACTAGCTACAAATGACTTAGTGGAAGGGATTTAAGAATGGATAACATCATTGCTAAAATTCTCAAATGAAGTTTCCAATCTATATATAAATTCAAGCTAAAAATGTTTTGTGTTCGTTTAGTCAAGACCTAAGAACAAAGTTCGATACCCAAGAAATTTGAATCCCAAAGTAAGACTTTTTTATGTATAAAATAATACTTGATATGTTAAAGACTTACTTGAAAAATTATAATTTGTAAATAATTACAAAAATGTCGCAATTTTTAAAAATTTTAAATAAATATTTAAAAATATTCAAAAATGATAAAACTTAATTTATAAATTTAACACACGTAGATTTACTTGGATCATACGCATAGCTACGCCCATACGTCCGGCTGTAAATGATCAAGTCTGATATGATAGAGGTACAAACGAAGAATAAAAATAATAAAATTAAACAAAATAAGTTAGTTGTATATGTAGATGTGTAGAAACGATTGAAAATTAAGATAATTATCTAAAAAAATGTAAAAAATAATTAAAAAATAAGAAAATTATAGAAAATAAAAAATTTTAGATAACATTTTTTTCCATTGCCAAACAAGGCCGTAATATCTAGTTGTTACCATGTATAATACCAATGAAAAAAAAAAACCCATAATGTAAATAACGAAAGCTCTAAATAATTCCCCCCGTCACATAGCATCCACGATTCGACAGACTCATCTTGCAATTCAATCAAATTACACAATCCTCATCCCATGTTATTTTTACAATAGCTCAGGAGCAATTATCGAGATGATGAGGCACAGATTCCCTTACAGAAAGCACATTCATAGCACAAGAGCGGTGGTTAGAGCAGCTAACCGCCGATCGGCATCAGTTGGCATCCGTCTTTCGGTCCGTTGGAAGGATGCTAAACATCACTGAATCTTTGGCCCGTCCTTTGTGGATGTAGTACTTCCTCAAGACGCCTTCTTTGACAAATCCGGCCTTCTCGAGGACCCTTTGCGAGGCCGGGTTCTCGACGACGACCAAAGCCTCCAGTCTCTCTAGATGCGGCCAATCCGCAAACACAGCATCGACGGCCATCTTGGCTGCTTGCGTTGCTATTCCTCTCCCCCAGTACTCGGACGCGAGAACGTACCCAAGCTCGGCTCTGCAGCTATCGTTCCCGGATCCTGGAGAGGCTGAAATCGCTCCGATCGGTCGGTCTCCCAAGCATATGGCGCGGAACCAGGGGTGGGGGAGGACGCTCTCCTTCATGTAGACGAGAAGGTCCTCTTTGGAAGTGTATGGCTCCCATCGGCAGAAGTGGGCGGCCTTCTCGTCCGATGCCCATACCATGTAATCATCCACATCGGAGAGAGCAAAGAGCCGGAGAGAGATCTGGCCGTCCTCCATTTTCTCTTACCGCCCTTGGCCGGCGATGATTTATGAAGAGGGGCTGTAAATGGGGTTTCAGAGACCTTGTCACACGCGGCATTTGGTACGTTCTCTGGATTTTGTTTAAATATTAAGTGGTCCAGCTTTAATCTTCCTTTAAAAAATGGTCCAACTTTAATGCTTGCTTAGGTATGAATAATCTTTCTCTTTCAAAAAAAAAAAAGAGTGAATAATCTTTATAAAAAAAAATTTAAACAAATATGTAAGCCCAACCATTATATTTTAAAGTTTTAAATAAATTTTCGAATTTTAAAAATGAAAAAAAGGGGTTTTTCTTGCCGAATTCTTTTTATTTTTGAATTATTAATTGTAAAATTTGTGCATTAAAAAAACTTTTTTATGAATGCAGTCAAAAAAAACTTGGTTTGCCTTGCATATTTATGAAAAAAATTAAAAAATAAAAAAGAATAACGCTTGCACAAGTATTAATATGTTGAATTATTAAGTATTTAAGTGAGACAAGATGGAAAAAATTCAACTAGGTATTTGAGAATTTTTTTATTGAAATAATTAATATTATAATTAAGTACATTCACAGCTCTCATGTCATTAAAGAAAATTCGAATACGAGCCTTTTTTTCTAGAAATCCTAGCTTTCTCAAAATGGGTGGTGCTTATTTTTTTGACTTTCCGTGCACGGCAAAAATAGGCTCTTGTGGGCAGGAGCTATGAGCCCACCTTTAGCTTTTCTAGATGCGCTCGTGATCTTCGTCCGATCGCATTAGAATTTGAAAGTGTACTAAGATAGATTGTCATCATCGTCATTGGCTGGCCAATTTTTATAACGTGTGAGTGTGAAAACATGGTTTTTCGCTTGTATTTAGTTTCTTTAAGGTCGTTTATTATTTCATTAATCATACTATTTTTTCTACTTTAATCCACATTTTAATCATTTATCTACCAACTATATACAACAAACATATTTATTTCAATTATACTCTTATTATTTTCTACCATTCACACTTTTTTCAAAATATCTTTTTTTTTTTTTAATTTTTCATGATTTGAAACATTACTAAACTTTTCCTTTTTTTGAATGTGGAGGGCGATGGCAACTGCCTCGAACATTAAAACATCTCTTCCTTTTCAGTTTTACTAATGCTGAAAATGGGCCAACTCAATTTTAGATTTCTCCATTTGCCCACCCCTAGTGATTTAGTATAAAATAATAACATCATGACTAATTTAGAGATCGAATATTCAACAGACAGTGTTTATCGTCATATGTTCTTCGACCAGTAATCTGCTTGTTGGTGAACCTGTTTAGTCGATAAACTAAATCTTATATTTTTTTTAAAGCGTTTCTCTTCCACGATGTACAAGTGGGTGTGATTTGTTACAGCCTTACGGATGTCTCACTTCATGTAACTTTATCGAGTGATGTGCATCGATGGTAGTAAATTTCGTGATTAATGAGTCTGCTTTTAAAAAGGAAAAACTGGCTTTTGTTGTTGTGTTTATTTTGAGGAATGATAACGCGGTGAAACAATTCGCCAGGACGTTTTGTGTGCCAATTCCATGAATCTGCTGCTACCTTTATCAACCTCTAAGTGAGGGGTGCAGATATTTTAAAATAAATAAGGCATGTTACTATTTTTATACTCATGGAGTATTATTAGGATATGCTAGGTTCCAAGATTGGTTGTCTAAAACGGACCTGAATTATCATTTAATATAAAATTTATAAAATATCTTCACATTGAAAGATATAAATACATTTTTTAAATATATTGGAACTTGTTTAATTTATCAATTTTTAGTAAATTTAATGAATGTATTTTAAAATTTATATTATTATCATCTTAATTTTAGGGTTTTAAGTAAGATTTATAATAAAATTGTAGTTTTCAATATAGGGTGTGTGTGGTTGGAGATAAAACTTTTGATAAAAAGTTTTTGGAGTAGTAGTTGTCAAATCAATAGAAAGTGATGTGGTATAATAGGAGTAATTATGAGGAGTAAAGAGAATAAAGTTAAAATAGATAGGTTAGTTGTATGGGTAGTTGTGTAGAAATGATTGAAAAGTAGGGCAGTTTGTATAGAAAAATGTGAAAAATAATTAAAAAATAGAATAATTATGAAGAGTGAAAAGTTTTAAATTGAAAAGTTTTAGTTGACACTTTTTTACCCTAAACAAACACACCCATAATATAAAGATTATTTTAAATAATCAATTTGGAACCGATTCAACTTTAAAAAATAGGGTAGAATATGGTTAGAATCGACCTGGCCCGAAATTGGATATGTGTAGAGTTTGGGGGAATATGGTAAGGATAGTGTCAAAACAAACCTACTTGGCCTAGGTTACACTCCTACTCTGATTTAGCTGGTAATTTATTAATGCCCTTAGCATTTTGTGACCTAATTCTTTTTGTTTCTTTGTTTGTTTCTTTCTTTCTTTGTAGTGCTGTTGATACCCTTGCCAAACTAGAATCCTTACCAAAATACCAGGAGATGCGGGAATGCAATCTTTTCAATTCAAGAATACATGTTGGTGATGTATGGTAAACGCTCATGGCTGGCGTCGACATTCCATCATCAGGGTTCGGTTTCACTCCCCTGCCCACTGAAATTGCCCCTTTTATACTGCTGATAACTTGAATCTTAAATGATATTTGACAATGGTAGCTCATGCTAGAACATAAGTATTGCAATATATTCTTGTTGAGTTAATACTGCAAAATCGTACATTCAGAACAATACAAAGTTTCAAACTGGGTTGGGATTTATCATTGATGAACATGTCAAAATATGACTTTTTTGCTCCCAAGAAGCTCATCTGAGGCTGTGGGCAAGATTATTTGTCATCTAAACAGTTTTTTCATTTTTTCTTTAGAGGGGACAAATGGAAGAGCATGATTATCTTGGAACATGAAACACCTGAGCAGAGTCCTACCCTGTATCCTGTACTTTGGCTTATTGAAACATCTGAGGCTGTATCATTGAATCCGTCAGATAATCCATTCAGTAGTTCCTTCGGACTCAGCAACCTTCCCTTCTTTAATTTAAAAAAAAAAAAATACAAGCAGTTTGATATGGAAGCCTTACAAGTGCACTTATGCAGGACTACACAGGCATCAAGTCAATCCAACCAAAACAGTTAAAAATCCTGATGGTAGCACCGATTCATTCTGGAGCCTTCTGTTTGGGCAGATTCCATAGAAATTGCTTTCAAACTTGTAAGTGGGAGTGCTTCTCCCTTTCCTTGGAATCACACTGCAGCAAGGTGTAATCCTCTCCATCAGTATCCTGATCAATAGATGGTCCGCAGAACATTCCTCCCCACCGTCGGAAGTAGATGAAGGTGATGGGCACAGTAGAGGCTAGCATCATTAGTCCCATGAGGCTGATGGCTGTTTCCTTGGAGTAATTGGTGCCAGAGAAGAGTAGCAATTGGGTCACAACTGCACCCACGGTTCCCCCACTCCCCGTCATTCCGGAGATTACGCCTAGAGATCTGCACATGGTATCGTAATTGGATAGATGTTGGAAATTATAACTTGTAGATGCTAGACATTGTCTGGTCGCCAACGATGTTATGACTTATGCACTCATGCTTGAGCAACATTATTTCCCATACCCATAATTTTTCATGCGCCTGTAATGCATTATGGTGGGACCGAAATCCAATAGAACAACTCGAGAATTGTATTTCTGTCGAACCGGGATGCATCCCGTCTGCTTGTTCTTCACTGCCATATAAGATTGCAATGGCGTTCGCAAATTGTATGCTTTCTGTAAGCATCTTGCAGCCCTACATATGCTTATGTCACAGGACCCAGAAGTTTCCCACGGCCACATGTTGAGTTTTCCACGGACATGAATTTCCTCCTATCGGCCGCCACAAAAATGGTGACAGCCTACTGTGGTGTTTTGTGGCCATGTTTGATTTGGCTCAAGCTAGCTTCAGAAACAAGTCACATTTGATGAAGACTGTGGAAAGGGACTCGGAATTTTATGTTGAAAACTGAGCTCTCTAAGAATCTCAGACATGCTTGTCTATTTACTTCTCTAAAATAAAAATATGAGTTAATTTTGAATATGATCAAAATTTTTCCTTTGTTTCTAATATGATTATAAATTTATAAAATTAACAAATATGACTAGTATATGTTTGTTTTAAAGTAGAATGAGAATGGGAATGAGAAATGTCAAAAAGGTTAATGTATTAATAATGTAGTTATCTTATATTTTTTATTTGTAAACTTATATTCTATTCATTTTCATATATTTTTTATATAATATCTATTTTTACTTTATTTTCACTTTACTCCTACCATATTCATTCCATGTCTCCTTTCTTAATATCATTCTTAGTTTAGAACATATTCCAGATATGATAATATCTTAAAATTTGCGCATGTTCTGTCCAAAATATGACAACCCAAGCTAAAAGCTAAATTCGCCTCCAATTTTTTGTAAAGAATATTTTTATTTTAGTTTGTTGTGAAAGTTTTATATTTTGATAATATATGAATGAAGACTTTGTTTTTTTTTAGTCTAGGTTTAGTTTGTTTTATTGTAGTCTAGGTTTAATTTTTTTTTATGAAAAGGTTCGGTTTTTAGGACAAGTGGACAAGGATATTCTGGTAAAAAAGAAAAATACAGAAGCAAAACTGAAGAAGCTTTCGTGTCGGGAAAAAGGGTAAAAATGTGTAAATATATTTATAATTTTTATAAATGTGTGGTTATGTACTGAAATAAACAGAAGTAAAATTTGTGATCATATTTGAAATTGGGTGGTGATCTCATGTGGCAGCTCATATCAAAATTTATAAATTTTATTTTTCTATATATTTTTAATTTTTAAAAATTGAAAATTTTATTTCCAAAATTCAATATATATACAATTTAATATGAAATTTTATCTAAAAAAGACCTGCACATATGTGAAAAAATCCTGAAATTTTTAAAAATAAATTTATGAGCTGTCCATCTATGTCCTAATATATGGGTTGCCCACAAGATTGCTACCTTTTGGAATTACCCTTTTATTATACATATTAGAATTTTATTACAATTGTTTGAAATTATTAAATGGTCCAAAGAAATGGAACAAGAATGTAATGATGTATATTGAAAATGAAAAAATATTCTTAAAAGTATAAAAGGTTATATTGCAAAGTGAAAAGAATATTCTGGAAATGACAAATTCCATTCACATTCTGACAAATTCCATTCACATTTTAACAAATTTCTTGAAAGCTCTTGCTTATTTTTACAAGTAATTAGCAAATATACTAACATAATTTGACAAAATTACAAATATATCTAAATCATTATAGCATCGTCGTGTCTCCATTATCCATTACAACATCATTACGAATGAATATATTTGTAAATATATGTAAATTATATAGATATATTTGTAGTGGTGATGGCTTATTTGCAATTATAATCAAAATATGTATAAATTATTTATAATTTTTAAAATTACATAAATATATTTCTAATTATTCCTTAATTTTTACAACTATCGGCCAGCAAGGCAACGGCTCACCAGCAAAAGAAAGTGCTGGCACAAATTGGAGGAGTCAAAATCAAAAGACTAATATTGTCGTTTATGCGGTGGAACTGAGTAGCTTGTGATCGTCCAATCCTCACAAGATGTAGACAAGTCATGACTCATGAGTGAACTATCAACAGATGGTCTTCACGGAGAGAAGGAGAGCATCCCCTTCCCATTTACGTTGGGGCGGGGCTCGATAGCTGTAAGCTGCATGGCATGCTATATGAAGAAACACTTCTTTCTGAAAGAGTGGAATATGCAACGATGCTTGGGCCCTTGGCCTCATCTAGTATCTGTCGTCTAAGACGTATATATGGCACCATATATATAGCACGATTTAAGAAGATAACTAGTAACTGACCTTGTTGAAACGAACGGCACGATCCCGAACGTCATCCCCGAAGCCGCTTGAACGAAGAAAGAGAAAGCGACCATCACAGCCACCAATGACCCCAGCGTGTTGACTCGCCCCAGCAGCACGCACAGCGTTCCAGCAGCACCCTGCGCCGCCCACAAGCACCATAGCCTTCCTCTCATCCCAAACCTCTCCCCCATGGCGTCCGAAATCATCCCTCCCGATGGCCTCGACACCACATTCGCCAGCCCAAAGCACGCCGCTATCGTCCCGGCCACCTCAATCCCCAGCCCAAACCGGTCGTAGAAGTACTCGGCTATCACGTTGTTCAGCGTAAGTTCCACGCCGAAGCAGTAGCCGTACACCAAGCCCAAGATCCAGCCTCTGTAGTTCTTCAGCCCGTGGAGGAGGACTCTGGAGAAGTCCTCCTTCGGCTTCTCTCCAGACACTCGAAGCTTTCCGAAGTTCCCGTCCGGCAGGTCTTGGCCGAACACCAAAACCATGATCGCGGCCAGGGCCTGCAGCAGCGCAGGGATGAAGAACGCCACCCGCCATGCGGTGAACGGCTTCACGCTCAAGCTGCATATGAAGGAGTAGACGAGCGGCATGAGCAGTTGAGCCGCGCCGCTCCCTATGTTGGCCCAGCCGGCCGCGATGCCGTTGGCGATCCCCACCACGTTGGAAGAGAACATGGAGCTGACCCAGAACTGGTTGGCGACGAAGTTGGCTATGGAGATGCCGACGAGGAAGCGGAAGATGATGAAGGTGGCGGCGGAGGAGATGATGGAAGTGGCGCAGACGACGGGGGCGACGAGGAGTGAGACGGCGGCGGAGGCAATGCGTGGGCCGACGAGGTCGCAGGCGACTCCCATTAGCATCCGGGAGAAGATGGCTCCGGAGACGGAAGCGATACCGGCGCGGCCGATGTCTGCTTCGGTGAGGTTGAGATCTTGGCGGATGATTGGGAGGAGCGGGGGCGTGGAGAAAGTGGCGAGAAAGCATGTGAAGAGAGAGACCCAAGCAAGGTGGAAGGAGCGCATGTGGGGCGGAGAGAGGGAAAAGAGACGCAATTGGGTTGCTTTGTGGTCGGAATCGACAGGAAGGGTGAAGCCGGATTGGCCACCGTTGCCGTTGCCGTTGCCGCCTTCCATGTGTTTGTTGTCCGCTTCCGTCTTTCAGACTGAGAGATCAGATGCTTGCTAATGGTGTCGGCTTGCATATATCATTTCAATTTCTGCTGGAAATCCAGACAAAAATTTTTGTGCATGCAACAAGGCATGCAGCTGCGGGCCTGCAGCTGTGGCCATGAATCCGAGTTTGTGGTGGCGGTCGCTAGCGGATGGATGCTTTTTTGTCGGATGTTCCCAGTTTGTTTTTATTGATTCCCCAGATACAGCCTTTCCTTTCTGAAAATTTTTTTTTTCCCCTTTTTCTTCTTTTTCGCGTTATGCAATTTTCGCTACACTACTTGCGGGTTTTTCGTATTTTAAAATTTTTAACTTTAACTATCTACATTTTAAACTTTAAAATTTGACATTTTTCATTTGAAACTCTAAGAATTTTAATTTTTTAATATTTTAAACCATAATTTTTAATAACGTTAAAAACTATCATTAATCTGTACGCTACGACATAAATACTCTTCAATGTTTAAAAAAAAAATTTGCATTTTAAAATTAATTATTACATTTTTTTCATTTCATCCTCGAAGAATATAACAACATTTTCACTTCTAATATGAATTTGAGTTTTTTTAAGAAAAATATCAAAAGGTATTTATGTCATTTTGGAAAAACTAACAATAGTTTTTAACAAAGAATTTAACAATATCTTTACTTCTAATATGGATTTGAGTTTTTTTAAGAAAAATATTAAAAGGTATTTATGTTATTTTACAATGACTAGCAATAGTTTTTAACGTGAGGATTTAACATACAAAAAAGAAAACTTTTTAAATTTTAAAATACTTATAGCCAAACTTTGGAAGTTTAGAATGAAAATACTCGACTCAAAGTTAAAAGGATTTATAAAAATAAAAATAATAAAGTAATAAAATCCGTACTAGTGACTAGTCACAGCCATGGGTGCACCTGGTTGGCTGGCCACAAATGCGACCATGCGATTCAGTTTCAGCTCTTGCCAAGTGCTGCATGAATTCGAATACGGATGCCGTCGATAGGCTGGTTCAATTCCGTCGTTGCGACATTTTATCATGCACAATTCATGGATAATTCATTATTAAAGCCCTCGAAGAGTCTAACGGGCATCAAAGCCTTATGTTTATAAACCTGGCCAGGCTTCTATGTACCCATCTGCCCTGGCTTATAATAAAAGGAAATTCATTCCATCAATTATATTTAGCAATTTTTCTTTAGTTAGAAAATAGAGCTTTCTGGAGTTAAAAGGTGTTCATGAGTACATTTGTTTAGAAAAATATATTCATATATGAATCAGAAAAAATACTTAAATTCATCTACATATTCATTAAAATAAATAATAATTTAGAGAATCATTTGTCCACGTAAGAATTATATTTTTAGACAAGTTATATATTAAAAATACAATTTTTAAAATTGATATCTAGCATCAGCATATATTTTAGGAAAAATTTTATATACACCCATGATAAAAATTTTATCTCTAATTTCATTTATACCCATGAAATTTTAAAAATTCCAAATATACGTATGTACTTTGTCAAAAATTTCACTTATACTCATGACATTTAATATTGGTTAAATGACAAATATGTTCAACCTCAAATATGATTTTATAACTAAAAATTAACATCTAAACTATTTTTTAGCACTTTTACTATTACAAAATAGTATTCAAATGTAAATTTTTGACTTGAGTAAACAAATTTTAAGTTATATCGAGACGTGAGCATATTCATCATTTTGTAGGAGACTAATAACCTCTTTAACAGATTATTCATGACGTAAGTATGAGTAAAATTTTTGACAAAATACATAAGTATATTTGAAATTTTAAAAAAAATTCAAAGATATAAATAGAATTAAGAATAAAATTTATGAGTATATGTAAAATTTACCATGTGTTTTATTACATTTATTTTACACGCTTTATTGTTAAGGCCCATACACAACGATGCTATAGAGATTATTAGTTTTCCTAAATCATAATAAATCAAATAATAGTGTATTTTTCATCGGACGAAAATGTACCATGCTTTACCCAAATATGTTTCATAAAAGCCGAACTCACAATTTTTAATAAATTTTAGTAAGTTAAAGCTACTTAAGCTCTACTAAGCCCTTGAATTTTCTATTTGCAAGATTGATGGATAGCTTTATTGGTTGTAGGGAAATTTTATGGAGTTTTAAATAAAATATTATTAAGTTTTATTAAAATTTTCATTTATAAGATTTTAAGAAGAGTTTAATAGCTTTAACTTAGTTTGACAGAAATGATTTTAGGGTAATTTCTAAATGGGATGGGAGATGGATGGGATGAAAATTTATGATGAAAATGTATTGGGATGAGTAAAAATGTATTGGTAATGGGTAAAGGTGCATTACAAAATGTGACAGTCTATCTCATTCTCATCAAGGGTGTTAATGGTCATAATTAACTCATCGTTTCACTCATCCAATCTTTTTATAAATGGATTTAGGTTGAAATTTTTGAATAAATAAATTATAATCCATTAACCCGTTCAACTATTTAATTAACTAAATGAATTAGAGTTGAGATTTTATAACCTATCAATTAGTTTAGTAACTCATTTAACTCATTTAATGAATTTAACTCCTTTAATCTATTAAAGTCTGATATGTATGCAAATCCCTTGAAAATTTTTCCCTCTAAGTCTTGCTTTTGCCATTTAATTTTTATTTTTTTACTGCTGTCCTAATATATTTTCTCGTTACTATCCTATTTTCATTTTTCCTACACCAAAAATACTCTATCATCTCCTTGTGAGAACATCATTTGCTGGAGTCCAGTTCTTCAAATCATCCGCTATACAACTCGTTAATAACTCATCAACTCATTTAATTAATTAGATTGTAAATTAATTAGAGTTAAGTTTTTAAATGGATTAGAGTTGAAATATTTTAAATCGGTTACAATTAGAATTAAGCTCCAACCCGATCCGTTAATACTACTAATCCTCATCACATCTCATCTTTGAACTAATTATAAGATACTTGTTTAATGTTAATGGTGGATGATAACATGTTGTCCTCATACGTTCATATGTTTTGTTGCAGCTAAATGGAAATTTGGCTTAAAACAATTCGTTAATTATTAGCCGAATTCAAATAACTAACTACAAAAACTTCTGTCGCAGAGAATATCTTGGGTTCTTTGTATTTTAAACTCTCTCATTTTTTTATTCGTATTTTAAACCCCGAACTTGGGTGGTTTGCATTTTAAACTCTGGCAACGACGTTTAAAACTACCGTTAAAACACATGAAGCAGGACTATACAGTATACACACTGATAATTTTAGAACGACATAAATAAGCTTCCAAACACATTTTAATGGCTCAGATCAATTGAACATCTGTTGTAGGTGCATGGATGCACGTACACAATCAGAGTACCAAAAACTCAAACGAAGCCCATCCATGATTGTCACAAATCCGGCTGGTAAGGATCTGAATTCCATGGAAGTCCAGGTCATTAGCCGCCAAGAGCCCCATTCTTGTCCAAACATGCCCCAGCCAAAAAATTGTCGTCGATCTGTGCTGGCAGCCATTGGTGCTTTCGGTCAGCCTCTGTATCCTACAATCATCAACCCACAAACAAAATCAACAATTGGATAGAGGGTAAAAATTAAAATCCAATCGGCAGCTCCCATTCAGCTGTGGTGATTTACATGGATGAAAACAATTTCTGCAACCATGGTCCCCATTTTCAACATCACGAAATTCTGCAGCAAGAGACACGATAATGAGCATCTCAAGTAAAACCAATCAATAAATTGCAATCAGCTAAGCCATCTAGAACAGCCATCTCAAGTTGCAGCCACAACGGCCGCTAATTCTAGAAACAAAACCTTCAAATCGGCAGCAAGTCCATCGAATAGCCATGAAAAACCCAACTGGTGACAACCTCCGTTAAAACAGAAGTTGTTATCTTCATCCTCCCCATTTCCCAAAACAGGCTAAAGCAAGCAACAGATTCAGTGCACCAAATCTGTGGCAGTCGATTTGTTAATCCCCTACAAAATTTGGGATTCCAATTAGCAATTCCAAATCTAGTAGCCTTGATTGGCCCCTGTTTCCTTCTTTCTCCTGCATTGAAGCAAGGAAATTTTATGCCCGTTCTTCCTTGCACATAGCAAATACCCGCGACTTCAATGTGAACCGCCTGCCTCGGTTGAAGATCACGAAGACGTGGTTGTGGCCTCTGTCGACTCTTCTAATAGTGTCGTCACCTCTTTCCAGATGGATTTCTCAATCTACTGCAGCAATAAGAGAGATGCAAAAGAGGTGGCGAACAAGGCCAAGGTGAAGAGGGAGGAGAATGGCATGACGAGGAAGAAACTCGAGCATTGCAAAGAGCAGTCGGTATTTCCCAAAGAAAGCTTCAAAAAACACAGTACCCTTAATCCTGTAAGTTTTTTTTTTTCGAAAAAATCCTTCAATCCGAATAAAATCCATCAAGTGGGTGAAGATCAATGCTTAAAATCTTTATTTTTTTGCATCTTTGTAATTTTTGTTGTTTTAGGGATCAGGAGAGCATTTAGGTGTTCCTTTTCACATAAGAGAGTATTTATGACATTTAACATGAGATTAACGGCAATTTTAAACATCGTAAAGGATTAGGGTTTAAAATGTAAAGAAAATAAAAATTTTAAAATTTAGGGTATGTTTGGGAAGTTGTAAAACTTTTGATGAAAAGTTTTGTATGTAAAAGTTGTCGAATCAGTAGAAAATAATGTGATA
>JAXCLR010000073.1:24362082-24372919 GCA_035584095.1 Annona squamosa | reverse complement strand
CCCTTTATCCGGGCATCCGTATTTATCTTGACAAAACCATGGGGAGGTTTAGCCCATCTAGGAACCAGAGCAGTAGTTAGCGAACCCGTATGCACCAACTCCCTTGCGGAACGGTACTGATTCCGATACTCAACACACCAAGCAACGATATCAGAAAATCTTGGTCAGCAACCCTCCACTCTAAGCTTGTTACGAAAAAACCAGACCCTCCAGCAGCACAAAATGAAGAGAGTTAGGTCGTCGTGTCTCCTCTCGCGAACACAAGCTTCGAAAATATCATGGACAATAATTCCAGGAGGAACCAACCCCGCTGCCAACCTGCAAGCCCCACCAACCACGTGACAACCCAAAAAGAGGTGATCAACATTCTCAGACCCCTCACCACAGAATAAACACCTTGAATCGACCTCAATACCCCTGTGATTAAGATTTTGCAAGGTAGGAAGGGCATCCCTAGCCAGTTTCCATCCAAAGATGCGGATCTTAGATGGAAGATGAAGCCGCCAAATTTCCTTGAAGATCCCTGAGGCCACAGGCAAGGCGGGACCAGAAGAGAGTAGCCTATACGCCGACTTGACTGAGTAGCACCCGTTTGGTTCTTGATTGTAACAGCATATTTTTAAACATTCTAATTGGTGGATGCGCGAAAGTTACGAAAAGACAGGTGCCACCATTATAACATGTGGAATTGAAGCTTTTGAAGCTTCGAACCGTCGCTGGCAGATAACCCAAACGACGTACCACTAAGGCAAGTGCCCAATTGGCACCGTTTCCCCCTCAAGGCAGTTAACAAACGTGCCCAAGGAAGCCATGATTTGAAGCCTCATGGTGCGAGACATCAACGTATCATGGAACGGGTTGCTGAAGGACGCGGATTGAAACCTTTCTAAGAAGGTATCAATTGAAGCCTGATGGTGTGACATCGATCTATCATGAGATGGGGTAGCTGAAGGACGCGGAATAACACAGTTCGTAATGGCTCGCAAGCCGCGTCTGCGACCTTTTTCACGTGTACGCAACTGCCCACGACGCGTGGATACATACGGTGCGATGTGATGGCACATGTATAGCAGCAGCCATAACGCTGCCACAAATATGAAGTACGACACCAACCGTGTGGACCAATAAATGCAGTAGCTACAAGCTTTAAATAGTTCAAAGAGGGCTTACTTTAGAAGCAGCCTTGGTACCCTTAAATACTTCAGTTTTGCCTACTACTCATTTTGGTTCAATGCGATAAATAAACGACACCAAATCAACTCATTTCAATTAATATCACTTGTTTGATCATGGTGTTAAAAATTGTTTGAATTAGAATGTTGGGTGAGCTATAACTCTTAAAAATGTATATAATCATATATAAATTATTCCATCAAAAAAATATATATATAAATTAATTTATTGTATAAGATGATATTTTAGATAACCTAGATGTTGAATTAACCATTTAAAATTTGATCGGCTCGCTGGCATCGAGTGGGAGCGATTTCTTTGAAGTTTGCAGCCAGTTTGGGTGTGAAACCCACTGAGAATAATATTGCTCGGGTGGGAGCGATTTCTCCCATCTGAGGAGCTTTGGTCTCATGTAATCGATTGTAAAAAATTTGTAAAATTTTATGAACTTAATGTGTTATATGAAATAAAAAATGTGATATTATAAGTAAGATTTCTATTGGAAAAAAAATCTTAACAAATAATTTTGAAATTGATATATAAATTAAATTATTTTATTATATTAATTTTATAACTTCATAGATGTAGCTCATGCACCTATTAGACTTGCATGAAATTTGGTTATCTAGTTAAACTGATAATTATAGGTGTAAATAGTGAACTTAATATTTTATTTTATTTTTTTGATAAGGAAAACCCTATCCCAGCTCCCCTGCTTAATGAGGGGAAGAAGAGATAAGGAGATAACTTAATATTGATTTAAGCATTAAAGTCAAAAAATATTTATTGAAACATAAAAGGAAGTTAAAATAGTCTATACAATTATAAACACTTAGATTCATTCATGTAAACAATTTTATTGCATTTACTTTATACCTCCATCAGATAGGCACATGCACACACACATATATATATATATTTGATTTGTATTAAAATTGTATTTGTATATATTTAGAGTATTTCTAATGAACATGAAAACTTGTTAGCTAGAATGTTTTAATTTAAAATTTTTTATTTTCCTTGACTATTTTCTTTTGTAATTATTTATTCTACTTTTCAATTTTTCTTCACAACACATCTAACAGCTATATCCATTTTAATTTTATTTTTTTTACTTTTTATCATTTTTTATAAGATTTTCCTTCTTATCATTATCTCTGTCATATCATATCACTTTCCTTATTTTAAAAAATTCTACATCAAAAATTTTTCTTCCAAGAGTTCTATACAGTATAAAACACACCCTTAAACAAATATTTAAAGTGCATCTAATGATCACGAAAACTTGTCAGCTAGAATATTTTAATTTAAAACTTTTTACTTTCCTTGACTACTTTCTTTTGTAATTATTTTTTCATATTTTAGACACTTATTCTGCTTTTTAATTTTTTCTTCACAATTACTCATTTACCGGTTTGATCCATTTTAATTTTATTCTTTTATTCCTAATCATTTTTTATAAGATTTTCCTCCTCAATATTATCCCTGTCATATTACATTATATTTCAAAAGGTTATATGCTAAAAAAATTTCTTCCAAAAGTTCTAAACGGTATAAAATGAACCCTTAAATAAATAATTTTAAATGCCATTAGTGGATTAAATGATGTTTTAACTTCCAAAATAGGAGCAACGGTGAAACATTTGGGTGTTATTTTCACCATTAAAGCATTGCACATATTCATTAATCTTAATATTTATCAATAATCAATTTTATTGATATTTTAACTAAATAAAATATTAATTAATATGGACTGCGATAATGTACATTCGGGTGTAAAAATCCTTTTTTTAATTATTTAAATTTTTTTTCATATAATCGTTAATTTAAGTGTATTTAACACACATATAAAGTTTTACCAATTTTTGCAACTAGGGCAGTGCCTCGGTGGTCAATTATGATGCTTCGGTGTGTTGGGTGTCTTCAGTTCAAAACATGGCAAGCGCATTTTCTAGTTGAGTTTAGTAGATGACGGTTGTTCTCTTGAAATTTTAGTGGGAGTGTCCACCCATGAGTATTTGAAGAATTATTATTCTGACAAATTTGATTATTTTTATCTAGTTATAGAATATAGATAGAAAAAACTTGTAAGAGTGTCTTAAAATTCAATTGTAACACCAGTTGAGATGATGTAATATACATAAAAAAAAAGTTCTACATTTTTTGAAAATTTATAGATTTTTTAATTTTTTTAAAAATAGGGGCATTTTAGAATTCAAAAAATATTTGCAAATCTTCAAAAATGGTAAAACTTGTCTTATATCTTTTTTATTAATTTTGTCTTATATTTTAAATACATTTAGATTAATAATTTTATAAAAAATTCAAAAAATAAAAAAATTAACTATAATGCACCAAAATTAAGTACACGCAAGTTCGTCCAATCATCTTCCAACAAATGTAACAAGTACGGACTTGAATTCATTACACTTCATTATGTCATGAAAGAGGATTCGAGATTTATTGTAACCCATTCCACAATATTGAGACTGGTTATTTATTACACTAAAAATTGATTATATTAGAAACTTCAATCAAAAAATTTATCATTTTTCGAGATATAATTACTAAAATTTTGAGTAAAGGCCTCAACAACCATTACCCGAAATTCAGGCCACTTAAGCATTCCTAACATTACTCCCCTGATATTGCATCAGAGGTCCAAAACAGAGGAAGCCGCGGCAGGAGTAGGCCCTTGGCGAGCCAGAATTTTTCAAGGATACGAGAGAAAATCATCAAATCGCCTTGATCTGAACATGGAGGTAATGCAGTACCTATCGGCTCTTGAGCAGTGGAAGAGTCGGCTTTAGTAAAGATACATTGAAAGACGGGGCCATAGGAAAAAGCTCCGTAGTATCTGGGCCGCAGCTTGCGAAATGCTGCCACAGCAACCGATGATTGCCTCCCAGGCTGGAGCTTAACATAAGCAAATTCACCCACCTGAAGCTGCAGTTTTCTTCTCTTAAGATCTGCAGTCGGTTTCATTCGGTTGAAATGAGAGAATGGAATATCCTGTTTTTGAAAAATATTTTGTCCATTTTATATATAACTTTTTTGATCAAATATATATATATATATAAAACTTTTTTAACTCTCATTTCTAATATACAATAATACTTTTTTTTCTATCTCACATTCTCATCCGTGCTTTATCCCAACCAAGTTAGATATACAAGCTAAAGGTTTGTTTGGTAATATAAATAAGTGGGTTGTGCTAAAAATGTCTTATCTCCTTCATATTTTATTTGATAACTTAGAAATCTTATTCATCATTTTCTTTCTAATTATATTTATTCCATATTTACTCTTCTTATTTAATATCAATCACACATGTCTCCTAATATTTCCCTTTCTATTTATGGCCCTATCTTCCAATCATACTAAAATTAACATTACCAAATATCTCCTAACTCATTCCACCAATCCAACTAAAATTAACATTACCAAATATCTCCTACCTCATCCCATTGTAGTAACTCTTCTTATAACGAATCAATGGAATTTTGGATAGTAGTACAATTTTAGAGAATATATGTTTTAAATCCTATAATTTTAGGCAGTTGCATTTTAAATTTTGTGAAATTTATTATTGTATTTCAGAAGCTTGCCCTCATGATATTAAAAAACGTAGTTAAAATTTTGTAAAAGTTTAAAATTCCTTTTGCAAGGGAATTTGCATTTTAAATCCCCTAACTTTACATACTTCTATTTTAAACCTTGAAATTTGCAAATTAATATTTTAAATTTTGTTCTTTGCATTTTAGGCCTTTGGCCCTTATGACATTAAAAATATATTTCGAATTTTATAAAATGTCTAAATTATCATCTCTTTATTTTAGACCCCCTACCTTTAGATATATGCATTTTAAAATGACTAGACTTGAATTGTAAAAACAATTAGATTCCATATTGCAAAAACTTACCTACATGTGCATAAAGTGCAGTAGATTGCTAGATCCTAAAATTTTTTTAACTTTTTTTTTTTTTCAAATTGTGGAAACTGGAATTGCCAAGAAATTAAGAAAAAAAAAGCCAACTATTCTTTCTTTACTTTAAAGACCGGCTAAATTAAGCATAAAATAAAGCTTCAAGAGTAGATCTTGGTATTGACACCTTCTCTAATCCTAGGCAATAATAGCATATTTTGGCAGCCACGGTCGATTATATGAATGCTGAAGAAAGTTAAAATTTTTGATAGTCCTGCAATCT
Source organism: Annona squamosa (assembly GCA_035584095.1). Lineage (NCBI taxonomy): Eukaryota > Viridiplantae > Streptophyta > Magnoliopsida > Magnoliales > Annonaceae > Annona > Annona squamosa. The sequence goes on along the minus strand of JAXCLR010000073.1, from coordinate 24,367,537 downwards.
ACTGTACTTGTGCACATGTAGGTCAACTTTTGCAATATGAAATTAGATTATTTTTACAATTCAACCTAATCTTTTTAAAATGCAAATATGTAAAGTTAGAGAATTTAAGTACAAATGATATTTTAGGCATTTTTAAATCAATTTTAATGGTATTTTTAAAGCCGTTTTAAAGTCTTGAGGTCCAATGGTCTAAAATGCAAAGGACTAAACTTCATAAGGTTTAAAATACTAATTCATAAATTTCGAGGTACATAAGTTAAAGAGTCTAAAATACAAATTCTTTTGTGAAAAGTACTTTAGACATTTTTTAAAGTCGTGAGAGCCGAGGGTCAAAAATATAAAAAATTAAATTTCAGGTGACTTAAAATACAAACACAGAAAGTAAGAAGGCTTAAAAGGCAAACTTTCCTAAAATTTCTCTTTCGGTTCTCTCCTTCATCCTCCTCAACTACCGGCTATTGTCCACGTCAAGATTGTTTCGTCCCTTCTATTTTCATGGATCAATGCAGTGGACATAATCGGTGGGTTTAAATCCACTCACAGGCCCTGCACCACCTTCCCACAAAGAAGAATGAGCAAGTTTCAGATTTTTATTAGTGGAATATTTAACCATGTTCAATATTTGCAATTGTAACAAAAATCATTTTTCTAAAAAATCCACAGAACAGTCTATGGAGTTATTGCAAAATCACCCTAATATTTAATTTAAACTTAGCTGAGGAGTGTACGGGTTCTATTATCGGTTTAGGGTTTGTTTGGGAAGTTGTAAAACTTTTGATGAAAAGTTTTGTATGTAAAAGTTGTCGAATCAGTAGAAAATAATGTGATAGTATAGGGGTAATAATGAAGAATAAAGAGAATAAATTTAAAATAAATAGGTTAGTTGTACCGGTAGTTGTGTAGAATGATTGAAAAGTAGGGTTGTTGTATAGAAATATGTGTAAAAAATAATTAAAAAAAGAGTAATTATGGGAAGTGAAAAGTTTTAGATTGAAAAGTTTTAATTTGACAACTTTTTCAAATTGCCAGACACACCCTTAGAATGCAAAGACAAAAGTTCCGACGGTAGCAACAAAAGGCGAAATAACGCGGAATCATCGTCTTTGGATCGCCGTGTGAAATCGGGAAGAGAGAGATATGATATACGAACAGCCGCCGGTCCAAAAATAGCACTCGTACGTCCCCTGATAAAACCCCATGAACGGATTCGATATGCGCACGCAATCGCAATAGGCCGATCCTGGGGCGGTCTTTTTGACTCGAGCAACTAATTTCTATATTATATAAGTCATTCAAATTTAAATCACTGACTTTTTTCCTAACTTGAATCCTCTTTAAAACGTACAGCAATTGATTTTTTTTTTTTATGTTGCATATGTATAGAGTGAGTTTGGGAATTTTTTTTTAAAAAAAAAGTTGAACAAAGTAATTAATTAATATATAATATAGAAGTGCAATTAAAAATAAAGTAAATAATGACAAAAGATGTATATGCCTTTTAAATAAAAAGATTTAGGGGATTATTAAATAAAAATAATGATAATAATAGATACATACAATATGAAAAACTTAAATTTTGTTCGCTTAATTACAGACCGGATCTATATCTAAAAAAATTACACACTGGATCAATTAAAAGACTAAAAATTAGCAGATTTAATGATACATAATCATCGCGCTTCAATAAAACAAAGGTTTTAATCTATATATTTAGGGATTATGACTAAGTAACAATCTTGTGCATTTTATATTTTTAGTATTTTTTATTCTTTCTTTACTTTTATGTGGGCCCGAATATATTTAGTTAATATACTAAATTTTACTATTATTTATTTTAAAAGTTTGTAAAAAATAAATATAAAAATTCAAAATTTTGAACTTTAGTATACCGACTAGATACACTTGGGTCTAATAAAAGTGAAGAAGAAAAAAAATATATAAATATTAAAAATATAAAATACATGAGGTTGTTACTTAATTTAGTAACGCCCCAGTGTATGGTGTCATAATAATGTAGACTTTATTTTTCAGAAACAACATAATTCATATATTTTATTAAACCATAAATGATTTGCGCAGAACACACGAATATTTAGAAGTACACAATGATCGCGCAATAACTTCTCTCTATCACTTTATCTGGAATTATTATTGTTCCGCACTTTGTTTTTTTTCTAGAGTGACAAGCGTGAACGTAGTTATTCTTTTTTTTTTAACCGTACAGAAGGTTTTTTTTTTTTACCATATGGAAGGTAAAATATTAAGAAATTGAATAGTTAGCGTATGAGCTAATTGGATGATACGAGTGTATATAAAATCTAAGTGTATTGAGCATCTCTATAAATTTTTACCATTTTTGGATTATTTTAGATATGTATTTTTTATTTTTAAAAATCAGTGACATTTTATTTTAGGTAATTTTACCTAAAATGTCATTGATTTTCAAAATTTAAAAATAAATATCTAAAATACTCTAAAAATGGTAACAATTTATACACATATTAAATCATATAGATTAACAATATTGTAAAAAAAAAATTTAATTTTAAAAAATGGGTGTATGCGCCCGAGAGAATGGAGCATTGCATGCTTCCGGGCACATACAACAACGCTCCTTTATCTTCGACCTTACAACATCTGCACGCTCTTGTCGCCACATCACCCTTCCCGAATGCGTTTTTCCTTGATCTCTTCTCTCCACCGTCTTTAATGGGCTATGATAGTATACACCCGAGTGCATTGAGGGTGTACTATACCTATTTTAAAAAAAAAATTGAAAATTTTTTCATTAAGTTGTTAATATAGGTGTATTTAACATATGTATCAATTTTTACCATTTTTGGAGACGTTTAGACATTTTTTTAGATTTTTAAAAATCAATGACATTTTTAGTAATTTTAAATTAAAAATGTCACTGATTTTTAAAAATATAAACAAAATATCTAAAAGTCTCCAAAATTAATAAAAATTAATACATATATTAAATACACTTAGATTAACCATTATGTAAAAAAAATTTTAAAAAATGGTTGTAAGCACCCGGGTGTATTGAAGCTCAATGCACCCGGGTGCATCTAATAACCTAGCTAAGATGATGAATGACTTCCTTCTCTCTCGATTTTTCCCCCTCCCTCACAATTTTCTTCCCCCAAACAACTGCGCACCTTACCCTAGCTGCAGCCGGCAGCCATCTCTGGTTCCCACTCTCCTCTTCCCCTCCCCCACCTCTGTCCTCCGGTGTTCCTCTCTCCAAACTTGCGTTTGCCTCGTTATCCATTGGCGATTTTCTTCTCCAAACCTCCCTCGTTCTCCATCTTTGGCTTCTACTATCCTCTTCCCTCCACTGCCTCTTCCTTTCGGTGTTCTTCTGTACAACCCTCTGTTTGCCTTTTTCTCCTTGGATGATAAGCGATTTGGCTGTGTCGACCTTAGGGGACATGACTGAGATCGACGGAGGACACAACTAATGCTCCTCTCTCCTCTAGCCCCTCTCCACTTTAGCACCCTTCTCCCATCCAGCCCCTCTTTCCCGCGGCACTTCTTTCTCTTCAGCTCTCTCCCCTTGAACACTCTTCTTTGTTTTAACCCCGAATCCCTAGCTTACATGTCAAGATTTTTTTTTTTTGAATTTAAACACAAGAATAGACAATAATATTGATGTTTGAAATACAAAAAAGATATAAAACTCCAAAATGAAAAATTTTAGCTTATAAATTATATAATCTAAATTAATAATTTTATTACATAACAATTAGAAATTGGTTTTTCTTGCCTTTTTTGACTAGTCGTGTATAATCGGCATCAAAGCAAGGGATTATGTTGGTGCAAAGAAAGAGAAAGGGACTATGTTGGCGGAAAAGAAGAAAAAGAAACTGATTATGAATCGTGTACCCCATGTAAGTGGTGTGTGAGTTTTTTTGTTTTTTCTTTTTAGTTGAGGTATTTACAGTGTTCCCCTCCCCTCATGTTGATATTTATTGAAAATTTTCTTCTATTGTGTAAGGGCTATGAATGTACTTCAATATAATATAAGTTGTCTTGATGTATATAAATACTTATAAAAATAGTAAACCAGATCCCTATTAAACAGGAAAATAGAAAACCTACGAGCTATTTGATCAACATTAGAAATGAATACTAGACGTCTGATTATATGAAGTCTGCGTATCTAATTTTCTAATTGATGGGGTCATTTAGGCAGTATGCCCCGTCCTTGGGGTATAATTGACCGGGTTGATTTGGTTGGGATATTTTTAATTCTATTTTTATTTGTAAAGTATTAACTTGATCATACATCTAATCCTATTTTCAAACTTCAATCCAACGAGTCAATGACACAGGAAATTCACCACCTGATCCCGTAAAACAAAGACATAAGAAAGGCTAACGCGAATATAATATGAGTTGTCATCATGTATATAAATGCTTATAAAAATAGTGAAGCAGCTCCCTATTAAACAGGAAAATCGAAAACCTACGGGCTATTTGATCAACATTAGACATGAATACTAGACGTCTAATTGTGTGAAGTTTGGGTGTCTAATTTTCTAATTGACGGAGTGGTTTAGGCCTGTATGCCCCCTCCTTAGGGTATAATTGACCAGGTTGATTTGGTTGGGATATTTTTAATTCTATTTTTATTTGTAAAGTACTAACTTGATCATACATCTAATTCTATTTTCAAACTTTCAATTCAACGAGTCAATGACACAGGAAATTCACCACCTGATCCCGTAAAACAGAGACATAAGAAAGGGCAACGTATGGATGGGGCCCTCGGTGCTTTATCGACAATGCATGCAGCACACACGACGAGACTGCTATAACACCGTATGCCTATAGACACGGCATATATATGCACGTACAAGGCCAGCCCTACTGGTGGTGGTGGCCGTGGCCGTGACCGTCTCCGGGCAGCTTCCCCTTGACCCTCTCCATCATACTCTCCTCGTGATGCTCCTGCTCCATACCCGTCTGACTTCCCTGGTACTCGTAACCTGTAATATTCTCCCTCGTCCTCTGCCCAGCTGATAATTTCTCTTCTTTCTTGTGCTTCGACGCCTTCTTCCTACGTCCGCCCTTGCCCACCGTCCTCCGACTGCATCATGCAAGCGCGCACATACACACACAAAAAAGAAGAAAAGAAAAGAAAAACGAGGTCATCAACTTCAAAATCAAATATATATATATATATGATTATATTCCTGTGCAGCATCGCTGTAATGGGCTCCACGTGATCATGAAATCATGATCTACTCCATCCATTACGTTTAGAATAATGTATTCTATTACCGTACCAATTGTCGTCCCAATCAGATATGTATATGGGCCCCATCTGAAAATAGTGCAAATCCAACGTAATGAAATAGTTTGATAAAAATAACTTTAAAGTATCTGATTGGGATGAAAATTGGTATGGTAATAGAATACATTATTCTAAATACAATGAGTGGAG
>JAXCLR010000073.1:24336637-24349887 GCA_035584095.1 Annona squamosa | reverse complement strand
TTTTGCATTGAATTTGGTTGGGCTTGGAATCCATTTCAATTTATCCATCTTTGGTCCTCAAGGGTGGGGTGTCAACATTCATCAATTATCATATTTTTTCCGCTCTCATCCTTACATTTCAATTATTTTTTCTTCCAACAATTCTAATTATTTTAACTTTAATATTTTATTTCTCACCTTCCATCCTCTCTCGCTGTTACATAAAAATATCAAATACCAAATACAACATTTGAATTAGAGAGGGCTGAAATGATAATGTAGGGCAGGGTGAAGCAAGCAGCGCTGTTACTAGCACTCGTGAGTTAGAAATTGAGACGGTGTACGAAAATTTAAAAAAATCACATCGTATTCTACTCCCATTGGTGCGAGGATCAACGGTTGACGGGTCACAATCGGAGCGGATAGCACAACGGTCACCAACCAGACCTGTAACATCGGCATACGGTACAAAAACTCATTTTTAATATTTTTAAATTTTTTTATACAATTGTAGATATATTTAACCTGTGTATTAATTTTTATTATTTTTTTCAAACATTTTCATATTTATTTTTGATTTTTTAAAATTAGTGCCATTTTCATAATTAATGAATTACGAAAATGTAACTAATTTTAAAAAATTCAAAATAAATATTTAAAATATCCAAAAATAATAAAAAATTAATATACATATTAAATACACTTGGATTAACAATTGTATAAAAAATTCATATAATATTAAAAATAAGTGAAATGCACCCAATTGCATTTAGTCACGTTCAATATAACACTTTTTTTTTATTGGTATATTTTACATACATCTCAACACATATTACATTAAAGTTATGAGACATTCTTACAAACGTGATCTTCCAAAAATTATATTTTTAGTTTAATTTTAAAAATTAAACTACACAAACATTATTTTGATCATTAATAATAAAATTCATAGAAATATAATGTTAATACAATATTAAATAAATAAAAATTATAAAAATATATTTATCACATAAAAATTACATAACGTAATTTTAGTAAAATAAAGAAGACTCCATACACGAGTCAAATTTAATATAAAATTGTAACATTTATCTAATTTAAATACTTATGTAGCTAGTTTAAATACATACAACGCTTATATAATATATAAATTATATTATATATTATTTCTCTTTAAAACAACTATTGTTGAAATTCTTCAATTATGTTTTATGAATTTATTAATTTTACTATCAATAGTCAAAAATATATTTTAAATTTAATATACATTAAAAGATAGTAAAAATTAAATTATATTTTATGGAAAAATTCACAGCCGAGAGTTAAAAGCCCATAACGTGTTACCTGCCAAATCAGTTGGTTTTACAACGCTGCGTTTTAAAGGTATCCTGGTACACTTAACGAATTTTCAAACATAAAATTTTCAATTTGAAAGGTATTTGAAAATTAATAAAATTTTTGATGAAAAATTCTAGCACAGTTTTTAAATATAAAAATAAAATAATATAAAAAATTATAACAATAAGTAGAAAAATAAAAATAAAATAAATAGGTTAAAATATATTGGTTCGATGTTTCGATATTATATAAAAATTAGTAAAACTACAAAAAAAATACAAATAAAGATAATAGTAAAAAGTAAAAATGAAAAATCTTAATTTAACAAATTTTATGAATGGTCAAAACACTCCCTTAAAACACTTTTTTTTTCATGGTTTTATTTTTAAACTACTGTTTTATTCAACCTATATATAGGTTCGATGTTTGAAATAATTATATAAAATTATTATAACTATATAAAAAAATGAAAAATCTTAGTTAAACAAACAATTTTATGAATTGTCAAACACTCCCTTAAAATACTTTTTTTCAATTGTTCTATTTTTATTTTTATTTTTATTTTAATCCAAAATTTCTAATTCTTTCTAATTATTTAATTTGTTTTCAATTTTTTATCTTTATTTTTAATTTTATTTTAATCCCAAATTTCTCATTCTTTATAATTATCTTATTTTTAATTTTATTTTTATAATTATTTTATTTTTAATCCAAAATTTCTCATTCTTTAAAATTATATAATTAGTATGACTATATTAAAAAATGAAAAATCTTAATTAAACAAACAAAATTTCTGAATTGTCAAACACTCCCTTAAAATACTTTTTTTCAATTGTTTTATTTGTATTTTTAATTTTATTTTAATCCCATCCGAAATTTCTAATTCTTTCTAATTATTTAATTTTTTTCAATTGTTTTATTTGTATTTTTAATTTTATTTTAATCCCATCTAAAATTTCTAATTCTTTCTAATTATTTAATTTTTTTCAATTGTTTTATTTTTATTTTTAATTTTATTTTAATCCCAAATAAAATTTCTTATTCTTTCTAATTATTTAATTTTTTTCAATTGTTTTATTTTTATTTTTAATTTTATTTTAATCCCAAATTTCTCATTCTTTATAATTATCTTATTTTTTAATTTAATTTTTATAATTATTTTATTTTTAATCCAAAATTTCTCGTTCTTTAAAATTATTTTATTTTTAATTTTATTTTAATTTTAGTATTTTAATTTTTAATTTTATTTCAATCCAAAGTTTGTCATTTCTTTATATTTATTAAATTTTTTTTCAATTGTTCTATTTTTATTTTTAATTTTATTTTTTAATCCAAAATTTCTTACGTTCTTCATATAGTCTATTAATTTTATTTTTTAATCCAAAATTTCTCATTTTTTGTAATTATTTTATTTTTTGATCCAAAATTTCTTACGTTCTTCATGTAGTCTCTTTATTTTAAAATTAAAAATAAAATAGCTATAAGAAGTGAACAAATTAAAAATAAAATAGTCCCCTCTAACCGTCCAGACTGCCGTCCAAAGTCCAGAAATTTCTGCTTTTTTCTCGTGAAATTGACCACAAGCACGACAAACAAGCAGATGAAAGGGAAGCTGTTAAATAAAGTCGAAAGGATAGCTTTTACTGAATGCATGAAATTTACCAGACACTAGCATTTACACATACACAGGCGCTTGAACACAAGACTCGAGCAGAAAGACCAACGATGACACAGGAAATTCACCACATAATCCTGTGGAAGACAGACACAAGGGAAGGCCAAACTATAGGTCAGGCCCTCCATTATTACATAATACCACATATATGCTAACAAATATAATATATGCGCACAACGCTGGCCTACTAGTGGCCGTGGCCTGGCAGCTGGCCTACTGGTGGCCGTGACCTGGCAGCTTTTCCTTGATCTTCTCCATCATACCCTTCTTCTCGTGATGCTCTTGCTCCATGCCCATCTGGCCACCCTGTTGATCGTAACCGGCAGTCTCCTCCGTCTTGTGCCCGCCTGGTAATTTCTCCTTTATCTTGTCCTTCAATCCCTTCTTCCTACGCCCACCTTGCCCATCGTCCTCCGACTGCACGCATCATACGAACAACAAATCAAAGTCAGCAATTTCAAAATCAAATTCATGCCAAAAATATCCGACTCATGAACTGCAACGCTTACCGAAGAAGAGCTGGAGCTCCCAGAACGACGCAGCACGGCCTGGCCGCCCCCACCAGCAGCTGCAGCATCAGTGCCCATCCCATGGAGCCCCATGCCATGGCCATGGCCATGGCCATGCCCCTGCCCCTGCGCCCCGTGCTCGTGCATGGCCGTGCCGGTGGTCGTTGTCCCGATTCCTCCCATTGGGCTAGCGTGGTGAACCGGGTTTCCATGCTCGTCGGTCTGTCGGAGCTGCTCGCCGTACTGTCCATGCATCTGTGCCATTTTCTTGACAGCCCTCTCGCACAAAATACACGCGCTCAACTGAAGCTGACGGTTCCCAACACAAAACTAATTTCGAACAATTGGATGGAGAAATCAGCCTACGGTGGGGGGCTTAAATAGCTAAATTCATGGGTGGGCTCTGTCCGTGGCCGGACGCGTGGCGAAGAAGCTTGCGAAATGGGCCTAACAAGAATGGTACACGCGTTCGGAATGTGTCGGCCAACGTCAGTCAGTCGCCAGGGTCATCTTTAGCTTATTTAGATTGGATACTTGGTGTCGTCAGATGCTTCATGCACGTTCCCCAGATTTTATCGCAAGTAACGTTCAGAGATTATCTTTTTTAAACGTCCAACACTAGAAAAGGAACGCATGGACTTGAATAAAATACCTGATCTGTTGGATCCTTTAGTTAATTTTCTCGGCCATTGGATATAGTTTGGATTCTCAAAGCGAGCGGCTAAATTGGGCATAATCGAGAATCCGTTCATGACATGTGATGATATATACAGATTTCATGTTCAGTTTCTCCTGATTTTGGGTGAGTTTGACGATGATGCTACTATTAAAATGGATGCAGGCGTATAGATGGTTGGAGGTCATCAGAGTCTACAGGCTTGCCGACGGTCTGGGACACAGGTCTTCCCAACTGCATCGACACTGCGATTTTATTTCCTAACGGATATGCATCAACGCCTGATCGCCGCGTGTATAGATAGGACAAGACGGCGATGACGCGGTGCCCTGATCTGCTTCCGTATCAAATCGCCGAGATGCATGCGCCCGTCACGAACGTTTGGGCGTCCCAAAAAATCGTGGAAGTAGGGACGTACGGCAAGTGTGCGTAATCCGTTGGATGCCCTTAATAAATAAGGTATGTTATTGGTTTTATATCTACAAGGCAGTGTAGGGTAGTCACTTATTTGCACGTGTACTAGCTCCATCAATTAAGATATTTAGCAAATATTAGAAATTTGTAAGGATATTTTGGAACCTAATTATAATATTCATTAAAGCGATGCAATATGTAAATACTCATTAAAAAAAGCATTGCAGGATAGTTTCTAAGAAAAAATAATAGTTAACTTAAAGTAAAATAATTTTTTTTAAAAAAAAAAAGTAAAATAATTTTAAAAAGTCCTTCCCCTATAGTCTTGATTGGCGCTGGACGTCGTTCAAAAAGCGGCAGTGAGTGGGGGTGACAGGGGAAGCAGAGTAAGAGGGAATCGAAAAAAATATTGGAGCGTGACAATGAATCTAAGCATCGGGGATTTACTAGGGATTGAACTCCAAACCATGGCTATATCCGGTGCAGCCATTAAGAAGATAAAGCCAAGAGATTGCACATCAATCCTCTGCTCTCTCTGAACGTCCAATACCTACAATAAGGAGCTATTCAAAGCTATGATGAGGAGGCTATGGAGGACGAAGAGCACGTGTCACTTTACGGAGATGGGGGAGAACTTGTACCAAGTTTCGTTCTTAAATCAAGAGGACAAGGACTGCATTATGAAGGGCTGCCCTTGGATCTTCGAGAGGTGTTTGGTGCTGGTATCAAACCTGAGAGAGGAGATGGAAATAGCCCACATAGTGCTCGTCAAAACGCTAATGTGGGTGCACATTTCTGGGGTCCCTTACATCGTCGACAAAAATTTTCCGAGACATAGTATTGAAAATTCCTTTGAAGACATGACCGAAATGATTGCCACAAAAGCTAATCTCAAGCTGAAAGTGACGATTGATTGTAGGGAACCTCTTAGAAGAGGGATGATCATCCAAGTCAGTTCACAACATCGGAAATGAATTACTTTCCAATATGAGAAACTTCCTATATTTTGCTATTTATGCGGAATCATGGGACACGCTCATCGTGATTGTCTTAGGACAATCAAACATCACGAACAGCTAATAGAAGCAGAAATGTCATATGGGAGTTGGCTGAGGGCGGGGGTCAAGCCAATGCAGCTTCGATATGAGCACACCAATGGCATTAGGGTAGCACCAACCAAATACTTGGGTGAGAACTTTTGCATCCAAGGGGAGCAATCTGAGGAAAGTTCAACACATAGGGGAGCATATGAAGGGAGGGGAGATCATTGTAGTGGAACTGTGGAAGCCGGTATGAAGGCAGTTCTAATCAGAACTAGCGACGGGACGTTGCTGCTATGCCCAGATCAATCCAGATGGCAAACCCTAACTCTCGACAGCCACATGTTGTAATCTCCAACATTCCTTTGGATTCCTCAAGCTATCCTCATCAGTAAACCCAAACAGCAACTCCAGAAGGCTAAATGAATCGATCAGATGAGCAATTAGAGTAGCAGGGAGGCCAACTAAAGCAAGTTCCACAGAACAGGGGTGTGCAAGTGCAGAATTGAGATATGGGGGAAAGCAAACTTGGTGATGTACAACCACAAAAGTTTATGTAGATCCAAAATGGTTGGCATAACGATAGCAATGTATCTACTAAGGAGAAGAAATCGGGGATCATTGATGGGGATCAAATGCTTTGTGTGGGGGAGGAAGCTAACTTGCTATTCGATGTTCACGTGCATCATGAAAATCATAGGGCTAGTGATGTAAGGTGCTTATCCGACTATCAAGTGATTACAATAAGTGATAGAACTAATGTGAGATGTAGGCATCATGGCAGAAGTGTGGAAATCAAACAAACGAATGGTAGATGGAAGAGGAGGGCTAGAATGGGGCAAGACATGGAAAATTATGTCTCTCGTAAATGCTGGGTGGGAGGAGGTGAAAAGCGAGGTTGGGTCAGTGAACTAAGTGAACAGACGGAGGTGCAAAAGTGGAGGAAGACACAAGAGAGCAATAACATGGACGAGGTGGTAGCTGCGGGAAGTCCCCAGCCCCACCTCAACTAACATGGCCCTAATAGCCTAGAATTGTCGGGGGCTTAGAAAACCACGAGCAATTCGTAGCCTTCTTGATTTGGTCAGGAAACAAGATCCTTATTTAGTTTTTCTTTGTGAAACAAAATGCAATTCCAAAAAGATAGAGGGTATCAGAAGAAAACTCAAGTTAAAATGCCGCTTTGCTGTGGAACCAAAAGCTAGGAGGGAGGTTTGGCTCTCCTGTGGAACAACGGCCAACTAACTTGCATCAAAAGTTTCTCTATCCACCACATTTGATGCAGACTTTCTTAGATGGCGGTTCACGAGGTTTTACAGCCACGTCGAAACTCACCATCAACACCAAAGCTGACATATCCTCAATTAGCTGAGCATCGGGAGTAGTGCCCCTCGGCTAGTTATGGGAGATTTCAATAAAGTTATGAGTCCAAGTGAATATATTAGCTGAAGGACTCGTCCACAGACCCAAACAGATTTTTTTTGTGAGACTATAGACAAATGTAATCTGCTGGATCTTGATTTTGCTAGTGCGACCATGACATGGAGAAACAATAAAAGGGAAAGGCAAAGAGTGGAAGCAAGATTGGATAGGGGGCTTACCACACTATCTTGGCTGACTTTGTATTCCCATGCAAAAATAATCACTTATCGGGTCTCATTTTAGACCATTGCCCCATTATGTTGGTGCTAGATTCTAAAGTAGGAAGGAAGAAGCCGCTAAGGGAGTTCAGATATGAGCTATTTTGGGCTCGAGATAAAGAGGCTACCAAAATTATTAACCAAGAATGGGAATCCGAACCTCCGACGGATATGTATGCACTTGATCTGCTTTTTTGGAAGCTTAATCGGTGTGGTATTGAGCTATCTAATTGGAATTGAAGGAAGAGAGACAATCTTAGGAAAGCAATTGAGCGGAAGCAAAGGGAGCTAGATTCTATTATGGTTATGAGGCTGAGTAACGAAAGGGATGATTCCATGCAAAAGCTAAAACTCCAAATCAACATTCTGCTGGAAGATGAGGAGAAACTTTGGAGGATGCGTGCAAAGTCACATTGGCTCCAGAAGGGAGATAAAAATACTGATTTTTTCCACCGTATTGCTTCCAACAAACGACGAACAAATTTCATCAAGGTGTTGAGAGACCAAAACGGAGTGTGGGTGAGGGACCAGGACCAGTTGATTGACATGCCAGTCAAGCACTTCTCTGAGGTTTATTCCTCATCTGCACCTTGGGAGGCGCCATGGGTGGAAAATATTACTACAAGAAGAATATCTGATGAACAAAGGCAGTCCTTAACCAAACCCTTGCAGATCAAGGAAGTTGTCAAAGCAATTAAAGAAATGAGTCCTACTAAAGCCCCGGACTCGGATGAAATGTCGGCCGGATTTTATCAAAAACATTGGAACACCGTGGGTAGAGATATCTTCAATTGGTGCAAGTTGTTCATGGAAGAGAGCAAGCCCGCCCAACTGTGCAGGTACATAAAGGACTCAAATTCAACCACACTAATTTTGATTCCAAAGAGGGCTGGAGTTCAAGCATTATCTCATTTTAGACCCATTAGCCTATGCAATGTGGTCTATAAAATTTTGGAAAGGTCCTAGTTAACTGACTTAAATTGGTACTCCATGATGTCATCGGGGAAGAACAAAGCACTTTTGTTCCTGGGAGGTTTATCACAGACAATATGTTAATCGCCTATGAAGCAATCCACTCACTTCGAAGGCACAAGAAGGGGTGCAAGTAAGAGATGACTATTAAGTTGGATATGTCAAAGGCCTACGACCAGGTTGAATGGAATTTCCTCAAACAGATGATGGGGGCTATGAATTTCGGCAAGGTGTAGATTAATTGGATCACGAGCTGCATAATCACTGTCAAATACTAAGTAAATGTTAATGGCTTCAAATCATCATACTTTCAACCTCACAGGGGATTAAGGCAGGGATACCCACTATCTCCATACCTTTTTCTTTTATGTGTTGAGGGTCTTTCTGCTTTGATTTTTTATGCGACCGCTCATGGGACTATTTATGGCATCAGACTACAACTGCATGGCTTAACGATTACTCACCTGCTGTTTACGGTTGGCGTTATCATCTTCGTTAGGGTGGATGGGATGGACATCAAGAATTTTTGGGAAATTCTCAACCAATACGAAGATTCCTCGGGCCAGATGGTAAGCGATGACAAAACCGCAATTTTTTCAGCACTAATATGAACAGCGTTGCCAGGAGGGAGATGATCCAACTCTTAGGATCTGCTGGAAATGATTTCCACCAATACTTGGGGCTCCCGACCTAGCTTGGAAAATCCAAAGTTAGAATATTCAAGGGCTTCAAAGAACGTATATGGAACCGAATTCAAGAATGGAAAGGTAAGCTACTCTCGTAGGGTGGAAAAGAGGTGTTAATCAAGGCGGTTGCTCAGGCCCTTCGTATACAATGAGCATCTTTTTACTACCTAAATCATTATGTAATGATATCGATGGGATACTAAGCAAATTTTGGTAGGGAGAGAAGGATGGTAAAAGGAAATTGAGCTAGATCGCATTGAAGGATATTTGTAAACTAAAGCGAGCGAGTGGAATTGGATTCAGGGATTTCCACAAATTCAACTATGCGCTTCTAGCAAAATAGGTCCGGAGGTTAGTATCGTGTAATACATTCTCATGTCACAAAGTTCTAAAAGCCAGATACTTCCCATCCTCAGACATCTGGACCAACAAGGCGAAGCCATCTGATTCCTTGACCTAGAAGAGTATTTCGAAGGCACTTGATGTGATTCAGAGGGGCTGCAAATGGAGGATTGGAGATGGGGAAACGGGTGAAGTTCTTTGCTGATATCTGGCTGGAGTCTATGGTGGATAAGGCGGGACCCCTTCCATCATCAATCCCAAAGGATGTGACGGTTAGCCATTTTATCGATGGTGAAACAAAATTATGGAACAAGGATCGAGTGGTGGCCGCTGTGGGGGAGGTAGATGGCAAAAGGTCAATCTGATTCTCATTCTCCAAAGGAATGTGGAGGACTGTATGTTTTGGAAGCATGAACCAAATGGATTCTACACTGTCAAATCAACATACAGACTCTTGTGCTCAGATGATGACTACCCACCCTCTCTGGGAGCTATAAGGCAATATGGTGGACGAAACTCCCAAGCAAAGACATAATTTTTGGATGGATACTTCTCAGAAATGTCCTTTCTACATTGCAAAATCTGATTCATAGGGGCATTGCGGTGGACCCGTGTTGTGTGTTATGCAAAAATGATAATGAAGACGCGAATCACCTATTCCTGAGTTGTGCAACGACGGATGGGGTATGCAGGAAAGCTGCAAAGATGGTCTCTTAGGGGTAACAGTCCAGGAGATTTTGGAAACTTTAGTGATGGAGAACAAATCCGAGGACCTTGCCTTTTTCATCTTGAGCTGTTGGAGGGTATGGTATTATGGAACAAGCTTAGGGAGGAGGGATTTCAACCGATGTTCATGGATACATTGGCCTGGTGTGCAAAATTTCTTAACCAACATAGGAGCGCTAAAATGCACTCTCAGTCAGGTGTGTTAGACAAATCCTTTGTGCCCCCATGGCTCAAACCGCCGTCGGGGTTTGTCAAGATAAATGTGGATGCTCATAAACTAGGGATTTGGGAGCTTTCGGTTGCATAGCTGTTATCAGAGACTCTCATGATTTCTTTATTGCAACAGAAGGGTGGAGATAAGTTGGTGTGATGGATCCACTACTTATGGAAGCTATCGCCTTCTTGTTGGGACTTAGATGGGCACTCCAGCTTAATGTCAAACTTGCATAGTTTGAAATAGACTCTCTCATACTGTGCGATTATCTGTCCAATATTGAATTTATTACCTCATCGGTGGGTTTTGTTATTGCAGAAATTAAGACTATTCTCGGTGGGAATGTTTCATTTTTGGTCTATCATGTATCATAGTAAGGAAATGCAGTTGCTCATTCCTTAGCCGAATTGATTTTGGTTTCTCTTGTGGACCACCAGTCTTGATGGGGCAACCCTCCCCAAGCTATCATTGGAAAAATATGTACAGATAAATTTTTGACAATGAATTGCTTGAATTACTCTATCCCTAACCCCTTTCATATTGAAAGAGAGCAGGGATAGAATGCTTCCTTTCGTCAAAAAAACTTAAAGTAAAATAGATTAATGATTGGGTATTGGAATTCACCTGAAATACTAATGTATATTTAGAGAGATATAAATATATAAACTTGTTTAATTTATCTATTATCTAATAGATTTAAAAATGTATTTTTAAAAATTATATTATTAAAATCTCGAGTACAGATTTTTAAGTGAAACTTACAATAAAATTATAATATCCAAAGATATAAAAAGGACTTCTAAATAATCAATTTAGAATCGAATTAAAAATTGATTTGATCTTAAAAATAATATAAAATAGACTTAAAACCCGCTCGACTTAAAAATAAAGTAATGTAGAAATTTTTGAAAATATTATAAAGGTATAGATCCAAAAGTCCGTACCCAACTCAAATTACACCCTTATACATTATAATCAAATAGCTAGGAACATGTGAAAAATAATAAAAACATGATAACTGTGAAGATTGAAAAGTTATAAGGGAAACAATTTTATAAAAATGAGTTCATTAAAAAACAAATGCACCGATCAAATATAAAACGCGCGCACTGCTGTATTATCATCGTTGATCCGATTTGAAAAACAAAGGCACCCGTCAAATGGGAGTTTTGAGTATTGCGGTGTCTGTTAATATTAAAGTGCATACCTGCCAGCACTTTCACAAGAATCGTCAAGACGATTATCCGAGCATGCATATTTGGACTTCTAGGGAGAGAGAATCATGATATTTATGCGTCTTATCATCCTAGGCGATTGCAAATATTTCGTCAGATTTGAGTTCGACTCTTCATCCCTTTCTAAGTATGATTTTTGTTAGAGCTTCATTTCGTAGAGAATCGCCGATTCATATATGGGGAGTGATCGATTCTATGCTTTTTATTTATTTATTTAGTTAAAGTTTTGAATACACAGGTTACATAGGAGAATTGCGCATACATATATAGGTACTGATTCTTTCCTTCTCAATTGTTTTTTGTTTTTTCGTTTATACATGGGCCTTGCCAGATGTTCCATTCATTAAAATTTGATAAAATTTTAAAATTTTTAATATTTTATTTTCATATATTAAACAAATTCAAAATTTTATCAAAATTTACAAGGTGATCATTACCCATACTATATCATATCATTGTTCACAATTGAAAAATTTTACACTAAAAATTTTTATTCGAAAATTTTAAAAGTTTTATCAAATATCAAATATATTCTAGAAATAAAAAAGATCAACATGATCAACACATTTATAAGAACTAAAAAATTTAAGAACTACTTGTAAATTACCTAATCTACAAGGGCATGTAAAATATGGACCATATATATGTTTGGATTGTGATCCTGTGCATCTAGTTAAATAACAATTTCATGTATTTTAGATTTTTTAAATTCTTTTATGCAGGTTCACTGTTCGCATGTATTTAATTAGGATACCAAATTTTTATCATTTTCAGATTTATATATTTTTATTGAGATTTGAAATTTTATATATTCTTTTACAAAATTTCAAAATTAATTTTTTTTTAATTTTCACCCATCTCGCTCTTGTATGCATGAAATGGTAAAATTCATATTTTTGAAATTTTATTAAAATATATGCAAAAATTAAATTTAAAATTTTTTTATATGAACTATACACATACAAACGAAAAAAATATAAAATACATAAAACTGACGAGCTTATTGCTTAGCCAAGCAACAACGGAGCGCTGTTTACCTCAGGAAAAAAGAAAGCAGCAGCAACGGAGTGAATTAATTACATGTAGCCGCATTGTGAAGCAGCGCATCGGACTAGAAACAACATTATTTAATTTTTTGATTTTTTTACATACTCAGCCCCTTATGATATGACATGGGTAATGATGAGGAGTAAAAAAATAAAGTTTAAATAGATAGGTTAATTATATAGGTGGTTGTGAATAAATAATCAAAGAGTAAGGTTATTATGTACGAAATATGAAAAAATAATTACAATGAGGTAAATGCAAAGAATAGAAAGTTTTGAATTGACAAGTTTATGGGACTAATAAACACAGTCTTAGCCTATTTTAATTTCTAAAAATTGACATTTTATTTTTAATTTTTGAAAATAACTGAGGCATATTTGAATTTTTTGAAAATTATGTCCATCGTTGAATTTTAAAAATTCAAAATTTTTATCAAATTTCACTTAAATAGTGTCCACACATTTATTAAAATGCTAAATTTTTTTTGACCACCCAAAAATCACCGAATTTACTAGCAACAGCATGTGATTGCAATGTGTACATAAATAAGTGGTCCATCTGATAAGCACCTCATACAGCTGGCTCTGTATGTGCAATCTAAAATTTTTTATTTTTAACGGTGCGCGAAAATCCTTCTACATCTTTTTTTCAATGAAATTCAACATATTAAAAAAGACTCCTAATTTAAAATTACTAAAAATTTCATTAATTTTTAAAAATCTAAAAAAATCTAAAAATCTTTAAAAATATTAAAAAT
>JAXCLR010000073.1:24311012-24336537 GCA_035584095.1 Annona squamosa | reverse complement strand
TATTAATAATTTTATGAAAAAATTTTGAAATTTTTTGTTAAAAGGTTAAAGTACACTCGAGTGCATTAAACCACCCGTACACGGGTATCTAGGACCGAGTTCCGATTTCAATGGGCTGAACGGTTCCCTCATTGTACAAAAGAAAAAATGACCTACTCAAAGCCCCCAGTCCCAATCTTTTTCTCCTCCGTCAGATAAGCAATGTTCGAATAAGTGTAAATCAGCCCCTAATAACCAACTACTGAGTACCGAGGAGTCCTTACAGTTACAACTTTTTTGTAGCCGAGGTCTTGACCTAGCCGACTTTGGGCTTAATCGGATCTACACCATTTTTAGGTGAATTCTGAAACTGTGTATCTGGGTGCTTTAATTTATTTTTAAATTTTTAAAAACTTTTTTATACATATGTTAATTTAAGTGTATTTAATATATGTATTAATTTTTATTATTTTTGAAATATTTTAAATATTTAATTTTGATTTTTAAAAATGAGTGTCATTTAGTCAGTTAGCTGCACATCGGACGTGCGAGGCATCGATCCCCGCTAAGTACTAACGTTGGGCGAGTTTCCCCGATTCCTTTCTTCAAATATCACCGGACAGCTTTTTTTTTGTTTTGCTCTGTTTCTTCTTCTTTCCTTTTTCTTTCTGGGCTGCCTCCGCACAAACATATACGATACATCTGTATATGGATGCAGTTGTGGTGCCAATTGGTCTTATAAGAAAGTCAACCCTGTTTTTACTAAAATAAACAAATCTATAAATTTGGAAACAAACAGAAACGTGGGGTTTCTTATCAATATCTTTTAAGGATAATTTTTTGTATTTAGAAGGTGTTTCTTTGTATTTTACAATTTTTTATTAGAGAGAAATTTTTTTCATTTTAATTTTTTTTTTAATTTACATGTACTCTTACTTTTTCAAGCAAATATTAAAGGTATGAATGCAAATTTTACAAAAGTCTTTATACACCTTGCAATTTTGACCAAAATTGTAGGTACTAATGCACAAGTTTTTAAATTATGAAGGATAGTTAAATTTATTCACATATAAATTATATTTTATAAAATCATTTATAAACATAGTAATGATATTTATATTTTCGATTTTGAAAATACAAATTTTAAATCATTATTTAGTATTAAATTATTTTATTATATTAATTTTACAAGCTTGTGGTAGATGAAGTAGATGCACAGTAATATTATACAATGACATACGTTTTTATAATAATATGAATGATGAATATAATACATAAACTCGATTCCAATCAATGCTTAAGATAATAAAAATTAGAAACTGATTTTATGCACTTTTGTGCACTTAGCTTCAATGCACCCAATTGCATCTAACTTATTTTTTTATATCTATTTTTAAATTTTTTTTTACAAGATTGTTAATCTAAATGTATTTACCACATGTATAAATTTTTATCCTTTTTAGTGATTTTCAAATATTTTTTTTTGAACATTTTTTGAGATTTTTACAATTACCGAAAATGACACTGATTTTTAAAAAATCAAAAATAAATATCTAAAAATTTTCAAAAATGGTAAAAATTGACACACATGTTAAATATATTTAGATTATCAATTTTATAAATAAATTTTCAAAAAAATTAAGAAAATGAGCATTTGCACCGGGTGCGCCGAAGCTAAGTGCACCCAAGTACAAAAAAACAACTTCCATGAAAATTAATAAGGTTACAATAGAATTGTAAAAGTAAGGTTAAGAGAAGTGAGACTCAAAACTATAGAAGCGGGGCAATTAAAACAAGTGGAACTCATATTAATTGATCTGATATAATTAATGAATGAATGAATGAAATACCTTTACTATACGTGCATGTGAGAGAGATATTCTTTAAAATTTCAACCTAAACGTACTCTGAAACTTTTTTTATTGGTATATTTTACATACATCTCAACACATATTATATTGTAGTTCTGAGACATTCTTACAAATACGAAGATACATAACTTCTCCAAAGAAATCTGGAGACACAGTTCTAGTAAAGAATTAGGAAGACACAACTTCCACCTAGTCAAAGGGAGACAACAGCTTCCACTCCACCTCAAAGGGAGACCACAGCTCCCACACCATTTTTTTTAGGTCGAAATCCCAACGTGGGATTCGAACCCGCTACCGCAGCCCCGCCTAAGCCCTATTACGGCTACAACCACCAACTGAGCACGTACGTTGAAACTTAAGAACAAAACACGAGCAGCGTTGCAGTGTCTTCTCCTCAATGTGTAAGAGCATCCATAGCAGATGGTACAAGAGAAGAAAAAGAGAAGTTAGGTGATGGTAGCATTATAAAAGAAAATTATTAGAATGTTGTAATATAAAAAACTTGGGAAATAATCTCACTGGTCTTTGTGATAGTTTGACTTCGGTTTAAATTTAGGAAAGGTAGCATTTTATCTCTCATTTATTAGAGAGGTACTTGTGTTTCCATTTGTAATGAGAGCACAAATTCCTTTTATCTAAAGTGAAAATTTTAGAAAAATAGAAACATATGCTTTTAGATAAATTATAAATACAGGAATCAAAGAAAAATTTGGAAGAGAGCTCAACTTACGTATATTTAGCCTAGGTAAACTTGAATTTCAACACACATTCAAAACTTGAAACACAGAGAGATCCAATCATCTTGTTAGTTTGAGTGGCCTAGGATGATAAACATGTATTTTTTTTAAACTTTATCATCTAGATGTATTTAATATATAAACTTAAATTTAAAATTTTCAAAGATATATATTATCTATTTTTAAATAAAAATGTATTTTAACCATTTTTAATAGTTGAAAATTGCTAAAATAACCTAATGCTTAAAAATCTAAAAAAATATACATATATTTTTAAAATTAATAAAACTTAGTTTGTGTATTAATATATTTATATTAAAAAATTACGAAAATTTTAAATAAATTTATTGGCCTGAACCAAGTAAGCTATTGTTTAGACGGAGCTAATAAGATAATGCCTTTTAAAATGAGGATTAGAAATTTAGGACAGGCGTGGGAAGCTGTTACAGTGCTTTTCTCGTGGGAAGCTGCAACTTTACTGTTAATTTTGAATGGATGGCTGGATGAGATGGGGTATTTTAGGAAACTCAAAAAATTCGAAAGGGAGGTACGGCGTTGTTGGGATCTCACTCTCACAGTCTCACCTACTCTCCCACTCTGTCTTCCTGCCTCCTTCTCAGGCAAAAGATCATTACTAGTACGGGGGAAATTGCGGTAAAAATCGGGGCAAAACTAGTGGGTTCTATGGCAGCGTCACGAAGGAATCCATGGTCGCCAGTGGGTGTTGGGCGAGAAGAATGCAAAAGTGAGGGAGATCGAGTAGATTCTTTAATTGGTTCTCATGCCCAAAAATTCCTTGATGATGGAGCGAACGAGTTGCTGAATTTCAGTCGAATGCAAGATGGTGCTGAGTGAATTTTTTGTTGAGGCAGATTTATTGTTGGGGGTAGAAATTTTTTTGAGGTAGCTGGCTGCTGTAATTTGACGAGTTTTAATGGTAGCTCCACTTAAATATCCATGCAAATGGTAGAGGATGTGTAGCCACTGGAATCGGGAACACCAAATTTGGTGGGTTTCATGCCAGCATCACCAACCTACCATCACTGGTTCCTAATTTTGAGAACATAAAATTTAGGGCTTTGCAATGGAGGCCATGAAGAGGTTGCTCGATTTGGGGAAAAGGATAATTGATCTAGTAGTGGTGGTCGTTGATAGAGCTTATTGAAGGTGGCAGCCATGACATGACGAAGGAGAGGCTGGAGAAGATGGTGGAGTACTGAGACTCTATGCTCTGGCAGTACATAGAATTTGGTGTTCATGCGATGTATGTTGGAACGTTCCTAGCCATTCTCTCATCCCAAATAAATTCTTTATTTTAATGGGATGATATAAAAAAATTGGACGATGGTTTCTTGTTTTAACAAAAAGGGAGAGAAATCTGTATACATTACAGTTTTATTGTATATTGATAACCAACTAATGTAAAAATAATGGTATATATAACTATGTTGTGATTAAAAATTATATAATTTCTATTTAATAAAAATATATATATTAATTGATAATTTTATATTGATTAATTTAATTTAAATTGATATTTATTTTTATTAATTTTAAATTCAAATGAGCAACTTAAGAAATGAGTAAACACTAAAAGTTTTTGAAACATTAACCCATTATATTTGCAACATAGCTAAACATTATAAATTGATCATATTTATAATTAATCAATTTGATATTTAATTTAATTTAATTTAATACTTATTTTACATTGAGATGGCCAGATGGAAGACAAATGAATCATATAAGTTACTACAGATTTAAGCAACTATGTTTAGAAAATAACTTAATATAATAAATTAAGTGTGTCTATGGTTAATGAAAAATTATTTACTACACATGGATGCACTTACCTCAGTACACTTCGTGTACAATATATACGTTTTCAATTTATTGTTATTGAGTTTAGCTTCAACTTGAAATTATCTAAATTTTACAATTAAGAAGTGGTGAACCAACACTTGATGCAGCGTACCACGTCCAAGTGTTTAAGTGATATAAAAATGTTATCTATGAGACTATTTTCAATGTTATAATAATTTTTTTATATTTTTATATTAAAAATACATTTAAAATATAAAAAATTTATTTATGGGAATATATTCAATGTAAATATTTATTAAATTGATAATTTTACATTGATTTCATTTGAAGTAAATAAATTTTATTTTTATTTTAAATTTATTAATTCTAGTAATAATAAATCACAATTAGTATATTAATATGTTAAATTTACAATATAAACTGTAATAATATTATTATATAATTTTAATAAATTTTATTATAAAATTTCTATTAAATGTAATTATTTACTCAATTGATTATTTAACCAATCGCAAAAAGGAACATAATACAGTTATATATAATTTATTACAATTTTAGTTTTATGGCTTCATATATATAATAATTTTTACAGTTGTATATATTTACGTAAATTTTGATTTTATTTTATTTAAATTAGTTAATATTTTTAATTATAAATTTATATATTTATTTAGTTTTAAAATTATTTAAAGGTTTGCGTAGTTATGAAATGAATTATTAATTATACATCTTTTGCTAAATACACAAATTAGGTAAAATATTTATAAAATATCAAAAATTAGATGCTGTTAGATGCAGTTAAATGCGGTTAGATTAAGTTGATTTCATTAAATCGTATTATCAATATTTCAAATTCTGTAATTAAGGTGTAAATAACCTTATAAGGAACCTAGGATTATATTATAGGTGTTAAATTAGGATTAACTTATTAATTTAAAAAATTAAATGCGAGTAGACGTAGTTAGATGTGGTTAAACGCTGTTAGATTAAGTTGATTTCATTAAATCGTATCATTTGAGTTTCAAATTTTGCAATTAAGGTGTAAATGACCTTATAAGGGGTCTAGGATCATATTACAGGTGTTAAATTAGGATTAACTTATTAATTTAAAAAATTATATGAGGTTAGATATTGTTAGATGCAGTTAGACGCTGTTAGATTAAAGTGAATTTCATTAAATCATATTATCTGAGTTTCAAATTCCGTAATTAAGGTATAAATGACCTTATGAGGGGCATAGGATCATATTACAAGTGTTAATTAGAATTAATTTATTAATTTCAAAAATTAGATGCAGTTAAATATTGTTAGATGCAGTTAGATGTAGTTAGACGTTGTTAGATTAAGGTGAATTTTATTAAATCGTATTATCTGGGTTTCAAATTCCGTAATTAAGGTGTAAATGACCTTATAAGGAGCCTAGGATCATATCACAGATATTAAATTATGATTAACTTATTAGTTTTAAAAATTAGATGTAGTTAGTTTCTATTAGATGTGGTTAGATGCTGTTAGATGAGGTTAAATGTAGTTAAATGTTGTTAGATTAAGGTGAATTCCATTAAATCGTATTATTTGGGTTTCAAATTCCATAATTAATGTGAAAATGACCTTATAAGGGGCCTAGAATCACATTATATGTGTTAAATTATGATTAATTTATTAATTTCAAAAATTAAATGCGGTTAGATGTGGTTAGATGTTGTTAAATGCGGTTAGACTCTGTTAGATTAAAGTGATTTCATTAAATCGTGTTATGTGGGTTTCAAATTCCGGAATTAAGGTATAAATGATATTATAAGGGCCTAAGATTATATTACAGGTGTTAAATTATGATTAACTTATTAATTTTAAAAATTAGATGCGGTTAGATCTGGTTAGATTCTATTGTATTCTGAAAATAAAAAAATATTAATAAATTTGCAAAAAATAAGAAAAAAAATTGTTACTTTTTAGAGTACCTTAATTACATTAATTTTAAATAATATAACATAACTTCTAATAAAAATTATATTTTTCAACTTTACCAATTATAATGAAATTTTATTAAAAAATAATTTTTTGTGCACAAATATTTTTAGAAATTTTCAAATAAAGAAAAATTATATCTACATACATTTTAGTAGTTGATCCAGTAAATAAATGGAATAAATCGAGATTTTGTATATATATAATACAAATTTTATCAAAAAACCAAACATACATTTTTAAATAAATATATTCATGCTGTAAAATTACAACAATGCCCCTATTATTTTTTTTTTTCATGGGAAAGGCTTCCGATGAGTTAGGCCTCTTGCTAGATTTACCCCTCGTGTACTAAGTCAGACCCCTTTTAAGGCGCTTCTAAACAGTGGGGGGACACATGGCCTTGATTTGCTTCCATGCATACATTACTTTCTGAACTGGGGAGAGGGAAGTGCTAGAGAATCAAGCGTCCATATGCCACCTTATTAATACATTTCAATATTCAGCACATTAATTAGCAAGAGAAATTTTTCTTAAGAAACACAAACTAATAATTTGCAGTCATTCATTCATCGCAAGCTAGCACATGACTTAAATTGGATGTGGAATGCTCATATGCTTGAACTAAATTGTGGATTGTTATCAATTTCCCGCTAATTGTTGTACAATTTAATGATTTAGTTAGGTAAATTTATTGATTTAATGATATTAATTTTATTTGGTTTAATCACTATATTTATGCTCAATTAATATAGCTTTGACAAAATTTCATTGATTTTTCATACATTTTTGGTTTGGTCATTAAAGTGATACATTGGTTTAACATATAGTTTCGCGAGTCACGGATATTCAAGTTTATTAATATCTAAATAATTTAAAATAATTAATAATGGGGGTGTGATCTTGTGCGACGGGTCGTATATCGGGTAATGTATAGGTTGCCCACAATTTTATTTTTATTTTTTCTCAGATATGTGAGATCCTCGTGTCAAATTTTACCAATTTTATTTATATATATTTGAATTCTAAAAAAATAGAAAATATAAATACAAAATTTAACATGAGTACTTATTTAAGTGGGTCCTGCACCACACATTAAACATGTAATTTTTTTAATGTTTAAAATTCTAAAATGTAGAAAATAAAAAATAAAATTTAATGTAAGAACTTATCTAAGTAGGCTCGCACATATGTAGAACAAATTAGAACATCAAAAAATAAATTTTTAAGCAACAGGTATATCCTAGTGGGTTGATACACAAGATTCCTCGAACTGAAAAGAAATTTTATAGAAGCATTTCCATATGTGGGCTAGGCTTTTATGTAATTAGGTTACATAGAAACAGTCCTATGTAACTACCTAATTTTTAAGATAATTATGATTGATTTAAAATTTAATCAATTTATTATATTTAACATCATTTGTTTATGTAGAATATCAAGTTTCATCTTGATCAAATATGTTTACGTGTCACAATTATTGAAAAATATATATGTAAATTATAAAAAATGTTTAGATCCATTTACACATATATTATAATGTAATAATACTTTATAGAATCATTTATCCATGCAGAAATGATATTTTAGACGATTTAGATGTTGAAAATACAACACTAAAATTGATATTTAATATTAAATCACTTCATTATGTTGATTTTTAATGGGGCTCAAACATAATAATATTAGATAAATAAAAGGGTTTTCAATATATTATAAATGTTGCTAAATGTAACAAATTGAGTAGATTTTTCATCGACTATCAAGAAACTAAAACTAGAAGAAGTTATATAGAAACAATACCATATTTCGAGCTCGCTTCTACGGAACCTATTTTCTATGTGATATCTTTTATTTTCATCATTGACAATGAATGAAAATTCTGCTTCGTCCATTATATTTATGATTAAAATTTTAAAATTTAAAAGAATTACATGATTTTGCTTCTATGTAACTTGGTTATATATATATGAAATTGTTACAATGTAGTTGCTTGCACTGTAACTTACTATGCATTTGGCGCAAAATGGACTCTAGACATTATTTAAATATATTGATATTTTATACAATCACGTATTTTGTTATGTTGATTTGTGCTATTTTTAGATAAGATTTATACACAATTTCAATTTGGATGAAAATTGGTATGATAATACAATACATAATTTTAAATACAACAAGTGAAGTAGATTATAATTTTATGATCATATGAGACTTATGTTGAAGCAACTACATTGTAACTTACGGTACTGGTGTCTGCACTGATTTTTTTCCTCTCTCTCTCTATATATTGTAACTGCTTCAATGTAACTTTCTCTATTTTTAATTTCTTAATGATGGATGAAAAATTTATTCAATCTATTGTATTTAATATCATTATTATTATCATGAAAATCCTTTTATCCATTTAGTATCACTGTATGTGAGACATAGACATTTGTGAATGTTCAAAAACAACATAACAAAATGGTTTAATACTAAATATCAAAACTTAAGTAGTATTTTCAACATTTAAATGGTCTAAAATATCATTGTTAAGTAGACAAGTGATCTTATAAAATATTATTACATTCTAATACATATAAGAATGGATCTAAGTATTTTTCTTAATTTGCACATAAATATACATATTTTTAAATAAATGTGGCATATACATATATTGGATGTAAATAAAACTTAGTTTGTTAGCTAAACAAATGATATTAAATATAATGAATAGATTAAATTTTTTATCATCAAAATTTTAAAAATAAAGTAAATTACGTGAAATTACATCTATCTAAGCCGGTTATATTGAAGCGTACTCCTATATATGTATATTGGAAGCAAGGATTCTTAAATATTTATGACATTATAAATATAATATTAATATCAATTTTTTAGACAGGTTAAACCGGTCTCTACCAAACCAGCCCTTAGCCGGTTTCCATCATCAGTTTGATTGAGGCACAGGGTGTGCTTGGAATTGATAAGATTTTTGATATAAAAATTTTTAAAATGAAAGAAAATGTTGTGATGTGAAAGAGATAATGAAAATTTAAGTAAAGTTACAATCTATAAGTTAAATGTACGAGCAGGTGAAGTAGGATAGATTATTAAAAAGTAGAAAATTATGAAAAACGAAAAATTTTAATAGGATAGTGTTGATGTTACTGGATACCGCCGTGATAAGCACTCGGCAGGATACGATAACAGGACGCTGCAACACGTATGGGATAGCACAAGTTATCCCCTTCTTCTGGTGTCGGGCACAACATGGAAATCGCCTCACTCACCCAAGCTATACAGTTGCACGCGCAGATAATCAAAACGGGAAGAAATGGTGAGAACTCTGCAGCACTCAGCAAGCTCTTTACCTTCTCAGCCCTCTCCAATCCTGCAGATCCTACATACGCCCGTTCCATCTACAATTCCGTCCGCAACCCAAACTCCTACTACCACAACACCATGATCAGGGCCTATGCCAGGGGCCCTGACCCAAACCAAGCCCTTCTCTTCTTCCTTTCCTTGCACTCCCAGCACGAGAACCGAGGGCCTTTGGCCGACAAATTCACTTTCCCTTTCCTCCTCAAGTCCTGTAGCCGTCTGCGTGCGGTCAGCGAGGGCAGGCAACTGCATACACTCGTCTTCAAGGCTGGCCTTCAAGCTGATCTCTTCATTCAGAATTCTCTCATCCACATGTACTCGAGTTGCCAAGAACTAGACCATGCTTCTCTGGTGTTTGAGGCAATGGCCGATAGAGATGTGGTTTCCTGGACTTCAATCATCAATGGATATGTCGATGATGACCAATCTATGGAAGCCTTAATGCTATTCCAGCGGATGCAAAACGAAGGCATCACACCAAACGAAGCCACTGTTGTTTCTGTTTTAAGGGCTTGCGCAGATTTGGGAGCGCTTGGCATGGGGCAGAGGGTTTATAGCATTGTCAATGAAAACAAGCTTGATTCTAATGCTAATGTTATCACAGCTCTAATTGATATGTATGCCAAATGTGGGTGCATTAGTCAATCTCAAAAATTATTTGATGAGCTAGTTGAGAAGGACGTTTTTGCATGGACAGCCATTATAGGTGCCCATGCCAACCATGGACAGTGTGAAAATGCAATAAGCTTGTTTCACCAGATGCGAGAGGATAATGTCCCACTCGATGAGAGAACCATAACTGCAGTTCTATCTGCCTGTCGAAATGCAGGATGGGTCAGCAGGGCTTATGATGTTTTCAACAATATGCAGAAAAGTTATGGTATACGACCAAACATTCAACACTATGGCTGCATGGTTGATCTACTGGCTCGATCTGGGCATCTAAATGAAGCAGAAGAGCTTATCAGCAGAATGCCGATTGAACCAGACGAAGCTCTATGGCGAATGCTGGTTTGGGCATGTAATATTCACGGAGATGCTCACCGGGGTGAACGTTTGATGAATCAGCACCTACTAAAGAAGAGTTTTAGCGACTGTGGGAGCCTTGTTCTTCTGGGAAATGTTTATGCATCAGCAGGAAAATGGCATGAGAAAGCAAGAGTAAGGAAGTTGATGGCTCAAAGTAAAATTGTAAAACCGCCAGGACGTAGTGCAATTGAGGTGAATGGGATTGTGCATGAATTTGTAGCGGGGGATTCAGATCATCCAGAAGCAGCAAGGGTTTACCAAAAATTAGATGAAGTAGCAGAGGAACTTAGGATGCATGGCTATAGACCAAAATTGTCAGCGGTCTTGTTAGACATTGAGGAGGATGAGAAAGCTTCCCAACTACTGCACCACAGTGAGAAACTTGCTGTTGCGTTTGGGTTACTGAGCACGAACTCTCACACCAAAATATTGGTTATGAAGAATTTGCGCTCTTGTGAGGATTGCCACTCTGTGATGAAATTAGTGTCTAAGATCTATCAACGAGAAATAATCATTAGGGACCGAATCAGATTCCATTACTTTAAAGACGGTTTCTGTTCTTGTGGAGATTACTGGTGACAGAAGGATGATTATGTGCAAAATTCGGATTATACCTACCCTGCTAAAATTTGTACCCATTTCTTTTTTTCACTATCATCTTTTCGTAGAGGACAGTGAAATCCCTGTATAAAAGAACCTGAATTTGGAAGTCCACTCTGTGCTGATTTCAAAGATTTGATCAGTTGCTTCATCTGGCACTGCATCGTGTATGACTCATCAGCGTGATTTTTGATTTGCTATTCCTCCACTCCCCTGCACCAGTTACACTCATAGTGACTACTAACAGAAAACAGAGGGCAAAGCTCAAGAGTAAACAGGGAATAAATAGAAGTAAGAAGATTGAAAATCAATCACGGTTCTGAGAAAAACCACTATTGCAACAGGCTTTGCTATGGTCGTCTTTTGGCTTTGTAATCATAGTTCTAAAGTCTAATGTATAAAAGGAGCCAATGAGTGCCAGATTGCTGACCACCTACCAACTGGAAGATTGAAACAATAGATTGGGGCTTTTTACCTGGATTGTTGGAATAAAGCCTGGTTCGCAGAAGAGTCACATTCCATTGGTACACACGTTGATTAGTGTTTCACTGGAGACACTGCAACATCAGCTAACTTTAAACAAGAGGAAGAGAAAATGCAGAAGCAGTGGGGAAAACGACAGTAAAATTGACTGACTGCAATTCAGCTTCTGAAGTCTGAAGTACTACTGCAGTCAGAATAAAGCACCTTGACAACAGGATGTAGAGAAATTTTAGCAGGAGGTCCGGATCCATTTTCAGCATCTAAGCAGAAGCCAGTGGAACAGCAAGCTTTTGAATTCAAGATGGCAATCTGCAACTTTGGGGTTTGTTTTTCGGATCTCTAATCACTGTTTGAAATGATAATTCCTCCGAAGCACTTTCTAGCAGTTGATTCAGAAACTCTCTTTGCGATGTAAGATTCCTGCACAATGTCCAATTAATTCGGAGAACCTAGTATATTTAAAGTCATATTGGACATCCCTCAAAATAGAGTTCTGTAAGCCATGAAACATCTACAATAATTTGGAAAACCCAATAGACCACAGCGACAAACCCAAACTACAACCTAGCCACTCTAAGAATCAAGAAACACTCAAAAAAAGAAACACCAATATTCTATAACAGGACAAAAGGACAGTTTTAAACTGCTACTTGAGATTTTTGCATTTATTTCTTTATCTTTTTATAAAATTTACCCCGTAACTATTGATTTTGCAAAATGCTTTATAAATTTCATTTACAAAAACATTTTGATCATTAGCCCTGAACTCATCTAAATATGATCAAAGCCTTGCAACAATATTTTTTAGTTCTTGCCTTACTTGGTCTTGGTTGCCATAGGTTTAAAACTGGAATTTTGATTTCTATTAAAAACCTTAACCACTTTGAACACAGTATCTACGTGGTAAAAACAGCAACATTTCAAAAAGATTAGGAGGTATTCTAAGCAATATAAGATTTTTGGATTGAATCTGTATTACTATTTCCAAGACAACTTTTCAATTTTCAAGACAGTTTTTTCAATTTTCAGTACAACTTTACTCATTCTTAATATACATCATTACATTCTTATCCCTGATACAGATTCAATCTAAGAATTTGGGAAGGAAATGCAAAAATCTGTGAATTTCTATTCTGGGTAGAATGAATCAACAATATATAACTCATATTACTGGACTACACTACGCACTCTCATTTAGAAAAATTCCTAGTTGTGAGAGTACACGGGAAAGAGGCAAAAGTAAAGAGCCACATAACAAATAATTAATTTGTACGGATATATGCTATTAGAGGCTGTTTAGAGGGTGGAAAAAAATGAAGAGATTGACTGGAAAGCATTGTCTTGTGAAATTATAGGGGGAATAGGAGTAGAAGTATTGGAAATAAAAAAAATATATAATTGTTGTGCATGCAAAATAAAAAATAGCACGCCATCCTCGGTATGTAGCTTTTCCATCTGCTCATGTGGAAGAGGCCCAAAACATGCATGTAATCGCCACCTGAGTCTGGCGGGCCGTAACAATTACGTTAAGCACCAGGGCCAGGCCTGCGTAGGCCATTCCGGCGACATGCGAGCTCTGTCGGGCGCTCATGAGTTTTCCGTGGGACGGCATAGCATGCTAATGCCGTTCGTCCGGTCCGATCTTCCCCGTCGACTGTCGCGTGCTTGCCCACACGTGAAAGAAAATAGAGTAATACAAAAAACCACATCTTATTAACGAAACGACTGCCTTCTCGGAGACAGACCCTGGCAAAGAACAAAAACCAGAACAAACCAGAGCTCATACAACACTGAAACAGAAATGGCAGGCCACAAGCCCTAAATCCACCCCTCCCCAACACCCTCTCCCTTCATCCCCGCCGTCGAGCCAATGGATCCCGCCGCCTCTCCCGACCGCCCGCCATCCAAAGCCCAGGCTCTCCAATCCCTAGCCTCTGGCCCGCTCGCCGCCTCCATCTCCTCCCTTTCCGGTTCTTCCAGACCCATCCCCTCCCAAAAAGACTTCCATTTCTACTACAACTTCGACGAATTCAAGCTCCCGATCAAAACCATATCGGACAAATCCGAATCTTTGCTCAAGAGCATTACCTTCAGCCGCGGCCCCGTGTCCGTCTTTCCGTCCGGCGCTGACCAGGACGACGCCTACGAATGGCTTGTCAACCTCAACGACGACATCTTCGAGCGCATAGATGTGTCGCTAGACGAGTTCCAACGCGCCCGGAAACAAGAGGAGCGGCTGGGCGTTCCTGCAGCTGCCGCCGTGGCCACGGCGGACGGGTTCCAGCTGGTGTACGGGAAAAAGAAGAAGAAGGGCGGTGGCGAGCGTCATTCGGAGGCAAGTGGGGGCCGTGGTTCAGCTGCTTCTTCGACGGTGAGGATGGCTTCGAAGGATGCAAACAAAAAAGGGGAGCGGTCGCGAGTGCCGTTTCACATACCAACTATTCCTCGCCCTCAGGACGAATATGGCATCTTGGTGAATAATTCGAACCGGCCGTTTGAGCACGTCTGGCTGCAGAGGAGTGAGGACGATGGCAGGCCTCTTCACCCACTGGTTAGTCGGGCATTACAATGACTGTTTTCTTCCCTTTCTGTGCATCCATATATTTGCAGTAACTATTTTCTCTAGCTTCTGATAACTTTTTGATATTCCTGCCTTCTTGTTCTGTTTGCTTTCTTGGTCTTTATAATCTTTTAACCCGAGTATTCGTTTCTGCTGGCAACTTACCGAGTTTCTTGATTTATTCCATTAGTTTCTCGTTCTCTTGCGTGATAGTCCCTTTTTTCCCCTGTCTCTATTTCTCTCTCCTCTCTCTCTCTCTCTCTCTCTCTCTCTCTAATGTGATTGTTAGTTGTATTGTAAATGTGAATAATTCTTCTTTGATGCCGTTGAAGCTTTATTGGGAAGTCACTTGATAACTCAATTTTCTTGTTTCCGTTGCTTTTCCTATTAGAGGAGCTAAACGCTGTCCATCCATGTAGGAAAAGCATTCAGAAGCAGACTTTGTGGATACGAGCGTTGTGGATGTTGAACCAATAAAGCCACTTCCCTTAGAGAGTACTCCATTCCATCTTGTGGAGGGAGTTAATGAATTGAAGGCTTTGGCAGCCAAATTGCGTGATGTTAATGAATTTGCGGTGAGTGTCTTCTAAGATAATTTTACATAACAAATTTCGCATTGGTTTCATGTTATCTGACTGAATGCTGTCATGCCCTGCATGTCCATAGTGATAGATTTAAATGCGTTGCATATCTTTCATGTTGAAATTTGACCTGACCTATTGCTAGCGAAGCTATTTGAATGGAAGAAGGCCCCCATAACATCGCATGGGAGTGCAAATAATTAAAAGAATTTATGTCTATGACTTACTATGGGCACATTGCTAGGTTCCCTTTAGCCAAAAGCTCAAGAAATCTTCCCTTTATAGGTTAACTAGCTTGTCAAGCTAAGTAGAAACTGACTTAATTGGAAATTTCGAATTGAATGTTTACCCTAATTTGTAAGCAATGTATATCTTTCTGTCCTTTTTGATGGCTGTTCATCCTTATTCTTCATAACCTTTTGCTGAGGTTTTTTTTTAATGAATACACCTGAACCAGTCCTGTCACCTTAGTGTAATTGCGTGATAAACCATTCAACTATGTATCATTTATGCTCTGCTCAACCAACCATTTTAATGTGCCAGCTAAATAGGTACTTGTGTAACTTCTGCATCCAAATTCCAAGGAAGTTGCTTAGGAAGCCCATGCCTCATGCCAGTTATGTCTTTCATTTTTGGGGGAAAAGCTACCTGATTATGCTTTGAGGGGTTCCCAACTCATTTTGAACACCTAGAAGCCTGTACAGGATTCCTAGTCAATCAGCATGCCTATCTACAATTTTTTGCGATGTAGAGACTGTGCTGTGTTCTTTTACATGAATCTGAACTGAAGATATTCTAGCTATACTTGCCATGCCATTGTGAAAAAGAGAATTTGCTTTTGAACTGAGCTCACATTTGATGTAACTTTGCTGCCCAATTATCAGAACTTCATTTCCCAGTTCAGAGAGCTCATATCTGCAGCACCGAAGAATTAGGCTTTAAATATTGTTCACCAACAAGCTGCCAGTTCCTAGTCACAATATCAAATATTGATGAAAAGATCTCCTATGCTATGTGTCTGTCCAACTGTATGTTGGTTCTTCTGATATCACTTTTGCTTGTATTTAGGATAAACTGGTGACAACACTGATGGAAAGTGACAGTGTGACATCATCGCGTGTTATATGTTTGATCTAATGTTTCTTTGACGATTCCAAAGAGTCAATTATTTCCAACAGCATATTTAAGCATCACTTGGTGACCGAGGAAGAGGGAATTGTTAGATAGTAGTAGTTGATTTCTGGGTTTGCTTTCAGGCTCCACTGCTTGGTCGTTGACTGATACTGAGAGCCCTGCTTCATGGTCTATTTTATCTCTTATTAATTAGTCTCAACTTACGGAACTGGAAATACCTGATTGTCAGACTTCAGAGATGCAACCACCATATTGGCTTATAGAAGTTTTGTTAAATATTACACTTTTCAATTGATGAGTGTTGACCCCTCTCTAGGTTGATTTGGAGGGTCTTGCAGTTTGTTGTCTTTACTATTGGTTGGAAACAGGTTATGTTGATGTTAAATATTACAGTTTCATTGTATTTCCCCTCTTTATAGGTTGATTTGGAGCATAATTCTTATCGATCCTTTCAAGGATTGACTTGCTTGATGCAAATATCTACTAGAACAGAGGATTTTGTTGTAGACACTCTAAAGCTCCGCATTCATATTGGTCCACACTTAAGAGAAGTTTTTAAAGACACTTCCAAAAGAAAGGTAGCTTTTCCTTGTTTCTAAAGTCTTTCCTGCCATTGATTGAATGACTTCCCTTTTTTTATTATTAGCTTTAACTGATTTATATTCTTGTGGTTTGTGGCTATATGCTGCATTTTGATTAGGTCATGCATGGTGCTGATCGAGATGTACTGTGGCTTCAACGGGATTTTGGCATATACATCTGCAATCTGTTTGACACTGGACAGGTATTTCCCATGGAATTTTGTGTGTAATTGTGCTAGGACCTGTGAATACCGTTTTGGCATTTTATTGCTGTGAAGCGCCTTATGCTCATTATTGTGTGGTCATTGACATGCATAGAACACACTGCAGAAATTTAGAGAGTGATTAACTCATACCCAATGCCACAGTTCTATGAGAATGGAAATTTTGGCTTCATAACAATGATAGGCAATTTTGAGAGTTATGTTGCATCAAAAGAACTTCATCAAAAAAAAAAAGAAAAAAAAAGAACAGTCCTCATGGTGGGTGGGTGGGTTGGGAGGGAATTCATTATCATTATATTAATTTTATTCTAGATGTTTTGACTAGAAAACTTTCCCCCCTCTTTTTAATAAGAAAGGTGGGCAAGGGGGGATATATTTAAAAAAAAAAAGGTTTTGTTGAACAGGCTGTTATTTTACTGTGTGAGAATGCATATAACAAGAAAACAGATGGGAGATTGAACAGAGTGATGAAGACTGAGAAAACCAATCCCAGGAATAATTCTTAGGTCTAGGTCAATTCCTCTAGAGAATCATGATCAAAATTTGATCTTTGGAAAGCTTTAAAATATTATAACTACTACCTATCTTAGTATTGCCTTTGCTGTACCTAAATGCTATTCTCAATCAAATAATTTAAAGCCAAAAAAATTTGCATAGTCTTTGGCCAATTAAGAATGAAACCAGTGAATGACCAAGTTGAGCTATTTTGCCACGTGTTTCATTTAGTCATTGTACTTTTCCCTAAAGCTGCCAATGATGAAATGATGAAGATAAAATGCATATCAACCAAATCACATGATTATGATTATCTAGTGCCTACTCTG
This sequence comes from Annona squamosa, assembly GCA_035584095.1. NCBI lineage: Eukaryota > Viridiplantae > Streptophyta > Magnoliopsida > Magnoliales > Annonaceae > Annona > Annona squamosa. Next base: position 24,318,776 of record JAXCLR010000073.1, on the reverse strand, counting down.
CAGAAATCCTATGGAAATATGATTTCTAAGATTATCCTAGAAAAAACCTTGTTTTGGTAGTTGACCATACCTTTTCAGTTAATTGATCAATTAAATTGTGCAAATTAATAATTTGGAGATTTGACCAGTTGGATCAATCAAATCTTTGATAAACTAACTCATGCGGTTTTTGTTTCACCTCAGAAGGCTTGAGTGTTGTTGTATTAGTTTCTTTATACTTCTTATGTCTGAAACAGTCTGTGCTTGACAGAATCTTTCGGATGTACTTTTTAAGTAAGGAATGAGTTGTTTATTGGATGATTAGGCTTCAAGAGTGTTGCAGTTGGAGCGTAACAGTCTGGAGTATCTTCTTCATCATTTTTGTGGAGTTGCTGCAAACAAAGAGTAGCTCTTTGCCCCTGTCAATGTTCACTGAGTGATAACCTTTATCCTTGATCTTTGCTTGAAGTAATCTTAACTCATTCCTGTCATGCAGGTACCAAAATGCAGATTGGCGACTTCGGCCTCTTCCAGATGAGATGATCAGGTACTGTGTTAAGCAATATATGCATGTGTACACATTTTTTTCAAATTCCCCTGTTTCAATTATTCCTCATTAAATTTTTGTTCCTATTAATTACCCCCCCTCTCTCCCTTCCCTTCTTTTGGTATTCAGTATTGTGCTTTATGTTGACAGATACGCTCGAGAGGATACACATTATTTGTTACATATTTATGACTTAATGAGAGCTAGATTGATTTCTGCATCTGCTGAAAATAAAGATGGTGGTGATCTCCTGCTAGAGGTGTGTTTTTGTTATTGTTATCCCTGCTTCATTCATCCATTTGGAGTACACTGGATTCAGCCTACAGGAATTCCACATGTTTGAAACTAATGGTGTGTTTGAGAAGTAATAAAATTTTTGTTGACAAGTTTTTAGTGTAAAAGTTTTTGAAATGAAAGAAAATGATGTGATATGATAGAGGTAATAATGATGAGTAAAGAGAATAAAGTTAACATAGATAGGTTAGTTGTATGGATAGTTGTGTAGAAACGATTGAAATTTAGGGTAGTTGTATAATAAGATAAGAAAAAATAATTAAAAAATAGGATAGTTTTAGAGTGAAAAATTTTAAATTGAAAAGTTAGGTTGAAAAGTTCTTGTCCTAAACAAGCACATCCTAAAACTGAAAATTCACATTGACATTGAGTTATTTTTGGTATTGCTTGGCTTGAAGTCTGAACTGGGTCCTAATTTACATTCTATTATCGTTAAAATTGGATACCATGTATTTGGTTTCTGAATGACTATTGTTTAAGCTCTTGCATGCTAAAGCTCCAGAATGTTTATGTAGCTTTGAAAGTATTCCTTCTTGTCTCATACTTCAATTCTCATCTTGAAATACTTGTATTGGGGCTGTCTTCAAGTCTCATTGGTTGGAGCATGTGGTTAACTCTTTGACCATATGGTTTCAGTCAATTGAATTGTGCTCGGTGATTAAATTGGTTTCCATGTGGACCAGATTGAATATGTAACCCAAATCATCTGTTATATTATTTCAATAACCGTTGGTGATTGCTTGTTGTGCCAATACTCAGGAATGAGCTTTTTTTTTTTTTTTTTTTAATTTACAGGTGCACAAGCGCAGCTATGAAATATGCATTAACCTTTATGAGAAAGAGCTCTTGACAGAAACCTCATACCTTTACATATATGGGTATGTTGTTTACCTTTAGCTGTTGTAATGTAATGCCAAGCAAACTGTTACTATAGGAGTGAATTTGTGCAATTGGAAAGACAGGAAAGACAAAAATGACCAAGATGAACATAAAAATATCAGAAATTGCATGGCTGTGTGGACATGACCCAAGATGGACAGAATTAGTGTAATAGGATTCTAATAGCTGACTACTTAGGTGGGAGATGGTTTTTGATGGTGGTGGTATTGGTGACTTTCACCAGCATTGATAATGGCTTGTGGTTCAGTGCCCATTTTGGCTTTTTAACCTTCTTTTTTAAAAATCTGCTATGGCAAAAATTCCCGGAGTCACTTTATGTGCTTTCTTTGTTATCTGATGGCTGCAATACAGGTTACAAAGTGCGGATTTCAGCCCCCAACAGCTTGCTGTTGTTTCTGTAAGTAATTACTCTTTCTTGTATTTATTCTTGTGTACAGTGTTGATCTTAATCTTATGGAACCTTAGGCAGACCCTAGCTTGTTAGCTATTTTCGTGCGGGGTACTGAGTCCTTGGCATTGTCTGTCATCTTTGCATGATCTCGAATCGATTCTGATCAAATTGCCAATTAGTTTGATTTGCCTAAGAAGTTCTATTTTCTTAATTTTTTAAATTTCAGTAAATGGGAAAAAAAATTCAAAAAGTAGTGAGGAATATTCTGCTGAACTTGCACTTATGATATCAGCTAATTGGAATAATTATTACAAAAAGTTGATATAGTATTATAATTCACAATTTTTATTGCTTTCAGGGGCTTTGTCAATGGAGAGATATTGTGGCCCGTGATGAGGATGAGAGCACTGGCTATATACTGCCAAACAAAGCACTACTTGAGATCGGTATTGCTAAGGCATAATCATTTTATTAGTTTCACACTCTATTCGAACTTCTAAAATAATCTAACTTTTTTCAATCACAATATTTCCTCATAAAAGCCAGGCATATGCCCACGACTACTGGCAAGTTAAGCAGATTGGTGAGGTCAAAGCACCCATATGTTGAGCGCAATCTTGGTTCTGTATTACGCATCATTAGAACTGCACTCACAAATTCTGCTGCTTTTGAGAGTGCTTGTGAGCAGTTAAAAAAGATGCGGGAAGAAATGGTGAGGCATTCATCTGATCTTGCTTGGTTCATGCTGTTATTTCTGGCTTCCTGCTACTGGCTTCTCTGATTGCTGGGCAAATTGCTTTACATGTATAGGTACGGGAACAAAATACAAGAGCTAGTGGTGATGCTCAACCTGTGCGTGCACCTGAGAATCAAATGAGTGTGGTGGAGATTTCGTCTCCTCAACCAGAAAGTCTTAATGGCTTAACTGTGCAGACTACGGAAGTTTCAGCAAATGTGAAGGAGTCTTCAGAACAGGAGGGCATGAGTGTTTGTCTAGGCGAAGAACAATCAATTTCATCTGAAAAAGCAAACACAGAGAAGCTATCCGAGGAAGCTAGGATGGAGATTTCTCATTCAGTGAAACCTGTATGCTAAAAAAGAAAAAAAAAAAAATCCTTTCCCTGTCTTTCTCCTGACAATAATCCCTGAAAATAGATATTTAGATATATTTCTTTGGATTTTAGGTTTATTGATCCAGAGATTCCAGACTAATGATATTTAGTTCATCCCATAATTCTAGGATATATGAATAAATTTCTTGGACATTAGTTTCAGTGATCCAGACTAGTAATACAATGCGGCAGCATTTATGAGAAGCCCAAAAATCTCCCAAGTCTAGAAGAAGATTCCAGTGAGCCCTCAATGTTATGCCCTTCCTCAGTGTAGCATCAGACCATTTTATTTTGTGCCTCATTCATGTTTCTAGAAGGCTAATGATTGGGGGTTAAAATTTTGACCTTGCTTTGATACTTTTGTTGGTATCTGCTTTGTAACCATTTGGTCAACAGTTCTCATTCACCAAGGGGGCATGCATGGAGATTCAAGGGTGGAGGATGTTATGTCCAAATATTCTCACATGGAACATTCTTTGCAATACAAGTTCTTTGATCCTAATACACATCCATCTTTGCAGGCTAGTGTAGCTTCTGTTCAAATTCTGAAGAAACCAAGTCGTGCTTTTGGAGCAATCTTAGGGAGCTCTGTGTCTAAGAGGAAGCTGGATGAGAATCAGAAAGTGAACTGTGTTGAACAGGTATCAAGGACAAGAAGTTAGACATATGTTCCTGCTTTTGAGAGATCCATGAAAATAACATTACTGGTCTTTTGTTTCTCATCGCCAAACGAAAATTAAACAATCGAATGATGCAATTGGATGCACCTTTCTTAGTTTGAATGTTTGATTTAGTGGGACAAAAAGATTCTGCATGTCAATAGGAAGATATTTGGTACGTGCATCTCCTTTCGTTTTGCTTGTTTGAAGGAGATTGTTTGGCACATAAATATACTATCTTATGTAAATTGTGCGTTTGGTTTTGCCATTTGCATTGGAGATGGGGATCATTGCTGGTTAAGGGTGGGTTTGTTAAGGTAGGAAATATACATGTAACATGTTAAACAAACATGGATAAAGGAGGTTAAAAAAAATAAGTGAAGGCACGTGGGCTGATACAAGACATTTTTAAGGATAGAAATAAGATATTGGGATTTTCGCAGTTGAACCTGATGAAAAGGCTTATGATGTAGATGATTGCTCTCGTTGCTGCTTGTAGCCTTGGGAGTGATAGGTATCCATGTGGATATAGGAGAAGCATAATGCAATGGGAAGTAATGTGTCTGCAAAATGTTAGCGATTCTCAAAAACTTATAGGATGAGTGTTGTTGAAATAAGGAGATTTGAAGATGGAATGGACAGTGACATGACAAATCAACATGAATATTGAGCTGAGGGTCGCAGTGATTGATAATCAGATGAGGGATAAACAGACATGGCTCCTTTTTATCATATGCAGATGCAGCTGGAACTGTGGTGACAGCACATGTTGGGAGGTGTCTTATGCAAGTGAGCTTGTGGCGAAGAACAGCACTGCATGGAAGTGCTTAGGAAATATCCAGTGGCCTGAGATAGGCCTCTAAGTATATTTGTCATGATTACAGAGAAGATGTGAGTTGTTAGTATTCATTTTGGATGAAGCTTAATTTCAAAACTTGTTGTAAAAGCTACATTCCCTTGGATGCTTTCTCAATCATTTTAATTGCCTGTTGTTTTTCTAATTAGTTTATTTCATTGATAAAATTCCATGACCCTTCCAAAAAAATGTAAATTCTTGCTTCCTGTTGCAGGATGTTTTTATTAGGAAATTCAATGTTCATTTAATTGATTCTAAAAAATTTTCTGGAAAATGCTGAGGTGAAGGTGGAGCAGATTAAATCATCCATTGCCCTTCCATTTCACTCATTCACTTCCGACAGCAAACAATCAAGACTAGTTTCAGATGAGAGCATTAATTGCTGCAAGCCATTACAATCAGAAGCTAGCAAGCCATTATATTCGGAAAGTAATGATCGGGTCCATGAGCCAGCTGACGTTGTCAAGTTGGAGGAAGTGATACCCCTGGAAACTGGTGATGATGACAGGGGTTATTCTCCAGAATCTGCAGTAGCAGACGTGCTGGAAAATGATAATGCGAGAGATCCAGCATCAGGATCTGAAGCAGGAGATGAGCCAACATCACTTTCCGATTTAGCTTCCAGTTTTGAGGAGTTCTTCAAGCAGAAGAGGAAAGCAAAACAAGCAGAGCTGAGAAGTGAAGAATCAGACAATTCTTTTCAGCTAAAGCCATTTGATTATGCTGCCGCAAGGAAGCAAGACATATTTGCCGCCCGAGAGGTTCAGGAGGGCGTGGAGGGCTATAAAGGTGCATCGAAGCTGGCATCGGATTCTAAGGAGAGACGCAGAGGTTTAGTTCCCAGTCCGGGACAGAGGGAAGAAGGGAGTAAGGAATTTCCACTGGCAAGACGGCGGCAGGCATTTCCAGCATCAGGCAATCGAAGTGCAACATTTCGGTAGTTGTTTTTCACATTCTGCCCCCAAGAGATCATGGACGCTGTCACCAAAACTCGGTGAATATTATCAGAATAATTGTTTTGAAGCGATCGTTTCGGGTAATCTACTATATTTTCGTAGTTGGGTTTCAAAAAGGTTGAAAACTTGGACGAAGATTGTAGGCGTCGCAAGTTTTTAAACAAGTATTCAAGTGGGAAAAAAAAAAGGGATAAGAATGAGCCACCCCAAATCTCTTAACAGCGATTCGTCACTTTTGAGCTGGAAGATTATGTCAAAGAGGCTAAAATATTAACTCCTATGCGATCAGGTTACGTGGAAGGTTTCATGTGACTTTCACCCATTTCATATAACCTCACTTATTTTTCTTGAGGCCTGATCATTTCAGATCGGTCCAAAAGTGTTTTTTTTTCCAATTTTTTTACACAACTCTTTACTTTAGTTATGTTTAATCTATAAATTAGGTTTTACCAATTTCAAAGATACGTATATATTTATTTTGGATTTTTAAATACGGGAATATTTTAGTCATTTCAATTGTTGAAACATGACTAAAATAATCCTATATTTAAAAATCTAAAATAAATATATTCATTTGTAAAATTAGTAAAAATTAGATTATAGATTAAATATAACTAGAACATAGTTTTGTAAAAAAGAGTGTCGAAAAAAATTAAAAAATATGTTTTTGGACCAGTTTGAAATGAGGACATTTCGAACTGGTATGAAATGAAAATGACCATTTCACAAATTTAAATTGAGGCTACCTTGATGATTAATGGGAAAGTAAATTTACGTATTATATTTAACATTATTTGTTTAGTTAGTAGATAAGTCTCATCCAAATCAAAGACGTGCGTACTCTCATCTTTTTAAACATGTGTAAATTAAAAAAATATTTAGATTCATTTACATATTTGTGAAAATGTGAAAATGTTTTATAAAATCTGTTATGCATTTAAACTGTTTAATTGTTAAAAATGCAACTTCAAAATTATATTTAACATTAAATTATTTTATTATATTAAGTTTATATATTTATAGATGATGTTATGCATAATAATACTAAATTAATGGAGTTTTCGTAATAATATTGATTGATGTTAGATAGAGTAGATGAGTAGATTTGATGTAGAAAAAAGAAGAGTCCTTGTCTTGTGCACCTGAGCGGCCCTTTGCTTTAGTGCACTTAAGTTTTTATTACTTTTTTTCAAAATTTTTTGATTTTTTTTGAAATTTGTATGTGGGCGCTAACGTACTGCATATTGATTAGCAAGCCATACTAATTACATATTTATTAGCATACTAATTAGCGTAGCCTACTAACTAATATAACATTGCATTTACTTAGAAATGGTGTCAAATACAAAAGGTAGATCTTTGGGAATCCAATTCTCATATACTTATTTTTTAATTTTTTTTTGAAAATTTTTTCATGAACTGTTAATCTAAGTTTATTTAACCTGTGTATCAATTTTTATCATTTTTGATGATTTTTAGATATTTTTAAAAAAATTTTAAAAATCAGAAGTATTTTAATAATTTTACTTTTGTATAAAAAATTTTCAAAAAAAAAAAAGAAAGAATATATACACCAAAAAGCCCCAGAGCATACAACCGGCCTCCTAGCTGCAGGGAGTGAGTGGCTCAAATACGAAGGCTAGATGGGGTGGACCCAGTTTCATACGTGACGCAATCGTGGCATTCCTAAGGAGACGAGGACAGACGAGGTTCCAGAAGTCACATGGGAAACGTCAGACTCAGATAGACTAGTGCACGACGCGTTGACGTTGTTGACTCGTAGTGCTGAGTTTTTTTTTTTTTCCCCCTGAGGAAGCCTGTTAGCTTCAGCGTAAATGTCTTAATTAGCACATCTTAAGAAATTTTTTTACAATATTTTTTTAAAATTTTTTCTTAGTGCACTTGTTTATCTAAACGTATTTAACATATAGATCAAGTTTTACTTTTTTGAATATGTTTATTTATTTTTTTGAGATTTTTAAACATATATATGTATATATGTATTTAAAATATCCTTATTTTTAAATTTTTTAAAAAAATATATACACATATCAAAAAATGATAAAATTT
>JAXCLR010000073.1:24277827-24310912 GCA_035584095.1 Annona squamosa | reverse complement strand
ACATATCAAAAAATGATAAAATTTGATTTATATATTAAATACACTTAGATAAATAAAAGTATGAAAACAAAAGTAAAAAAAATGTTTTAAATAAAATTTTTGAGGTGAGCTAAGTGAGACACTTAGATTGTGCTAATTGGATAATTCATCTTTTTTTTTTGACAACTGATCTTTTACCGCTGGACTTATTTTTTTAAATTTTTTCATTTTTTATAGACAAGTAAATATAAATATATTAAATTTATAAATCAATTTTATCTTTTTAGATATTTTAAATATTTATTTGGAATTTTTAAACACAGCAGCATTTTCGTACAGATAATTACAGAAATACTACTGAATTTAAAAATTCAAAATAAAAATTTAAAAATAATAAAATTTAATTTATAAATTTAATGCATGTAAATTTATTTGTATATGAAGAAAACGACAAAATTTAAAGAATATATATTTTTAGACTGAGCGCATGCGCAGGTAAAAGATCACGGCTCTTTTTTTTTCGTGCGGTGAACTAGGAGACTTTTTTTGCGGGCTATTTATAGGCACCTGATTAGATGCGGCCGGACCGAAGTCACCCAGACTTCGTCCGCCGGTCCGCGCCCGACGTCCTTGTTTTGGGCCGTTCGATTACGCTGGAGGCTGATGTGCGGTTGGATAAAGAGCCAAAGGATATTTTCACAAAACCCCCTTTACCCTGCGCCCGATTTTAAGGGACGTTTGGTAATCATCAGAGTCAAAACCACGAGAAAACATGAGATTTAGTTTTCGAGAGACAATCATTATTTCATAAATTACATTTTATTTTTATTTTTATTCTTATATTCTAATTATTTTTCTTACCAACTAAGTATAACAAATCTATTTATTTCAACTATATTCTCTATTATTTTTTATTAATTACTCATTTATCAAAGTATTTTCTTTTCTATTTCTACGAATCACAATTTTACGTGTTACAAAACATACCCTTAGTTTCTGTGGGATCTGATTGCATCAATGTTATCAAAACTGAGCCGGTGATCGAACTGGTAAAGGAACTGGTTTGGTTCGAACCGGTTCGACCGGTTAAGCAAACTGGTTTGAACTAGTGACATCAGCATGACATATTTATGTTGTCATAAATGTTTAATTATTTTTAATTATTAAATATCTATAATTCCAAAATCTATATAGTATATATTATATTCTAAGCACCACAACAAAATATACGTAAAAAATTAATCGAAAATTTTCAAGAACCATTAAGTAAATATATAAATAAAATATAGTAAATTATATTAACTAACCTGAAATTTGTAATGAGCCTTGAATGTTGGGAGGATGGGTTAACGTAGGAATGAAGAAAGGCTGTTGAAGCACTAGATGAAGCTGGATAGGGAGAAAAGAAGAAACCACACTATCCGATAACATCTGTCGGAGCAAATGTCGGACAAAGAGAAGGCAGCAGTAGGGACAGGCAAGTGGTCATGATTCCATAGGACTGCATTCTCCTTAACAGGTAGCAATATCATACGGCCAAATCATAATTCAAGAAGGATAACGAAATGGACTTCTAGAGGATTCCACGTTCATGTTGCTGGAGTTATGGCAGCCATCGATCTACCTGTTTGGCGTACTTGGCAAACTCCCTCCTAGATCCCGCACCCGCTGACCCTCATTGACATCCATCTTACCCATTCAGCCATGGTGAATAGTAGCTATCCTGTACCATTGTCGAGACAGACATCCTCCTTCGGATTTCTTTCCCAACACCTTAGTGGTAACACCAGGTATCCGGGTGGAAGGATAAGTAACGAACTATAACGATTGAGGAATTTCCCCAAGTAGCTCCAACGCAACTTTCCTGCAACCCATCTTTGAATGGATTTTGACGATCTTCTCTAACTTAGATAGTCGTGGCAATGCAAACTTCAGCTTTGAGATCATCTCTTCTAGCCATGAATCACTCTTGGCTACAACCTCCTACTCGGCCACTCTACTTTATGGTCACTAATTTACAATTTGCTCTGGTCGAGATAACCGAGCATCATAATCCCCTGCTGCTAGCACTGTAGATTCGCTTTAATCGAGCTAGCTGGTCTTCAAGGATGTGATTTTTCACATTTGTTTTACCCTCCTAGTTAGGTGGGTTGCTTCTATTGTCTACCTTCATTAGCTCTGGTTTTGCTCGCAAACAAGAATTGGAAATTGGGATTGGAGATTCACTTAGAGAAGGCAGCAGCAGGGGTGGATGAGTATCAGGGACGGGAGCTGCTGTTGCGTTGTTGCCGCCATGACAGTTTCGTCGGAGATGGATCGATTATCCACAAACGGTCGGTGAGGAGATTGGTAGGGTTTAGGGTTGTAAACTGCGATTCGTCAAAAGGGCGGAAATGAAATCAAGTGGGCAATCAAAGTAGTGGGTTTTTCGATTTTTTATAAAATATATATCAGGTCGAATCGGGCGAATTCGGTTCGACCGCCAGTTCGACGGTTTGTTGGGTTTTATGTATTTGAACCAAACCATATGTAATCAAATCAAAAACTGGACTGGTTCCCAGTTCGACCGATTGATCCAGTCCGATTGCATGCACGATTTTTTTTAATTTTTTTTATAAAACTGTTAATATAAATGTATTTAACATGTGTATAAATTTTTACCATTTTTAGAATATTTTAGATATTTATTTTTGATTTTTAAAAATCAATGACATTTAAAATTACCTTAAATGCTACTGATTTTCAAAAATAAAAAATAAATATCTAAAATACTCTAAAAATGAAAAAAATTTATATGTATATTAAATACATTTAAATTAACAATTTTGTAAAAAGAATTTCAAACAAATCTAAAAAAAAAAAAAATGCACCCGAGAGCATTAGGAGCTCAATGCTCATACAGGAGCATATGATGACATCCTGTCTTTGCGGTTGGTCGCATATGACTAGGCGCCCTGTTTATACGTCATCTCTCAATTTATCTCAAATACGGAGACAATTCTTATGGTATTAATACGAAAGTACAAGCTTTCAAACTACACGCTCACAAATATTAAATGAGCTTATAGGTAGTTTTTGAGCAAGACTTTTTACATGCAAATACATTTGTCTAACCTTAAAAAGTGGCTTGCAAATAGTAGGGTGATTTTTTTAGGCCGGGAGTACGAGGCTCTTCTGTACGATTGGCCATCAAACCTTTTAAAAATATATTTTTAATTTTTTTATAAACATATATATCTAGATATATTTATCATATAAATTAAAATTTATCATTTTGGATGCTTTTAAGTATTTTTTAATTTTTAAATTCAGTGATATTTTCGTAATTTTTTGACTTAAAAATTACGAAAAATGTCACTATGTTTAAAAATAACAAATTATTTAAAAGCATCTAAAATGGTAAAATTTGATTTATTGATTAAATATATAAAGCTCTACATGTTTATAAAAAATAAAAAAAAAAATTAAAAATAGGTTTTTTTAGTTGAACACACGGCTACTGTCATGCACCCCGTCCACCCGAACGCTCCTCTTGCAAATTATGGAAAACACACCCCACACTCTTCCATTCGTACAATGCTCTGCCCATCTGCGTCCGCTCTTTCGCGTGCCCACTGTTTTTTTTGACAGTTCGCAAATTATTATGGTCCGATTCCATCAAAATACAAGCATTTCATGTTCCAAATGATACAAAATTTTTAGATTGAATCTATATTATTATCCATAATACAACTTTTTAATTTTTAATACAGTTTTTTTAATTTTAAATACAATTTTATCTATTCCCTATATAAGTTTACTCGTTATTAATACATATCATTACATTGTCCTCCTAGACTCTATTCGATGATCTCGTGTTATCATTTATAACACGCAAGTACTAATCCATGTCGGATTATCACCGGGGCTTTCCCTTTTATCGCACATGGATCATCGGGCGACATGAACTATCGACTTGACTGGAACGCCAGAGGAGCAGACGCCAGGTGTTTGTTAAACGTCGTGTTACATCACCACCATCTTGTTTGTCCCAATCGCAAGCCGTACCTACTGCCACTCGTGATATGCCCAGGCAGGGAAAAGCTGCGGATACGACGGACGGACGGGCCGAAAGGTTGGTGGGACATCTCTCCGCATTTCCAGGTACGAATGTCTCATGCGGCGTGCTAAAAGCCTGAAATCTGGACCTTTCAAATACCGAACCTCGTCTCGTCTCATCTCATCCATCTGAGGGCTAATATATATACCTCCTTTTTATAACCCTGATCCCACATCTAAACTTTTTTAAAATCCCATTACATTCGATTATAGAAATATCCATTCTATTACCGACGCAAGTAGACTACGTTGGCTAATATGTAAAATTATCAAGGCAGCCATTAAATAATTTAGTATTAGATTGAAAGAATTGAATGTTATAACTCATTAATGTTTTAATTGCATAAGAGCACTATATTTTAAAATTTCTATTTTCATTTCTTTTCATTTCATTTTTTTATTGTTTTACATTAGGAGTACTTTTGATATTTGCAAAAATTTAACAAGTATTTGGTTGGACTAATGTTAACTTACCAAATGGTCCATGATGGAATGCGTATTTTTGAAATTAAATTTAAATATAATAAGCATATTTAGAATTGTAAAAATATAGTGAATATATTTGATATTAAAGTTGAGTATAATTATGAAAAGTATAAGAAACAGGAATGCTTAGAAAACGGCTGAGGAGGATAGTCATCATCTGGTTGGCTGGTTGACAAGTTTACATGAGTGTATATATAAAGAGCTTCCATTAAACTTGTAACTTTTGGATTTTTAAGTTTTTGATTATTGATGGAAAATTCAATTTATTCATCATATTTAACATTATTTGTTTAGGAGACCAAATTTCATTCTAATCAAGTATATTTATGGGTCGCATATATCAAAAAATATATATTCATGCTTAAATTATGAAAAATATTAAGATTAATTCATACAAGTATTAAAATATAATAATATTTTATAAAATCATTTATTTAATAGTAGAGATATTTTAAATAGTATAAATGTTGAAAAAAGTACTTTAAAATCAATATTTTAGCATTAAATCATTTATTACGATCATTTTATACATTTATGATGAAAATTATATACACTAAAACTAAACTGGCAAATTCTCTTTACACTCCTAACTTTTGACTGTAATTCCTTTTGTATCTATTAGGTTTCAAAACCTAAAAGTCTTTGTATACTCGTGTTGTTGCTGATGATAGAAACTGACATCAATCACATGTCAAAAGGGAGTTTGATTGCCTGTTCCCGGGAGCAGGCAGCATTCTCTGCTCTCAGGAGCTTATACTCATTTTTTTATATATTTTTTGAAAATTTTTCCTAAACAGTGTTAATATAGATATATTTAACATGTGTATAAGTTTTTACCATTTTTGGAGTATTTTAGATATTTATTTTTTAGTAATTTTAAATTACTAAAATGCTACTGATTTTTAAAAATAAAAAATAAATATCTAAAATACTTCAAAAATGGTAAAAACTTATACACATGTTAAATACACCTGAATTAATATTTTTATAAAAAAATTTCAAAAAAATAAAAAAATGGGTATAAGCTTACGCTGCCTGCTCCCTGCTCCCGGGCTCCATGTCAAAAGTTGGTTTTGCTCCGATGTTATTTTCTCGGCTGGAATAAAGAAAAGAAAAACTGTAGGAATCTGAAACAGAAAATACCCCGAAAATGAAATTGAATAATAAATCTACCAAAAAAGACCTCCAAAAAATCTCTAACTACACCCCTCTTAGGATTCAATCAAGCTCAGTAATCTAATTAAAGAGATTAAAACAAAACAACTCAACTAGATTAAATACAAAACGACTCAATCGGATTATCTCAATTCTATAAAACAAAACAGAAGTCTCTATGTATATCAATAAAAAAAGAACCTGTATTTTATTTAAAATAGAATGATTCCCTTCCAAAATCACTTATTTAAAAACCTAGGATAAAACTAAAAGACTACATAGCTTCGGAACTACTGAAATAGAAAGAAAAATATGGTGTTTATACCCTACTAAAAATAAAATCAAACAAATTCTAGCTCTCTCTTTCAATCGATTCTCTTCCCGTAGATTTGCTAAAGCAAAACCAATGCAATCACACACCCGATGGTGTCAAAAAATGGAAGAAGATGACTCTGTTACTTTCCAAAAAAAATGCTAGCGTCCCCTTCCAAAAACAAAATCCAAAGAGTCCATAAAAAAAATCTTGCTGCAACTCCTCTTAACCTCCATTCTGCATGTCAGAAACATCAACCTCCCTTCATTTCCAGCGATTTCGACTCAGGAAGACGACTTAAATCCTCAGCCGCTCTTTCTAATGTCGACTTCCATTTGCAATTAGTTAAAAATCATACCACAGATGGGTGCGCTAGCACCTTCGCGTGTAGGCACCACTGCATCACCAACCCTCGATCATCTGTTTCTTTCGTGAATTTCGACAACAACAGCCCTCAAGTGCCATCCTCCGGTTTCATCAAAAAAAAAAAAAAAGTGCAGTCCTCCGGTGCATGTTCAGGTGGCTTCGCCACCCACAGAAATGGCCGGCTGCTACTCTCGATCCCTCACTCAATCTTCTCCATCTACTTCGTTAAGAGAGGAAGAACATTACTGAACGAAACGTACACAACTGACGAGGCTCGTTGCTTGCCCAACCACTTGATGCAGCTCTCTTCTGCCTTCCAATAGTTCAACATCCAAGTTTTCATCTTCGCCTAACAAGATCTCCTGGACGAGTGGGCCGATGGTGCTGGGTTGGCACTTGGAAATAGAGACCGAAAATTTAAGCAAAGTAAGAAAATATTCAAATTAAAAAATAAATTTGTTCTCCAAGCGTATTACAAATGACACTTTCTTTAAGATAATTTCTACAGTATTCTAGTGACCAGAGGAGCGATAGATGAAAAGAGATGGTGGTCGACGTCAAAAGCCGCTGACATGTCATCTGCCGGTGCTAATTGTTCGTCCGAAGAACAGCGGTGGCTTAGGCCTATTTGGGCAATTTGGCCATTTTCAAAAAGAAACGGTGGCTGACGGCTTTTTTTTTTTTTACCAGAGAATATTTTACGTCATATCTTAATTCATGTTACATTCAAAGCATGAAACAATTCTAACAAGTTTATAATGAAAAATGACAATAAGCTTCCACATATCAAGTGGGAAGACCACTAGCTCCCATCTGAGTATAAAGGGGGACCACATGCCCCCACCCCAACTTTGGTTCAGAATCCCCCAACTTTGGTTCAGAATCCCATGAGGGATTCAAACCACGCACCGGTTGGGAACAAAAATCCCATTCCGCAGTCGGTGACCAGACGAGTGCTGCTCGTTTGGCGGTGGCTGGCGGCTTTGGCAGGTAAGGAATTAAGGATTAAATGTCGTAGGTATGTAGAGAAATATAAAAATACTGTGAGTATGAAAAGAATACTGACTAAATGTCGTGGGTAGCAGCGGAATTTAGCTAAACTAAACAAATAAAAAAGTTTCTAAGATATTATAAATAATACTAGATACGATAGATGAAGCAGATTTTTTTTATCAGTTATCAATATTTTAAATATGAAAAAGGTTATGTAGAAAAAGAATTATATCTATGTGCAAGAGGTCGAAGTTTTAAATTAGACTAAGTCATTAGATTCTTTCCTAGAAAAAAGAAAGAGGAGGATACTTCTAATATACTTTCAAGTTAAAATTATTTATATCTTAAGTTTGGAATTGAACATTAATAAAAAAATCGAATGTTCCACTTATTATGTGTGAGGGGTGATTGAGTGCAGCCAGGTACATGACGGCGAACATGCGTCGGGCCAAAAAAATTATTTTTTATTTCTATTTTATAAATACGTAAAGCTAGGTGTATTTAACCAATAAATCAAATTTTATCAAAAATTGAATGCTTTTAAGTTTTTTTTAAACACGGTCACGTTTTCATAATTGTACAAGTCAAAAAATTATGAAAATGCCATTGTGTTTTAAAAAGTACTTAAAACCATCTACTTTTTGGTAAAACTTGGTTTATAGGTTAAATATACCAGCTTTGTATGTTTATAAAAAAAATTTTAAAAAAAAATATTTTTAGAGGTACCATGACCCATCGGATCACCCTTCATTATGTGCTACTTAGAAATGGATCTCTTACATTATACTCTAGATGTATGCATTCTGAATTTCTGATAGATTTGGGAAGAATTTGGGCTTGTCATTTTTAGGCCAATCGCATGAGTCCGCGGAGCATGACGCACCTGCTGATGATTTAAAAAAAGAAAAATATGTTATGTGAATAATTTTTTTTAAAATAATTCTTTTTATATCCATAACAATTGCACATAATTCATAATATACCAATAATATTTTGTAAATTCTTTTTGTACCTATAATATTTTATCCTAAATTCCTCTCATGCCCACATCATTAAAACCATCGTTATCTACCCCATTGAAAAGACAATTTTGCCCAATTAACATTTTTTTAAATTGAGATAATTTAACCTTAACATGACTCAATTGATGGTAGTAAATCATTAATATGAGTTATTAAATAATTCGAAAGTCATATTAAGGTTGATTTATTTTAATTAGAAAAAATTTAAAAGGGCAAAATCATCTTTTCAATGAGGTAGATAACGGTAGTTTTAACGGCGTGAGTATGGAAAGAATTTAGGGTAAAATGTTATGTATATAAAAGCAATTTACTAAATGTTATAGTTATATTAGGAATTATATGCAATTGTTACAAGTAAGAGGAATCATCTCAATTTTTTTATAGCAGTTTGATCATAATTTTGAAAATAGCAAATAACCCTCTTATAGTTGGAGACTATTTACAAGTATATTTATGATATTAATTTTATGTTTTAAAATTTCAGAATACCCTCATCTTTTTTTTTTGTAACTCTTAAACAACATATTTCTCGCTGGGCCACAGGGCATACAATACGCCAACCTTAGGTCTAGTCACGCCTAAGTGCAATTTTTTTATTGCATTTTTTCCTGTTGTAGGGATTTTGCAAATTACCTTTGGGGGTGGGGGTGTTACAAAAATTCTTCCTATGTTATGAGCTTTGTGAAGATGTTTGATTTTAATACTAATTGTCATATTGTATAAATACCAATAAATAAATATTTCATGCTAGTAATATATTGATCACTTCAATTAGTTTTTTTCTTAATTCCAAATACCATAAAGTCAAGTAATTTAGACCACTGGCATTTCAATTTTTATTCTTTAAGAAAAATTCCTTGTAGTAATGATAATTTTTTTTGACTAGTTATTTTAATAATTTTCTTGTTTTCTTATTGATTATGAAGGTAATCCCTCGAGCGATTTATTTTTAAAAATTTTAAATAGTATAATAATGTAATTGAAATGTTCATGATTAATTAATAGAAACCTTTCTTTGGAAGAAATTAGCCAATTTTAGGATTTTGGTTTTTCCTTTTGAAATGTCTTGATAATATGCACTAGCAAGTTTTTTTTTTTTTTTGGGTATTTATATACATCATGTCATCCAAATACTACAATAAAACACATGCCTAACCTACACTATGGATGAAAATTTTTCATAAACCCCAAGATAGGAGGAAAATTGTAAAACCCTACAACAGGGAAAATTATAAACCCAAACCCCCATTATGGAGGAACTAAACTATAAAAATTTCACTTATGATACCTGCAATCGGTTGTTTTTGAACTCCTAACCTTACCCATGTATGATCGAAGAAGTTACCGTGAGACTAAACCCTTGTGGCTATGCACTTGTAAACGTAATGTTCTAAAAATTAGAAAAATTCTTTTTATATCTGTAACACTTGCTCATAATTTCTAATATATACATAATATTTTAAAAATTTTCTTATGTCGTAACATTTTACTTTAAATTCTTATCATATTCATACAATCAAAATAATTATTAATTACTTTATTGAAATAATGATTTTGCTCCTTCAAAATTTTCCTAATTGAAACTATTTAGTGTTGATATGATATTTGAATTGCTTGAAATTAATAATTTATCAATATTAATAAGGGTGTGTTTAGAAAATGATAAAACTTTTGAATAAAATTTTTTTGAGATAGAATAAAATGATGCAGTATGATAGGGATAATGATGAGGAGTAAATATAAAAAAATTAAAATAGATAGGTTAATTGTGTAGAAATGAAATAATTGAAAAATAGGGTAGTTGTATAGAAAGATAAAAAAATAATTAAAAAAATATGATAATTATGAAGAGTGAAAAATTTTTAATTAAAAGTTTTAATTTGAAAAATTTTACCCATTACCGAATATACCCTAAATCATATTAAAGTTGAATCACTTGGATTAAAAAAATTATGGATGAAACCATGAAAAAATATGGATGGGTAAATAGTTTTTTTAATGAGATAGACAAACATTATTTGACTGCATGGGTATAATACAAACATAAGATGGAATATTATAAGTATAAAAGAAAATTTTAAAATATTATAAATATAAGAATCATGAACAAATATCGTGGGCATACAAGAAATTTTCATGTCAAAAACTTTGAAAAAATGTATCTGCAAGCAGAGGAAACGACGGGGAGCGCACCAGCAGCAGTCGCCGTACACCACTTGCTACTTTTTCCGGCTCCTTTTGAGCCGAGGATGGCACATCGCATCGCAGGGCATGCGTCTCTCCTGACTCGCGAAGTCATTGCGTACAAATAAAAATTATCTAAGTTTTCTCCCACATTCGTCTGCCACCATCTTGGGAAAGCGGTCAGTGGCTTTTCTTCTTTATCTGGATGATGGGGATTGCCACTGGAGTCCAACATTTCATTGATTTCTGGAGGTTTTGAAGATCCTTACTCTTGGGGTCTGCTTCTTTCCCACTTATTATTACTATTATAATTATATTACTTTTATTTTTTACGATTATTTTATTGGTTTCTTCTTCTGGGAACGATGCTATCGCGCACTTGACTGGTGGATGCAGCCACCCTTTTGCTGCTTTGGCTGTAGAACAGTAGAAAGTGTAGTCTTCGTTTCTTGGAGATTTTATCCGGTAATGGAAATTGAGGAATGTCTCCATTTTACACTTGATTTTCAAGCCACTATTACACGATTCAGGCCATTGCACCTTTTCTGAATCTCACATTTTATTTTGGTTTCCTCCCGTTTCTTCTAGGCAATTATTTATCAAATTGGATTGCCTTCATTCTGCTCTTCCTCTCTCTTTCTCGTAAGTTTCTAATGATTTAGGAACTTTCTATTTCTGGGATATTTCTGCCTTGTGATTTTTACGGGCAGCCTGTTGTTGGATACGCCTGTTAGATATCAAAATTTGGTGGTATGTCGCCACATAATTTCCGTGGTTGATCGCCGCGATCAAAGGGTGGGTTCTGCTCCCAATGGAGTTTCATCCATCTGAGGATTTGTGTTTAACCGGGATTGTTGGATTGGGTCCTACCATTTTTTTCTTTCAATCATGGAATTTTCTTTTTGCATACGAGTACCACAGATGTCCATCTTTCGACGACTGGAAGCGTCGAATGAATTTTGGACGAAGGTTCAGAGGTCCTCTTCGGTCAGATTTAGTAGCTTACAAATGTTTCCGCTATCGTCTTTATATTTAGCAATTAGAATTTGCAGTGCTTGTTACAAATTGGATTTTTCCACTAGATAGGCAAGTTAAATACGTGAGAAGACGATGTTTAGCTTGTTACATGGATGGTCGTGATTTGTGAATGGGAGACTGGAGATTTTGCTGCATTTCTTCGGGTATTACTGAATCGTAGAACAATTTGTGAGAGTTGTTGCAATTGTTTGCAGGTTAGATCGACTGATAAGCTAATTGAGTTGGACATATGGGTTCCACTGTTGATGAAGATTGGGATGAGAATTACTCGGTTATAAGTGATAAGCCTGAAGTTGGTTTCTTGGATTTTGAGGAAGAACAATCAGTGCATGATTACGATCTACTTGAAGAAGGTCCTGTTGCCATATCAGTTCCATTCCCATTTACTGGAGGTAAACCACAGTCGGTGCGTATTGGAGAAACAACCGTAGATTCAATCTCTGTTAGAAACACTACTGATGAGCCAATCGATCTGTGGAGAGTAAATATATTCTCCTCAAATCCTGAAGGGACCTATACTCTTTCTGTGTTGGAACCTCCAACAGCAACATCTGACGTGGAAAGGATAAGAGAGTTCTTTGAGTCAACAACTCTAGAAGATAGAGTGCTTCAACCAGGACAGGTTCTTAAAATTTGGTTGTCTTGCAAACCAAAAGATATTGGCCTGCATACTGGTATTGTGCATTTTGATGCAGGAGATGAAAAGATTGAGCGGATTGTCTTTCTGTTGGCAGAAGACAAGGTTTCACAGTCATTAGCTTCAGACAAACCATTTTCAAGAGTCCCCAGAAAGAAAAAATTTTCCTGTGACCAATTTGTGCCAGGTTCTCGCCCTGCCAGATCAACTAATGGATATAAGCATTCTCTTCCCCCATTTCCAATACCACGAGAGGTTAGAATAATGATCGAGGACAAACGAGTCCCCGAAGTTCTTCTAGAAGGATTAAAGAGGGGAAACTATGCAGCTTTCTTCAGTAATTTGATCATAATGGAAGAACTCCATTTGGAGGTGAGTTGTGTTGTTGTATATGTTCTTCTGCTTGTTAGCTGGATTTCGGATCTGCTCTCTCATACTATGGCTTTGCTACTGTAGGAGGACATGAGAGCACATGACATGGAGTATGTCGTGATGAAGAGGATTGGCAAGCACTTCCTGGCACTTCAGGTCCCCGGACTGGCTGAGAAGCGGCCTTCACTTGTTTGTGGGGACTTCATTTTTGCCAAACCTGTGAATGAAGATTTAGACAGCACCAGTAAGCCATACCAGGTTTTTTCACATCTCTCTATTACGCTTCTTCATGAGTGGATTCTTTTTTTTTGTTGTTGTATTTCATGAGTGGATTCTTAATTAGTGTGGAACTGCAAATCTTTTCTTTTGTTGGAAATTTGAAACCCACTTATTCTATTTGGCCTAGAGGCTTTTTAGGATAGGTAGACTAGTTCAATCGTAGGAGGGTGTATGTCCATTATCTCTTGTAGTTCAATCCTTGCAAATGGATCCTAGCTACTAAGGTCCGTATTATCATGTCAAATTAGATGGTCACATCTGTCTGATGAGATAATTTGGGGTCCTTCCTGTGGACCGGGCCTCTGTTGCGAGTCTTTATCACCAAAAGGGTGGTTCTGAGTGTTGATGTTTGCTGTGTCAATCAAATTACAGATGAGCAATCACCATTTCATACAAGGTGGTTTTTTAATTCTAATCTGCAGATCAAGCATTATGTTCATCTTTTCATAACTAATGTTTGGCAATTGACCTGTACAGGGGTACATACACAGGGTTGAGGCTGATCAAGTGTTTCTTAAGTTTGCAAAAGAATTTCATGATATTCATTGTGATGGAGATCTCTACAATGTTAGTTTTACTTATAATAGGGTGAACATGAGAAGATTGTACCAAGCTGTTCAAGCGGCAGAATGTTTAGGAACTGAAATTCTATTTCCATCCTACTACTCCAAGAGAAGGGCAATTAAAATACGCCCTATTGTGCCATTGAGCCAAAGTCTAAACGAAGAGCAGCTGTCCTCTGTTGAAATGATCCTTGGCTGCAAGGGCACTCCCCCTTATGTAATCCATGGACCCCCAGGTACTGGTAAGACATTGACTATGGTTGAAGCAATCTTGCAGCTGTATATGACCAAACCGAGAGCAAGGATTCTTGTCTGTGCAGCTTCAAATAGTGCTGCTGACCACATATTGGAGAAGCTTATTGATAAGGAGATAGGTGTGGTTCGAAAGAATGAAATATTTAGGCTGAATGCACCGACCCGGCAATATGAGGACATCAGATCTGATATAATACCATTTTGTTTCTTTGAGGACATGGTTTTTAAATGTCCTCCTTTCAGAGCCTTGACGCGATATCGAATCATCATATCTACATACATGAGTTCGTCACTGCTCTATGCAGAGGGCATTCCTAGAGGCCACTTCTCCCATGTTTTCTTGGATGAGGCTGGCCAAGCCTCAGAGCCTGAGACAATGGTACCCCTTGCTAATATTTGGACAAAAGACACTGTTGTTGTCCTAGCTGGTGATCCAATGCAATTGGGTCCTGTTATTTTCTCAAAAGATGCAGATCAATATGGGCTGGGAAAATCATACTTGGAGAGGCTTTTTGAGTGCGATCTGTATAATGGTGAGGATGAAAATTATGTAACAAAGCTTGTCAGGAACTACCGCTGTCACCCTGCAATATTGGAGCTTCCTTCAAAACTTTTCTACAAGGGAGAATTGATAGCCTGTAAAGAAGGAGAATCTTCCTTATCAGAGTGGGCTGAGCTACCTAACAAAGGTTTCCCTGTTCTTTTCGTTGGCATTCAAGGCTGTGATGAGAGGGAGGGAAGTAACCCATCATGGTTTAACCGCATTGAAGCAAGCAAAGTGGTTGACATCATAAACAAACTGAGGGATAATATGAATGTCAGCGAGAATGATATTGGAGTAATAACTCCTTATCGTCAGCAAGTTGTTAAACTTAAAAAGGCCCTTGAATTGCAGGGCATGGAGGATGTAAAGGTTGGGAGTGTTGAGCAATTCCAAGGGCAGGAGAGGGAGGTCATTATTATATCGACTGTTAGGTCAACAGTCAAACATAATGAATTTGACAGAGTGCATCATCTGGGATTCCTCAGCAATCCAAGGAGGTTTAATGTGGCCGCCACTCGAGCTAAATCCTTGCTTGTTGTGGTTGGAAACCCTCATATTATCGCAAAGGTTCTGTATACTTTTGATCTGTTGGATTTAGAAGTTATCTCATCTTTTCAGTTTTATGTTCTGATATTTTTATTTGTTGGCTCCCCATTTCTTCATTCTCTTGATTGTTTCTGACATATGACGTTTGTGAATGTTGCACCCTCCATAGCTGATGGCGTCAATGCCACTTTAGATGTGATTGTATATTTCAATCTAGAGAAATTGGTTTCATCTCCATGCATGTTGCTGGTTTTCATGAGGAGCATTGACCATGTGCCTATGTAATTGGATTCTTTGGTTCCTTGTTTATCTGTGACATTCTGAGACGATTTTACAGTTCTGATGACACGTATAACTTGATTTTAAATGTTTATGTGCAGTATATGTTGTCAATTGAATTTCATTGCTTTTTGTGCATGGAACTTAATGATTTCTTTACATTTTTTTTTTTTTTTGCAAGAAAAAATTAAAATGGATCTGAAAATGTTGGTTCTATAAATCCATGGTTTGTCTATGCTGTTATAAATTTTTTTTTCTAAATTGAAATTTTTTCTGAAGAAGTTCAAAGGATTTATGTTATTAAAAAAAGAAAAAAAGAAAAAAGAAGCAAGGCACTAGCTGCAAACAACAGCCTTCCTACTGCTGGTTTTTCTGGTGGGTTGAACTATTTATTTGCCTATGCTAAAAGTTTGTTCTTGTTCTTTTCCGTCTCTGAATAATTACCTATTGTTTCTTAAGCTAATCTTGTTTTCAGTCTCTTTGCAGTTGCATTTCCAGACTAGTAGAATAATGGATTACTCTGAAGTGAGAAAATTCATGCATGATAATCAGATAAAGAACTTCTGCACTAAAATAAGACTAACATATAGTCATATGGAGGTTTGTCGAACTAGGTGTGTAATTAATCTGATTTGTTGCTCAACAGTAAGACGTGGACTACGGAACTTCATAGCCAGAAATATATGGAAGCATAGGCAATTTTCTGATTGATAGTCACGGTGTGTGATAGAAAAACATTGTAGAATGATAATTTAAATTGTATTAACTGAAACTACTGATATAGCATCTGCAGACATGCTAGTGCTTGAGTGGACAAGAGGGGCCACAACCTCAGCAGAGTCCATTGAACTTGTCATTATTTTTCTGAATGCTCACAAAGTTGTTTGTTATTTGCAATATTCTTCATTTTTTCTTGCTATTTTCATAGACAATGAACCAGAACTGTGCTTTGCGGTTGGGGAGGGGTGGGTCTGTTAGTCTGTTTCCCAGTCTTATGGAACTCTCTCTTAACTAGTGCAATTTTTGTTCTGTGTTGCATTTTGTGAAGGCATATTTTTCATATCTCAGATGGGATGGAATCTCTCATTTCCTAAAAACACTTCTATTTTCAAAAGATAATAACCTACTTTTAATATTTCCAATACAACTTTTCCCAATCTCTATACACATTTTCCATTCTCAACACATAACAACACCTTTTCCATCCTTAATCCTCATCTCATTCTTATTCCATCCAAGTTGTCGAGAATGAGATCCACCGACATCTTTTGTCCTTTCCCCCCCCTGTTTTTTTGTATAAAATTTTCTAACTACACCATTTTTGACATCCTTTTTTACCCCTTTGGTTGTCTTCATGACTTCTAATTGTTCTTGACAGATTTATTCCACTAAACTTCCTCATAGAAATTGATGATGCGTCTTGTATTGGGCAGGATCTGCACTGGGACAAGCTGTTACGGTATTGTTCCGACAACAACTCCTACACAGGATGTCCTCTGCCTCCACCAGAAAACAATGATGATGCTGACAGAAGCCTGGGCAACGAGGGTGCTGGCCAAGATAACACCTTACCTTCATTGTCTGATGGAGCAGAATGGGAAGATGACATTCCTAAACCTGTCACAGATGAAGCTGAATGGTCTGATGGCTGGTGCTAAACACTTTTGAGTATTCATCATGGATTGTGCATTTTTGACAAGTTTTTGGGGTTTTTCTCTTCCCCATTTTGGTTGCTGCTATTGATTGTGGCATGTTGGTAGTGGAATAGGATGAAAATTTTGGCGGAGAACACAGCAGATGATGCTAGTGTGATTAACTGCCATGTGAACATTGGTTAAAGTTGGCGAAAGCGAATGACATAGGCATTTCATCATTTCAATATTGGTGTATGCAGGTAAGTCACGATGATCCAGATGTGTGACAGAGCACATGCTGATCTCAACTACAAAATTTTGTAATCTGTCTTGGATGGGTCTAACTTTTAATCATCACTGGCGATCCCATACGGGCAAACCGGGTGATTTATGGGCGATTTTTTTTTTTTTTTTTAGATATATGAGCAACATCTGCAAATTTTCCAACGTTAAATTTGTTAATTTTTTGAATTTATTCTGTACGCGCCTATTTCATTTATTAGCAAAAACTGTCTAAAGAAATTGCAGAATTTCATACGGGAAAGGATATAGGTAAGGCCTACAAATTTACTTGAAAATAATTTTTACACAAGAAACGGATCCTTTAATCATTTAGCAATGATTCAATCTAGCATAGTTGACGCAACGGCTTTTTAAAATTGTAATTGTATGTATATATATATATTTAAGATCTAAAGCATTTACCATGATCATTACTCTTCTTACAAGAGTGATGACCCGCATTTATATACTTTTTAAATTTTTTTATTTTTTATGATAATGTGGGTTCCAACGTATGTAGTTTACATACTTAATGTTACAAATTTTTGATATATGTAAATTGATGATAAGATCTTTGACGTTGAAAATTTCTGAATATCCTTTTATTAACGAATCATTTCAAACTGAGTAGACGCTGATGCAACCTCTCATCCTAAACCATCAAACCAGGTGCGTCATGGAAACCACCTGCTAACAATGAAATCTCAGGAGTTGCCATGGATGGCTTAGTGGGACGAGTTTCTGCCTCATACAGCTCGGGGCCAAGACCCGGGGAAGTTTAGGAGATATGGGGAGGCCCAGAAGCTGCCGGTCGGGACGGACAGGAAACGGTGCGGGGATTAGCTTGTGAAGAAGCTTGCTTCTTCCTCCCCCGCCCAAAAAAAATCCGACCTTGGTCGAAATCAGCTATGGAAGATTAGGGGCATCTTGGTCATTAAAGTTTTCAGCCAATAGATTCTTCAACGGTGCGAGCATAAGAGGCGTTTTTTTATGGTGTCACCCATCTTAGATGATTAGGCACCTGATGGCTGCCTCAATCTAACATTTAATTCTCATACCTTTCTCTTACTAAAATACTACTGATTTTCAAAAATCAAAATTAATATACGAAAATATCTGAAAATGGTAAAACTTGGTATACATATTAAATATATTTAGATTAATAGTTTATAAAAGTTTCAAAAAAATTAAAAAAATAAGTTAAAGCACATGGGTGCACCGAAGCTAAATGCATCCTGGTGCACTGTATCAGAGCCTTTCAATTCCTGCAAACAAACTTTTTATTTTCACTACGATCTCTCTTTATCCAATACGTGACTACTTTTTCCTGTTTCTAATACTTTTCCAATTCCTAATATAAAATTTTCATTCACATCCCATGCCCTCGTATACTTCCAAACACCTTAGTACCATAAGACTCTTCACGCCAGGAAGCAATTCAGTCGTGCATGTACTAAAAAGTGAATTGATACATTTGTCAGGTTTGAACCCTCATCTTAATGATTATACAAAACTCAATCCATTCATCATATTCATACCATCCAATTAACAAAAACGGATTAATAAACATACCAAAAAAAATTAAAATCGCAATCTTACTTGGGCGACATCTTTAAAAGAATCTATGAATTTTTTAAATTTATTTGAACCAATTAAATAATCTATTAGGACGTTAGAAAAGAACATACAAACACTATTTCAGGTGGGATGAACACTTAAAAAAAAAAAGAGATTTTCCTTCGGAAAAAAAGGGTGACATTTTACATTAAAAAAAAAAGTGAGATGAACACTCTTAAAAGGTTTAGACGTTTGATTTATAATTTGCCGACTGTATTCTCAACGAAACAGTTTTAATAGGTTAAAGATTCACGCGATTTTTTATTTTTTAACATATATAAAATTTTTGTTGGGATGATTTCTTTCGTTTCTAAGTACATGCATAATATTGAAATTAATAAATGGATTAGATTTTAATCAATCATCAAAATGGGGTCAAACATATGACAAATGTACCATGCTTCCCCTTCGCATGAATGTAAAAGTATTATGACGATTTTAGTTACTTGCCAGACTATAAAATAAATATGATTTTGACGGTTTTTAACATGCAATATCCAAAAAGACAATTCATCAGATGACAAAACCAAATCTTCATTAAGCCCACGCAAGAACCACATGTAGGTGCCTTTGTTTTCAATTATCCTGATAAGTCGAGGTCAGCTGTTGGCGTACCAATCCATTCCATAAATCGATGCTCAAGACAATGAATTTCAGCCAACCTGTGATTAGTTTTTGTAAGAACGCCTACATAGAAAATTTGAGGCTGCATCGTTCTAATTCTCATCCCTAACTTGATGAAGTAACAGGGTTTGTCTGAACAATAGCAAATACAAGTAGGGAAAAAAAAAATTCTTAGATTTTACAAGGATACAATGCATGCATGAGAAGACATTCTAGTCACTGGATATTGGATTTACCTCAAAGCAGTAACAAAAAAAATTCGCTTTCGAAAAACAGTCACCCTAAATGTATAACTTCCTGAGTTGAAGTCTCATTTGATTTGAGTAGCACAGCTACAAGACTTCCAGTGTTTGGCTATTTTAAAATGTCCTACAAGGCAACTTATTCTGATTAGACAACATGAAAATCAAGGCGGCTCCCATTGATTGAAGAAGATTGAAGACATACCTAGATTCAAGACACTTATCCTCATCCCTGCCCCTCCACTGCTGAGTCCTGAAACTCGTATCAGACTATACTCAAGCCAGGAAAAAACAAAAAACAAAATAACACAAGACCTGCCCCTTAATTGCTGACTAATGAATCCTGAAACTTTAGATCATAGTAATCTTGGGCTAGAATTGCAAGTCGTCCCATTGAATATTGTATTTATTCATTTGAAACATTAAGAAGACCAGGAGGTGTTGAATTTCATAACTTTGGCATTATCTTACAGGATACACGATATCCTATGGGGCCATGAGTCCTTCGATTGTGTGCTGAAGGGATTGTGCCCAGTCAACTCTAAATAACAGAGTCTGTAATGTCTTCATCACATCATAGTCTGGGTCAAGCTTCCGCTGCCATCCCTGTAGACAAGGAAAAAAATAACAAAATAGGAAGAGTCACGATCTTGTTCACTAACTATTTACCCAGAAAAACCAATTGCATATGTGTCAGACAATCCAACTGCAGTTGCAAGTATATAGATTTCTGATACAACTCAAGGCTAAAAGAATGCATTCAAGGGATTTTTGGTGTCAGATATGATCAGCTCCACCTTTGTGTATTAAAGATAATAGAGCCTAGCAATACACTTGGATATCATGCGTTCGACTCCTGAAAACTAGAATGAAATTATTGGTAGGTAAGTGCAGAGACTCCATTAAGGTGGAAGGGCTGACCTGAAAGCTGGATTAAAATTATGGGCAAGTGAATGCAGCCACCCTGCTGATTAAAATTGGTCAATGTCACTAGATTAGGGCACCACTAGGGAAAAAGTCTACCATTGAGCTTGGGCTAGTGTCTACATTCAAGGGATTTCTGGCGTTTGATAAGATCAGCTCGAGCTTTTCTTATCAATTTCAAGCAAAGTAATGGGATTAGGGGCAACAAAAAAAGTAAACTGCCATGGAGGAATGCCAAGAATCAATAAAACACATTTGAGACAGTTGCAGATTCATAGATATCAAGCTGAGTGAAAGGATTACGCAAAAACAAGCAAACCTCCATGGAGGAATGCCAAGCATTAAAAAAAACCATCAATAGCAGCAAGGCAGAAATAAACCGAGCCATTGTGTTCCATAATATATGAAAACATCAATACAGAAAAACCAAAGGAGAGCCACAGCTCAAGCCTCCAAAAGTTTTTTTTTTGGTAGAAAACACCAAAAACAACTTTATTAAAAAGAGAGGCCAAGATAGACAGTTATGCAGTAGAACTTACATTTGCTGCTAAGTTCTTAATTTTTACAAGGCAAAATGATTATGGGGCAATTTTCATCAAAACTCAAAAGAAAATAAAATAAATATAGACTTTGCAGTCTCCAAAGAAATATCCTCAATCGAAAGAAATGAATAAAGGGCCTTTATAAAAGGAAAAGAAGATGCTATTGACTTGGCATGATTCTCCAGTCTATTTTGATGGGAACAATTCTGAGAACAAGAGGTGAAAATTACAATTAAAAAAAGCTAAAGTTTAATAATAGAAAATGCAGACTAAATCCTACAAATTCCTTCGACCATCACAGCATCTAAGAGTTTCAGTGGCTAAGGACAGCATCCCCTACCAATAGTTTTAGCATAGTGATTGCTTAAACGTTCAGGCCTTCAAGGCCCAATGAATTCTCTCGAGAATGAATTATGGAGAAACTGAACACTTTCCTTAAGGTTCTATTGCTTCAAAACCATCTAATCTAAAAGTTGCCTGAAATGGATGGACAGATTCATGTCACTTGGGAAGGACGATGATCAGACTTACAAGCTTTTAACATTGCTTTCTCAAATTGTTATTGCTTAGTGAGTAGTCCCAAGTGATCATAAATAATGGAAATTGAGAAAAAAAAACACATCAGAAAGAGAGAGATGCTACCTCAAGGACCAAAATTGTAACCATCACAGTACATACATTGCCATCTATATTGACTCTGTGTCGCCGGACTTGCTCAAGTAACATATGCATGCATTCAGCTGGATGCACAAGATCACCTTCTGGGGTTCCCCAAAAATCGAATGACTTCTTCACTTCCTAATTTTCAGACCAAAACTTGATGTATTTAAATTTTGAAATATGTTGAAAATTTCAAGCATGGACACAAAAAACTGTGAAGACGCAAACTAACGAAGCATGAAATAGAAAATAGTGTGTTTGAGGTATATGCATGAAAAGGTCAATGTTCATTCTCTTTTTTGTCCAAATTAATGTAACATAATTATTCATGTGAAAATAGTCTCATTTGTTTTCTATTTCTTTTTTAATCAAGGAAGCCCATCTAGCTGATCATTAGGATCATCTAGCTAATAAACTCCTTCCCCAATGATGCCCAAGTTTGCCGATCACCCACCCACAGTACGAACTGTCAATTGCACATCCCTGCATTATCGTCAATGGAGGCCAGCCGTGCCATGATTTAGTCGTTAAAGACCTGTACCAGCTGAAAATTCTTGAGCAAAAACGGCCTTCAAAAAATAATTTGAATTTGGAGAATTTTTAACAGTACTGACTCATGTTGAATGCCTCTGACAAGCATAATTGTCAGTATGCTGCATTGGCCAATAAAGATAAATGCATCCTCTGAACTAACCTACATCAATATGGGTGTAATATATCATTTTTGAGAATGTGGAAGTGGCTAAGATCATCAACAAACAGAATACACTGGCAATATTTCAGAGCCAGAAACAACAGAAATTTCCGTTGTGCTTCCATCAAGGAAAAGGACATTACGTACTTCAATAAAAGCTTTTGGGTTTGGGCAATTTTGTCGTTTTGACAATCTTAATGTGGACTCCGCAGCAGTGACACCATCTCTAAGAGCAACAGCCTTAAAAAACTGCATTAAATTGGCACGATCACTACCAGAAAGCTCTGCTGTCATGCCCACATCAAGGAAAATGACATGAGGCCTGGACTTGAACAGTCGTTTCCCTGAAAACCTGGCATCTGCTACTCGAACAAGGATGTTGCCTGGATGCATATCTGCATGTATAAAATTGTCCACCTGAAAATGAATCAGGTGTCAAAAGATGATAAAGCAAAATTGTTACCTTGATAGATTCATTACAACATTGTTAACACAAATGGTGAAGGAAAAATAGAAGTGACACGGCTAGAATTCAGCATGAAACAAGAAAGTCCAATTTTATTGGCATTATAAGACATTCAAAGGTTTGATCTCAACTATCATCCACTTGAATAGGCTGAAATAATATAATCAGGGAGTCGGAGATAAAGTCATACTCCGTACACTCTTTATTCTCCCTCAAAAGTTTTACTTCACTATGTGAGAAGATGCATGTCATAAGAATAGGTTAATGAACCCACATTCAACAAGAATCACCATCATTTGCTCTTTTCCTCCGCTTCTTTTCTACCTTCTATTCCCTTTCTTTCCTTCTTTTTTGAATCCAGCCAAATTTTAAGTCAGGCTCGGAAAATCCAGCCAGATCCAGCAATAAATCCCACTGGATCAACAGGCAGCCCAGGCAGTTAAACTAGTCACAGAACTCAAGGCAAACAAGCTGGATTCTCCAGTGTAAACATTACTTTTGTATAACTATATCACTAGACTGACACAGAGATCACTGCCTCATGGTTTCTAAAAACAGATGTGACATGAAACCATTTGTAGGCACAAGATTACTCTTGTTTTCGCTATGGAGATGATTTGAAAATGAGTTAAAGGAAAAAAAAAAACCTTAATAAAATCATGTGCTTGGTGCAAAACTTGAGACTACAGAACAGTACACATGATCAAATACCCTATGGGCTGTCCAAGTTTGTCACTACCCATTGAATTAATTTTAAATGCTTTCTTTCAGCCACCTTGGATCACTAACAATTGATAGAGGAGTCTGACAGGTAAAAGGGGTTTTAATAATAAGGAATGATCCTGTTAACCCGAGCTAAGCAAATGTCTCACTTAGCCTACCTTAAAAAATTCATTTACAACACTTTTTTTTAGCTTTTTTCTTCATACATTTGTTTATCTAAGAGTATTCAACATGTAAATCAAGTTTTATCATTTTTGGATATGATGTTTAAAAATCTCAAAAAAATATATAAACATATTTAAAAATGGTAAAACTTGGTTTACATGTTAAATACACTCAGATAAACAAGTGCAAATGAGTTTTTTGAGGTGAGCTAATCGAGACATTTGCTTAGCCCGAGCTAACAGGATCATTCCTCTTTAATAATCTGACATGCAAGACCACTTCAAATGTCAAACTCAGAGGATATACTGAAGGAACCACAGTTGTTATCCTTAGCATTTTCCAACAGGAGAAAAACAATTAGGACAATTCACTTGAAATTCAAAGGAATCTGATTAAGCTGGGAACCATTTGTAATGAGTGCCCAAGAAATGAAAATATAATGACTAGTCACTTGTTCTTTCCCCTTTATTTTATGAGTCCTTCCTGCAATCCAAACATATGGTAGAGTTCTCTATAATGCATATAGACAGTTAGTAGGAGAAAATTAAACTAATAGCACGTAAAAAGCTAAATAATTTGAACCAGATAGAAAGCACACCAGAAGCATCTTTAGTAGTGCATGAGTCCCAATGTGAGCAAGAGCACGTTTAGTTCGAGTATTTCCTTCAAGTTTGTTAACATAGTATGAAATGCTTTCTCCTGACTCATATGTTTCTACCAAAACTGCTGGATGCACAAGTGGATACAGAGGCTTTGGAAAGGATACATCCTTCCATCTGCGGAAATTATAAATAAAGCGATTCAACTGGGCTGCTTCCCTTGCAAGATCAACTTGGGACATCATGAAAACAGAAAATTGTTGAATACTCTCATCCAGTCTCAACCACTTCAGTGTAGGAATGAACTTAGAAATTTTTGCAATAAAATCAATGATTGCAAAATCCCTCCTTATTGATTCACCTACTCCAGGATGCCTCACTTTGACTGCAACTAGGATAGGTTTTGCCTGCCTTCCAGGATATCGAAATCGCAGAGAAGCCCTATGCACTTGGGCAACACTACCAGAGGCCACGGGGATTTCTTCAAAATCTTCAAAAATTTCAGAAATCTTGCGACCAAAGGCTTTCTCAATGGTCTTCTTAGAATAAGCAAAACTATGTGCTGGTGCTTGCTTATGAAGCATTGCCAGATCATCACACAGATCTCTAGGAAATAGATCAGGTCGTGTTGCTGCCCATTGTCCCCATTTAATAAAAGCAGGGCCTGCTTTTTCTAGGGTAAAGCTGATAAGTTGAAGCCATGTCCTCCTAAATTGACTGCCTAAAGAATCTGCGAACGGAGCCATTGCTATAGCTGGTGAGAACAAAATTGCCAAATACACTGTTCGCAAAATTAAAATAACACACTCTAAAATTGAAAAAATTAAAGATGTGAAGTAAACATGTCTGGCTTGTGCTTGTCCATTCAGCAAATTCCTTACTGGATAATAGCCTGAATCTGCCCATGATTTTTGTGTCCACACAGCCTCTCCAACAATAATAGAAAGAATACCAGAAGCTATGTGGGATCTGGAAAGGGCCAAGCTCACAGCACATGCAATCTTACTTATTGGTGATTGAGCCCCACCACCATAACAACATATATGAAAGAGCTGTTTCCAAATAACATGATAACGATAAGCCAAAGGGTGACTTGCTAAATGAGTCTTCCCAACTTTCTCAGCTGAAAATGCATGGTGCTCTCTGATAAAAAATTTTGCCTCCAAATGCAATTTGCTTGAGGGAAAACCCAATCTGGCTGCAACAAGCATCCCATGGTTCCTTGTGACTGAAGGGTTGGATGTTTGCTTTGTAACAATAGAATTCCAGACTCCTCTAATGTTTCCAAATGCGAAAAACCTGGTAGCCAGAGAAGAGTTAATCTTCAACTTTCAAATCACGTGTTAGCATTGCATCTTAAACAGAGGAACTACACAATGTTTCATAGGGGACTTAACCAAAGGGAAGAACCCACTTTTGTACCTCTAAATTTCAATCAAGTAGACCTATAATGATTCCTTTCAGGATAATCCTAACCATCCAACTATGCCCCACCTAATAAGGGCAATTCGATACAAACTATCCATTTTTATTCACCACCAAGACTCTGGGGAAAATGCCCTAAAAGCTCCATATGGGAACTTTGTATCGAGCCATTGATTGAAGAAAGAATAATATGTCGCACAACCACACAGGAAACAAGAGCTTTTTCAAACCTAACAATACAGATGGAGATCTGCCAACCAACATAGTTGTAGATGTCAGAGATCTGACAATTTTCAAAACGGTAACCAAAATACAATAACCTTTGCATCCAATATTCAAATTTATTTTCTAAAAATTTGAATTTCTCTTGGCATTGTATATGTGCCAAGCTTCCAGTTGATGGGATGATAATATCCCCCATCTGAGGACATAAAGATCCATAAACAAAAGTAAAATTGTTAAAACAGAACTGTGACATGAATTGTTTTAACGTCTGGTTCAAGTTCAACCGGTTCAACTGTTGATTCAACTGTTTTAAACCATGCAACGAGCATAATATAATGATATGTCTACATTAAATATTTTTAATTCATTTGAAATTAAAACAGATAACTTATAATGTTCATAAACGAGGTTACAAATCAAATAACATGGAGATAATATTTGTGAAAGAGTACAATAATTATGATAGATACTTAAGAAATTAATGTAACAAATGAGTGAATAACTTATATCTTTTTTATGGATGAGGATGGCAGAAGAGATTGCAAAAGTGCCAGCTGTGTAAACACATAAAGGAAGCTAGTTGAAATTAAGGCAGACATTATGGATTGTTGCAAAAATAGGAAAACATAACATGAAATACACTGTGCAATATGACTGTCACTAATCTTTGGACAGCTCTGATCCTACACACTTCAGTGCCCCCACTCCCAGGATCAATTATATATACTTTTTGCATTCATGTTGGCCCAAACATGAAGATTTCATATATAAAACTTTACATTTTTATTTTATTTTATATTTTTGAATTTTAAAAATGAAAAAAAAAAACCATTTTCCATGCCCCTGCAATGAAAAGTGCATTTTTTTTCATTTTCAAAATTCCAAAAAATAGTAAAAAATGTAAAATTGCATATATGCAATCTTCATGCTTGGGCCCCCATAAGAATGACAAAATTTTTTTAAAATGGCTCTGGAAGCGGGAGCATTGAAATTCAATATTCCCAAGAGCATAGGTTCAGATCTCATCTATGGAATTAGGAACTTATTTCCAATGTAAGATGAATAGATGCCAGGCAGATGATTTTTTGTATTATATATTCTGGAGTTCTGGGTGTGAAGAATGATCCATTGATGGTAATTTTCAATTTCTGAAACTTTGTTTATTGTAGAGAACCAAGTCACAGTTCTGTCAGTTATTCTGGTTTGCCATCCAGTTTACAGTCAGAATGGTTTTCAAAATTTTCAGAGACTGTCCATCAACCGGAGTGCTCCCTCACTATTTGACGGTATTTCTACCACGTGGTAAGGTCCAGTTTTCGCAACATTGAACTAAAGAAGGATTTGATCATGCAAGACATGTAAATATATCACAGAAACAGCCTGGTTATCACAGTACAGATAACCAGCCACACTTTACAATATCAACCAGTTCAAATGGCAAAGGAGCAGTCTGGTTTTCACAACATTGAGCAAAAGAAGGATTTGATTATGCAAGAATTGTAAATATCAACCTGGAGGGGTTTATCCACTTGGAGGTGAATCATAACAACAATGAAGATTCCCGCCAGGAATTTTAGGGGAAATAATTATGGGACTGTCATGATGATAGAAAGCTGCTTTGCCACAAACATAGATGATTTCGGTAAATGCCAGCTTTTTCTGGATACTAACAGATTTTAGGTTTCAGAACTACAAGCAAGTCAATATATGACATATCAGACGCAGATTGCAAGGAACCAAATCCCTCATCCTCAACTCTGATGAACTGCCAGTTATGATGTTCCATCTCCACATTCATTCCAGTTAAACCCCAAAAGATTTAGTCCATAGGGTAATTCCACACACCCATGAAATCCTGAATTTCAATAGCATTCACTGTTATTTGATAATCAAGTTGAAATAACTCAATTATGACTTCCTTCAGCAATTGCACTAAAAACTGGAAACTTTCAAGTGGGTCTGAGAATGGTCCTATAATAGTGAGCCTTGCCCATATCCGGACAATCATTCCCAAACGGATTACAATCCACCTGTGATCAAATTAAAGTTACTAGGACGCTGGCGACATTAGTTGTCTCGATTGGGGTAAATCAAATGGCCGAGATTGCAGGAGAATGCCTCGAATCCCAAAAGTTCAAATTATTGGATATGAACAGTACAAGACGATAGGTATGGCCCTAATTTCTTATATTTTACTCACTGTTTTGACTTTCCTCGATCGAAAAGGATGGAATGGCAAAAAAGCAAAAAAAAAAAGAAAAGATAAATAGGAAAGGGGTTTTGGCTCTGACCTTGACATGGAGAAGGGATCCGACTAGAACTCGATGGTTTCGTTTTCCTGCCACTGGCATTTTCTCCGGCTCAGATAGCAGAGCATTGTCGTCGGCAACTCTGCCTGGCACTCTTTTTTTTTTTTTTCGATCGGAACTCTGCCCGGCACTTCGAAAGGAAGAAATTCAACGTCAAAAATGTTACAGGGAGAAGATCACCACAGTCCAAACATTCGTAGGGTTTTTGCACATAAGGCCCTAAGACCATTAAAGTTCAACATTTGCAAATTGCAATAGATTAGAAGTGTTAACGGTTCGGGTTGGATGTGGTGGAGCATAATACTAATTCTAACTCATTTAAAATATCACAACACTAATCCATTTATTAACTCTTTTAAAAAATATCAATTTCAACCCATTTACAACTCATTTAATAAACAAGTAGGTGAGTTGTTAACGGGTCGTATAGCAAACAAATTGAAAGCCTAAATCTGGCAGATGATGGTCTCGCAGGGAGAGATGAGATGGTGTTTTTAGGACATAGGATATAGAAATAAAGCAAAAACGGAAAAATAGAATTACTACAGCAGTTGAAAAATAAAAATTAGGTGGTAAGAGAAAGATTTAACAGAAGAAAATAACCAAAGAGTTTACATTTATATATAATTTTGATGAGTTGAATGGATTAAACGACTTGCTAAACGGGTTGACAGGTTATAAAATCTTAAACCTAA
The DNA here is from genome assembly GCA_035584095.1 of Annona squamosa. Taxonomy (NCBI): domain Eukaryota; kingdom Viridiplantae; phylum Streptophyta; class Magnoliopsida; order Magnoliales; family Annonaceae; genus Annona; species Annona squamosa. The sequence continues at coordinate 24,281,977 of JAXCLR010000073.1, read as the reverse complement.
TCCATTTATTTAATTAAATAGTTAAACAGAATGGGGGATCATAACTCATTTATTCAAAAATCTCAACCGAAACTTATTTATAAACGATTGAACAAACGGGTTAGCGGGTTGACTGTGATCATTAACACCCATACAGTAAATGGTCTCAAGTTTAAAAAATTATTAGTAACGACTTAAATGCTCTTCTAATATCCTAAATAAATATAATATCCTTTTATTTTTAAGAAATTAGTGAAAAATTGACCTGCTAATGGATTTAACTAAACGGTTTACTATTTACTCATTTCATATTATAAGTTAATGGCATTAAGGGTTTGATTAAGTTATTCAACTAGAGGGACTAACCTGCGAATTTCTAAAACTTGAAGCCATTTGTTGTGAACATGAAATTAAAGGGTCAAAAAGTGACAATTTTTGCAAAATAGAGGGACGTATGCAAAAACTCTAACATCATCGTCACGGGTGCGTATTAGTGGATTGAGGTCGGGAACCTGGTTATTTTGGTAGCGTCTGCACCTTTCTGTTATCAGCGCTACATAACCATATGTCCTTGCTCCGGAAATTTTCACTTTAAACCTTCTAATTATATATATTTGTAATTTAATTCTTGAAATTTAGTATTAACATTTAAAACCTTGTAAACTTAATTCTTTGTATTTTAGAATATGGGCGTTCACGGTGTTTCAAAAACACCGTTAATATCTTGTAAAATATCTAAAATATCCTTTGCATTTTAAGCCCTTTTACTTTATATATTTGCATTCTAAACCTCAAAGTTTATTGTTGCATGTACATCATATTATGTACACCACCAGAGCACCAGTTAAGTATTTTATCACTAATAATTTCATATTTTCATATTAAGTATTTTATCACTAACAATTTCATATTTTCATATTTACTCATATAATATTATTACACCTAATATTTTTAACTAAAATTTTTATTTGATATTCTTTTAAAAATATTTTCATGACTACTCGTGCACAATTTACATTAAGCAATAAAAAATGATGGCAAGTATGCAACTTCTAATTACAAATTAAAATTAAAGATTTTAATAAATTTATAATTAAAAAGATCAGGTAAAATTCAAATCATAGTAGTATATACTAGATATATCAATGCTTAAAAAATATCACTAGCTAATAAGCAACAACACTGTTAGGAAGGTAAGATGCGCATTTGTCATCTACTTATATTTGAATCCCACCATTGGATTTCCATGTATATTAGGAGCTTAGTTTCCTACGTAAAATAGGTAAGAGTCTATTATCTCCTAAATAAATGAGTGAGAATTTGTTATCTCCTTAGTTAATAGATGAGAATATGTTATTTATCTTTAACTCCATTGTAATATGAAATGAAATATAACATATACTCTCAATATAAAAAAAAATATTACCACTGGATAATAAGAGTCAAGCTGCCAGTTGTTTAACAATTTGACATGAGTTCACACAAAAATTAAAACACATTTCTTTTGATTGTTGACCTAGATATGACTTTACGATATAGTTTGATATATGTTATGACCTTTTTTCTCTTTTCTGATATTTTCTTTACTCATTTTTTCTTTTACTCATTTTCATATAATAAAATAACTCATCTTTCATATTATTTTTGTTCATCTATTTCAATGCTCTAATAAAATACAGTGTCCATTTTATATTGACGAAAAGGAGGGGAAAATAATTTTAAATAAAATTTTTAGTTAAGAAATGTAAGTGTAATAATATTACGTAAGTAAAAGTGAAAATATGCAAATTCTTAGTGATTAAATATTTAAACTAGACTTCAATTGTGCACATAAGATGATGCACATACAATGACTAACTTTGGGGTTTTAAATCCGAATATGTAAAGTTAAAGGGTTTAAAATACAAATGGCCTTTTCGATTATTTAACACCGTGAGAGCCAAAGTCTAAATTGCATAGAATTAAACTTTGTAAAATGACTCATGAGATGATGTACATGCAATGAAAAATTTTATGAATTTAAATGAAAATATGCAAAGTTAGAGAGTTTTAAATGCAAAAGGCTTTTTTGACATTTTATGGAATCTTAAGATATTTTTATAACACCGGAAGTGCTAAGTGTCTAAAATAAAAAGAAGTAAACTTTACAAGATTTAAAGTAATAATAGCCGAACTTCTAAATTTAAAATACAAATATGTAGTTAAAAGGCTTGAAACGCAGATTCCCGGTCTTTGCTCTTTGGGCAACATCAATCCTTGTTTGGTCTTTTATGCACAACATAACATTCCATCCGGTCAAAAACAGGTTATTTAGTTGTTTAACAATTTGAATTAACGAGTGAAAAAAAAAACTTTAAAACTCTAAAGCAGAGCATGTTCTAATCAAGAATTTTTTAAAAAAAATTTATAACTACAAATTCGAAAGATCGGCTACAGCATGAAGTATTGTAAGAACTCAATGGGTTGAAAAGTTAACAATTATCAATCATAAAGTCATGGCATTGGGCTCAAAAGTTTGGCCCATTATTATGAGAAAATTTATGTAACATGTGTGAGACTTTCTTTAAAAAATGAAAATATTTTTTTATTGATATTTATACATCATGACAACCGATATTATAATCAAACACATTCACAACTTTCATATAATGTAGAATTTTTTTTTGTAAACACCCTCACATTTGGGGGAACTGTAACTGCCCCCAACCAGGGAGAAAATTTTGAAAAGCTACCCTCACTCGAGATGGAGGGAAATCAAACACCCATTAGTGGCAACCTTGTCATCCGATGTTACCACCTGGTTGCCACATAACATATATGGGACTTTTGTTTTAAAGCTTGTTTGCCCATGTGTTATCTTAAGCTGTCATTGTTGTTTAAAATTTTAAGATTATTTGACCGCATCCTGAAGTATTGCATCCCTTAGAAATGGGTTATCACTGGGAAGAGTTTTTATGTCTGCAAGAAGTAAGTACTTGTTAATATTTCTTGCAAAAGTACTGACAATGGAATTTTATTACGTGTAAACGCTAGTCTACTTAGGCTTTACCTGGCCGCATGTCTAAATAGATAAACACCTTTGGGTGAATGTAGCTAAGGTCTTTGTTGTGGGGGCTGTTAAAATTCTATCTAGTTAGAAATCGAGCTTTGAGCAAATTTTTAATCTTGAAAAGATGCTAAAACTCTATAACGGTGGAGAACTTAAATTGGTCTTGCCTTTGCCCACTGGTGCTCGGATGGGTAGAGCCCTACTTACATGCTTACAATCTAGAAGCCTCATACATGAGCCCAGCGTTTGACATTTGGCAAGGACAAGCTACCAGTCAGTGATTGCTCATAATTTCATCCTTTGGACTTGCCCCAACTCATACTCTCTCTCTCGCTTTCACCAACAATGCTTTGCATCCATCTTAAATTTCTATTATAACGAGGCTATGAGACATTCTTATCATTTACACAAGGAGACTGCAAACTACACCTGTTAACTGGGAATAACAAACTCACACCAAATAAATGAGAAGATCACAGCTCCTATCAACAGCGCCCGCGCTTGTTGTATGGTTGGCGGCGGCAGCAGCGCAATGGCCCAATTGTTGACATGACATGTTCATATAGGCACAAGTCTGATATTAATGTTCTTCTTTAGCGCTTGGTTTTTAGGTTTTTTGCAAAACCATATTTGTTAGAAAATTACGATAGATTGCTGTAAAAGTATTCCCAACTCTCGGTCTACAAAACAAATCAAGGTCATAATGAGCTTGGTGTGAGCCATATGCGTTCATCTAAGAATGGAATGGAATCTACTTGTACAGAAATCTTGGAGAAGACTCCAATATCTGAAAACATCCTGGCCAGACCAATGGGAGATAATGGGTTGTTTTGAAATGCAAAAGATTGATGATCTAAAGGGTAATGATCCATTAGTACTGCCTACTGCTTGGCTAGTTGGTCACGAAGTTTCTGTATATTACATATATACGAGATGTGATCATGTACATAAGTCATAAGTTATGATACATTTGACTCAAAATGGACCCTATATTCACTTAAATGTATTAATAATTTATATAATTATTTATTCACATATAAATTATATTTTAAATAATTTATATATTAAAAATTAATTTTAAAATTGTTATTTATATTAAATTATTTTATTACGTTAATTTTG
>JAXCLR010000073.1:24246319-24265762 GCA_035584095.1 Annona squamosa | reverse complement strand
CATACTCTGGCCGATCTTCATGGACGGATTTTGGGAAATTGGAATGCTCTTAATTCTGCCAACCTTTATTTTCGGGAACTTGCGTACTCACCGAACATCTTTTTTTTTCTTTTTCTAAATGGTTGTGGGCCTATGGCCCAACGAGGGCAATAATTTTGAATATTTGTGTTGTTGATGACATAGCCACGTGCATGGCAAACGCGTATGCATCTGCCGCTGGAAGCACATAAACATATGATTGAGGTATGATTGAGGATCGATTGGAATGTGATGGTCGGAATTCGATGATATAAATCAAATCAACCGGCAGATCGTCGTGCAGAATCGAGCGTGTAAAAATTCTGGTGGGACGAACCAGAAATATTTGTCTACCAAGAGAATGGGAGAATTTTTGTATATTGAAAAATACAAAATAATATTGAGAGAATGGAAGAACAGATTTGTTATATATTAAAAATTAAAAATTTTATCGAAATGAAAGTTGTATTTTGTGAAAAAGTAATTAAACTTTTATGGTTCTCAGCGAAGGGAAAAAGAGGCAGCAGCAGTGGCAGGAGGTAAAAAAACAGATTTGGTTTTGTCGAGATGAAATGTCCTCCTTGCCGGGCATTTGAATAAGAGTAATCTATGGCGGGAATATCACGTGTTCTAAAAGTGCAGCAATTCACAAAATCCAATTTTGAATTGTGCTAACGTCGGAAATTTAAAATATTTTTTTTGATATATTTACATTATATCTCAGCTCATGTTATATTTAAGTTCTAAGACAATTTTTGCAATTTTATAAAGAGAAATAACAAGTTCCCAACTAGCCAAGGGAGACCATAGGCTCCCAAATATTAATAGGCAGATAAACTCCTAAACCGCAAATACCTGGATGTAATACCATGACTTCTACGAACAAATATATTGCCTCTCACCATCTGCATTGGTCGAAAATTCCAAATATTTTATCCAGAGAAATTCCAAATTTTCTTAAGGTGTATGTAGAAAGCAATAAAACTTTTATATGAAATATTTTTGTTATAAAAATTGTCAAAGTGAAAAAAATGATGTGATATAATAGAGGTAATAATAAAAAGTAAAAAAATAATGTTAAAATAGATAAATTAGTTATATATGTAGTTGTGTAGAAATAATTGAAAAGTATGATAATTGTATAAGAATATGCGTATAAATGATTAAAAATAAAATAATTATAGAGAATGAAAAATTTTAGATTAAAAAGTTTTAGATTGACATTTTCTATACCTTATCAAACACATCCTAATTTACACATAGATATATCTACTTTTAAACAAACATGGTTGATGCATATATTTGATCTAGCTGAAATTTAGTCTCTTAATTAAATAAATCATATTAAATAAAATAAATAAATAAGATATTGCATCAATAATCAGCATGCTGAAAACGGAGGGATTGTGTAGAAGTCGAGCTACATGTAAGTAGTTATAATTTGAGCAAATTTTGCATATACTTATGAAGTTTATCCTTGATTCTACTTACATTCATAAATTTTAAAAATTTTCAAATATATCCACATATTTTCCTAAAGTTCAACTTATGTCCATTGCATTAAAATTTCAATAAGTTGTTAATCTCCTATAAAATGACGAACAAGCACAAATTCTAATATAACTTAATGTTGATTTGGTCGAAGCTACAAATATATATGATTTTATAGCTAAAAAAGTGCTACAAATTCATTTGGATATGAATTTTATCTATAAAATCATAATTATAAATAAGCATATTCGTCATTTCACATAAAATTCCTTTAGTAGATACCTAAAAACATGAGTATAACTAAAATTTTAGGTAAAATATATGAATATATTTGAAATTATTGAAAGTATATAGGTATAAATGGAATTAAAGATAAATTTGTAGATATACATGTAATTTTTCACCTGTAATTTTGTACTGAACCTACCATCCCGTCCAGCTCGACGCACGCTGCAAAACGCGCAGAAGATGTGGCAGAGGGTCGAGCGAGAGTGCGCGACGCGACCAATAATTCAAGATAATAAGCGCCAAAAATCGAAAAGCGAGAGCCAAGAACCAACAGCGACTGCTCTTGCTCGCCTTTACTCCCAAGACGGAATTTACAATTTGGAAGACCGGCCCTGCGAGATTGCCAAATTTACCATTTGTAATTTTAAGTACTATATTTATAGGAGATGACTTTATTTACGAGATTAATTTGAAATATATCTACTTTATTTGTCTTTAATTATAAGTATCCTCCCCACTAAACCTACCACCCTGGTGATAACTCATTGCATTGCCAACCCGTATGGCATGAGTTCGAATGGCAGTTGGGCATTTTATCCACATTTATTATTTTAGAGCAGTGTCTTCCTAATTCTTTATTGTTTGGAGGTATGACTTCTTGTTTATTTAGTAGAACCGTGTCTTTAGGTTTTATTAGATTGAACTATATTTTCAAATTTATAAGAATATCCCAAGACTTTAATATAATAGATATTGAGATATATGTAAATATGCTAATAAAAAAAATTTAAGTATACTTAAGGCGTGCTTGATAAATTATAAAACTTTTATGAAAATTTTTTGCTGTAAAATTTTATAAATTGATAGAAAATAATGTGATATGATAGGAATAATGATGAAGAGCAAAAAGAATAAAGTTAAAATAAATATCTTGGTTGTATATGTAGTTGTATAAAAATAATTAAAAAGTAAAATAATTGTATAAAAAGATATAAATAAGTAATTAAAACTATGATAGTTATAAAGAGATAAAAGTTTTAGAATTTGCAAAACGTGCCTTAAGTTTAAAAATCTATATATATACTCACAAAGTATCTCATTAATTTCAAATGTAAGATATATTTTACTGAAGGGTGTTAATAATCATAGTCAATCCATCTCCTAAGTTATCCAATCCATTTATAAATGAATTTGAATTTAAATATTTAAATAAATGGTTTATGGTTTACCAACCTATTCAATCATTTAGTTAAATACATAGATTATGATTAAGCTTTTACATTCTATCAACCTATTTAGTAATTTCTTTCTTCAACCTATAAGGAAAAATATATATCGTAAACCCTAAAGCTTATTTTATTTTTCCCTGTTTGTTGCTCCCATCACTACTACCCTGAAATTTCTATTTTTCCTTATCATGCACTACTTGCATAGCTGCACTTATCTTTTCTATTCAGCACCCCTTTCGTCCCTGTAAGTATTGTCACGCGTCCATCTTGCCTGGAGAGTAACAAGTGTCTCACTCCCACCCTCCATCCTCTCCTTCCTCAGTCACCCTCTTTATTAATCTCTTTGTGTTAGTATTCCCCCCCCCTCTCTCTCTCTCACAACATATATACGTAATCCGTTAAAAACATATCGACCTATTTATTAAATGAGTTATAAATATATAAAAATTAAGATTTTTTAAATAGATTAGGATTAAAATCAGTCTTCAATTCATCCAATCCAATCTGCTAATACCCCTAGTTTGGCTACGTCAAAACTTTTTAAACCAAAATTTTTCACTCTTTACAACTATCGTATTTTTAATTATTAATTCACATATTCATATAGAACATCTTATTTTCAATCATTTCTGCATAACTATCTATATAACTAACGTATCTATTTTAACTTTATTCTTTTTATTTTTCATCATTATTTTTATCATGTTACTAAAAGATCAAAGACTTTTATAGCAAAAAATTTTCATTTAGAAGCATCTAATAATTTTAAAATCGTAAAATATTCTCGATTGATTCATCATCTATTGTCATTAAATCATATCTAGATCGTCAAAACTCATTTTATCTAGTTTCTCTATCAAGTTACCTGAGTTTCTATCATACTATTTAAGTTTCTACCAGAGTTTCTGCTGCAAATGAAATACTATTGTTATCAAATTATAAGTGGTATTTTGGACATTTCTTATGATAGATAATGGTAATTTTTAATTGTGCGTGATGGAATGGGTATGGCTTAGTAGGTATATTTGAAATTTTAAAATTTATTGGGTATATTTCTAATTAAAGATAAATATAAGAGGTATATTTAAAGTTAACCCTTAATTCTAATAAATATAAGAGGTATATTTAAAGTTAACCCTTATTTTTAGAATTAAAAGGTTTTGTCCATCTACTTCCGTGAAACCATAAATATGATTTTAGAAAAGAAAAAATTAAAGATTTAAATAAAAAGTGAAAGTGAGATGTAATCTACTTGACACAAAAGAACCTTTTTTTTTTTTTCTTTTTTTTTTTTTTTGAAGCTTTTGTGTTTCTCTAGGCCGCACCAAAGAGCGCTGAGAGCCCCCGCAGGCCTCCAAGCGAGAGAGCGAAATTGGTGCGGAGTGCCGATGTGAAATGCATATTCAGCCGACGATGGATCAGATTATAAGAAAAGAAAATGGGATAGGTTTGAAGTGACTGCACACTCAGCTGAGGATGGATCAGACTATCCGAAAATAGGAGAACGCAGATCAGTCCTTGAAGTGTCTGGGACTGCACATCTCACATATATGCTGATCGTTGCTTTTATGGGTAATGTACTTACTAAATTAGCATCCTAACTAATATTAAAAATTATCGTCATGGAAAAGTCCACGAACTATTATAATCTGCATTCAAAATTAGATATACTCAAAGTTGTTGAACAAAAAATTCTTTCCTTTAAAATTTTTGAACCTACGTGGTTGTTTTATTTTTTAATTATTTTTTCTATTTTTTTATATGATTATTTTATTTTTAATTATTTTAATACAAATACTTATAGAATTAACTTATTTATTTTAATTTTATCTTCTTTACTTTTTATTATTATTTATATCATATTACATCGTCTACTTTTGTTTTAAAAAAATTTTACTTTAGAAGTGCTTCTTCCTAATATTTTATAACTTTTGAAACACACCCTCCAAGTATTATTGGTCCATGATTCTTTGTCGGAAACACTCCTGCGTCCCTCTCTCTCTCTCTCTCGTCGCAAAAGCACAATAAGAAAGCAAACAGGAGGTGTATGAGGAGTAGAGGAATAAAGGAGTCCTCCTTCCTCTGCAAGAATCTTCCTTTTACAGCTCCGGAATGGGATTTCTATTTTAAAAGTAGGAAAAAAGAAAGAACGAGTGAAAAACAGGGGAGTTTCGTTTTACTGAGGGAGAGAAGAAAGCAATTCGGATTGTCGGTTTCGGCCATCAAAACCGCGAATTGACTGTTCGATTTCTAGCAAAACTTTTGGACTTTGTCTGTTCATCGACTAGTCCTCCTCTGACTCGTCGAAAATTGGTTCCCCATAGGTAAAACTCTAGAAAAAGTGAAACGAAATAAAAAATGAATTTGTCCCGTGACGAGAGGATTCAGAGCTTTGAGGCGACCTCGTGTTAGAAATTTCTAGGATTGGCAGGGTGTCGCATTGCAGGTAGGGATTCCAGGTCATCGATTGAGGGTTTCTCCGCTGAAATTGGCTTCTCGGACTCAGTTTCGTTCGGTCTCCTTGATTCCTGGGTATTTTCGTTGTGGGAAAGGAAAGCCAGAAGAGGAAAACAGATCCGAACAGGGGATTTTCGGATTGCATAGGATTCACGCGCTGCTTTGCTCGTAGGTAAAATCCTGCAGTATTCTTTATTGTTTCCTTCCCCCGACACGAAAAAACGGCAGATTCGTGTAAGTGCAGCGATTTTTAGCCCGTTCTTCTCTTCTTCGGATAAATGCCAACCAACATCCCTAGGCTTCCCGGTACCCTACTCATACCTCGACTCTTTCTTCATTATAATAGCTCTGAGACTCCCTTTTCCTGCATGGCCTTACGCTTCTGACCCTCGTAAATGAGGAAGGTCAGGCCTTGAATGCATTCCAGTTTCCAACTTCTACCCCCCACCACCTTCAGTCCTTCGATAATGCCGGTGGTATTTACCCAAGTGGGTCTCTGTTTGCTTTGCTAAGCCTCTCAAACCATTCAAGCAAGCTGCTCATCTCTGGATGGCTCGAGGGGGCCTCTCAGCTTCATCCCTTCTTCCCATTTTGATCGTCGTTCTTCTTCTGATTCCTCACACTTCCCAGCTGCAGTCCTCTCAATCCCAGACCCTCCTCCAGATTCAGAAGCTCTTAAATTACCCCACCATCCTGAGACACTGGAACAGCACCGTGGATTTCTGCAACACAGACCCAGAACCATCACTGACAATCGTTTGCTACGAAGACAGCATAACCCAGTTGCATGTGATCGGGAAGGAAGGTTCACGCCTTCTGCCGCGGAATTTCTCCATTGATTCTCTGTTCATCACTCTCGGGAGGCTTCCCAGCTTGAAGGTGCTGACTCTGGTTTCTCTCGGCTTATGGGGCCAGCTGCCTGCGAAAATCGGGCGATTGTCGTCGCTGGAGATTGTCAACATGAGCTCGAATTTCTTGTATGGAGCTGTCCCCGAAGAAGTCTCGTTCCTGAAAGATCTCCAGACTCTCGTCCTAGATTACAACATGCTTAGCGGTGGCGTTCCTGACCGGCTTAGCGCGCTTCCAGCTCTGACTGTGCTTAGCTTGAAGAACAACTCCCTCAGCGGGCCCCTGCCTGATTCTCTTTCCACCATGGAAAATCTTAGAGTTCTGGCGTTCTCGAGGAATCGTTTGACAGGGGAAGTTCCTGATCTCAGCGGCTTAAGGAATCTGCAAGTCCTCGACGCGGAAGATAATCTCTTGGGGCCGCTGTTCCCGCGGCTCGGAAACAAGGTAGTCACTCTCGTCCTGAAAAAGAACAGGTTCAGCTCGGGGATTCCGCCGGAAGTTGTCTCCTTTTTCCAGCTTCAGCAGCTTGACATTTCTCACAACAGATTTGTGGGGCCGCTCCCTCTGCCGTTGCTCTCTCTACCTTCAATCCGCTATCTGAACGTCGAAGGAAACAGATTGACAGGAAGGCTTTTCGAGAATACCTCATGCAATCCGGAACTTGCGTTTGTGGATTTGTCCTCGAATCTCTTGACTGGCGATCTGCCCAAGTGTCTCGTCTCAGATTCGGAGGGCAGGAGCGTTCGATATGCAGGGAATTGCCTGGCGACGCATAGCCAGAGCCAGCACCCCCGGCCCTTCTGCCGCAATGAGGCGTTGGCGGTGGGGATAGTGCATCGCAAACAGAGGAAAGGATCTGCTGAAAAGGCTGTCATCGCGTCGAGTGTGGTGGGAGGCGTTGCAGGGGGGCTAGCTCTTGCTGCTATCTTGACGTGGGCGATCCTTAAAGGGAAGACCATGAGAAGGGCGTTGAGAAGGCCCCCCAGAAAACTGATTGCTGAGAAAGCTTCTACTGAGTTTTCTTCAAAGCTGGTTTCGGATGCTAGTAATCTTTTTCTTTCCCTGAATGCATTGTTTCCATAAGATTTGAGATCTGGTTTGATTATTGACCATCGGCCATCTCTTTGATCCAAGGGTATATATCCCAAGCCATGAGATTGGGAGCTCTGGGCCTTCCGCCTTACCGGATGTTTACTTTGGAGGAGCTCGAGGAAGCTACAAATAACTTCCAAACATCAACTTTCATGGGTGAAAGCTCCTACGGCCAGGTTAGTTGTCAAATAGACATTTTGGCGGGCTCAGGACCATCAATTGGATGGAATGGAAAAGGATTTCCCGTTGTTAAAAATATTTTTCTTTTTTTAATATTACTTTTTCTATTTCTCATGCAATTTCAAGATTTACAACGTTCCCAATATTACTTACACTATTCAAAATATAATTTCTTGTTTCCCAATACGCATTCAATCTCCTAGTCTAAATCTCATTCCGTTGGACGATTAGATGATTCCGGACAGGCCTATATACATTTGAGGGGGCTGGAGTTTATAATTTTTTTATGTTTTTTTTTCAAAAATAAAAAATAAAAAATAAAAAAATCTTAGATTTCTTTGTGTTCTGATTTTTTCGGTGCTGATAATGCAAATTACATTCCTGAATTAAAAATGAGGCCTTCTTTTATGTTTTCAGATGTACAGAGGGAGGTTGAAAGATGAGTCTCTAGTGGCCATAAGATGCTTGAAACTGAAGAGAAGGCATAGCGCCCAGGACTTCATGCAGCACATTGAACTGATCTCCAAGCTTAGACATTGCCATTTGGTCAGTGCTCTTGGGCACTGCTTCGAATATTACCTCGATGATTCGAGTGTCAGCAGACTGTTTCTTGTCTTTGAATATGTACCAAATGGAACCTTGAGAAGCAATATCTGTGGTAAGAGATCATTCACTTGACATAGCTTATCTCACAGCATTAGTTATTTATATTTCCTCAAACGGTTGCGGGGCTGTTGATTGTCTAAAGACTTGATTTGGCAGAGAGAGCTGAAGCAGAAAAGCTCACTTGGACACAGAGGATCACAGCTGCTATCGGGATAGCGAAGGGTATTCAATTTCTTCATACCGGCATTGTCCCTGGCATATTTGCAAATGATCTAAAGACAACCAATGTTCTTTTGGATCAAAACATCGTTGCAAAAATTAGCTGCTACAATCTCCCTGTATTAACCGAGGTAGGATAAATCAAAGTCCGCGCTCTCTTATGCTGCGCTGATTCTTGTTTTCCGTGGTTCACCTCTCAGAATTGACAATTTACTTCCATAACTGGTTGCAGGTGGGAGCAGAGACTTCTTCAAATTTACCAAAAGACTCCAGAACTTCTCGAAGGTAAAAATAATGGAACATTTACAATCCAACTGTATATGACTGTGTATGAGTGTGACGTTGATGCCATTGTGGAAAATTTCCTGGAAAGGGCAATCTCAAGGCGTAGTCTTGTGCTAGCTTTGTTTCACGCTTCTCCCTCGCTGTGTCAAATTCCATGTTTACACACTTGCCAATTGCTTTCTCGACTGGGTTTTGCCTCCCTTTAAGTAAACGTTAAGAGTGTGTTTTGTTTGCAGAGCAAAGGAGGAGGATAAAGTTGATGTATATGACTTCGGGGTAATTTTACTTGAGATAATTGTTGGAAGGCCAATTACATGTCAAACTGAAGTGAACATGGTAAAAGATGTGGTACGTCTTTTTTGTTTTATTTTTTCTCTTTCATTTTGTTATTTAAAGAAACTTGTCACTATGAACAAGTTTCATGGTTGAATTAGCTAAGCTTTCATTTGTTTCACAACGGTTGATACAATTCATTCAAATATTTGTCAGAAATACAAGCATCCATGAAAGTTAATGTCTTGTTATGATTGTAGCTGCAAGCAAGCATGGCATTCTCGGAAGAAGCCGCTCGAAGGAGCATAGTTGATCAGACTGTTACCCGAGCTTCCTCAGATGAATCACTTAAGACAGTGATGGAAATCTGCATCAGATGCTTGTCTAAGGAGACTGCAGAGAGGCCTTCTATTGAGGACGTGCTGTGGAACCTGCAGTTTGCAGCTCAGGTGCAGGAGGCATGGCGGGGAGACTCGCAGAGTAGTGAAGGGTCACCAGCAATCTCACCGTCCCAGCCTTCCAGATTGCAGCTTGCCATCCAGTAATATTAATCACCAACATGAACTATATCTACGGAATTATGAACGAAGGTGTAAAGAAATACGAGGAGGACAGATACCTTACTATGAATGAGTTGTTGAAGAACTCCAATCGTAATGGTTGTACTCGCCTTCCAGGGAAAAAAAGGAAGGGTGAGCGAAAGAGGAAGAAGAAATCAAATGGTCCATCTACTTTAAAAAAAAGTTTTGCATAAATCTACTACCAGGAATCCCCAAAAAAAATAAAAATTCCATCCCATACCAAAACTGTATTATTTTCTTCCGGTTATTCTCCTTGTTTTAGGTTTGAATTTCAGCATGGAGCCAAGCGGATGTCAGCTTTATGTTGTGATATGTGAAAAGGAGCCAACAGGCCCAGTCAAGAAATGGTTTGATATTTGAACTTTTCATCCAAGAATTTCCGCAACATGTTGGTTCTGATTATTTAAGGTGTTGCACTTTCATCAGGCTTGATCATTGGATCTGGACATTGTGAAAGGGACGGGCAACATTACGAAATCAGTGGAAAGCCAATGGCATCTTTGGAAGTGGCTGCCTTGCCTACGATATGTGCAAGGCTTGTTTATCTAATTAGATGGGTGATCCTTATGTCAGTCAGTACCTGTCTTTTGCATTCCTACATACCCCACTCGCATGAACGCAAGGTAAGTATTTGGTTGCTGAAATTTCTGCTGCTTGCCAACGTGTTGCCGGCCCAACGTCGCTGATGGGGCAGTCGCTTCGGATGATGAAAATTTATGAGCTTTTCATAATCTGCTATAAATTTTCAAATAATGTCAACTTAAATAGCCAGAAATTCCATCCAAAATGATGACACCAAAGTCCCAGTCAAGAGCTCTGACGATCATCCATCCATCCCAAGTTGCATTCCTCCCAATTTTTCGCCTTACAAGCAATCAGCCATAAATCTCCATATATCATCGTCATTGCCTGCTGTGAATTCCTCATCACTTTCCTACTTCGAATTTTCACCTTATAATCAGCCTAGAAGGAAGACGGACCTCAACTGTCATCATCGTTTGCCCATTGCAGATTCCCAGGCAGCAGACCTTTCCTCAAGAACATAAATGCCCAGCTTTTTTGCCAACACTTTCTTCCACAAAAAATCTGAACTTTTCTCTTGCTGGCACTTTTATTCGTACGTGTCATGAAAGTAGTACGATTCTATGGTTGTGGGCAACGGTTGTGTTGCCTTGAGCTAGAAGAAACCCATCACAGCCACAGAGGACCGACAGCTGGGTGCTGTTCCTTGGAGGGTGAAAGAATGACCAGACCTTGACATCCCAAGCTTCTGGTATTAAATGTTACCAAGTCGGACCACAGAACCCGTAATGTTTCAACTTTTGGAGTCAAGACCTGGAGGCCAGGTTAAAACTTCCGGTTGTAGATTAAGCATAGAGGAGAGAGAAGGAAAATGGCTAACACCATGCTATTGTGTAAGGTTGGGCTGCCGTCCGTCCACTAACATATTCAGCTAGATATCATTGCCTCAAACCAGCCCAGTTCATAAGTTGGCCTAGTACTACTGACAGACCTCTAACAAGCATATTAGAGGCAACAACAGCAAGTGCTACCAATACTGGTGACTACATGAAAAACATACGCACATCACAGCCTGTGTGCTCCATAATATCAGCCAGGTTCCACTTTTATACACAACATGAAGTAGGAAATAGTATACATCAACAGACAATGTTACAAGAGAACAACATTAAAAAAGAAGCCAGGAACCAAATCCGCAAACAGCAATGCATTCATCAAGTGTATGTCTTGTACACTAAATTCACTAATCAGAAATCACCAAACACAGAATCCTGCACTGACTCTTACACTAGTTTGCATGACAAACAAAAAGATGCAGGAAGGGGGGCCTGAACCTATCAGTCTGCTGTCCAGCTCTGCTCCACTATCTCACGCACTCTCCGGTTGTACTCGCGTTTGTTCTCACTGAACATACGAGCTGCCTCAGAATTTGCAGGGGAGTTAGGGTTTGGATCGCAGAGGAGAGACTGAAAAAAGCAAATCACAAGATAGAAGCCCATCAAAACAAATGGCAAACAGAGTTCCTTCCCTTTAAGCAGCCTACGGATGAATAGTAACATGCACTTGAGTAGAGGATGACAGACACAAGTAATGCATGAGCAATCTCAATGTACAGGTGGGAACCGGCTTTCGATGTCCGGACTGATAATCTGATGTTTGAAAATAGATCCCTCGCAGGACAAATGCCCCCGCTGTAGCAACAGTTACAGATGTGAAATTGGCAGACCACTTTCTGCACCACATGGACCATTCACTTTGCGGTACAGTCAGTCAGCTATATGGGAGAAAGTTATACGGACGGTTCCACCTGTTGGATAGTATGGACTATATACTGGCCCGGCCTTAAAAAAGTTACCGTGCATAAATAAATAGCTTAGGTTCAAGACAGCAAAAAGCAAGAAGGAATCATTATGAGCTATGCCAGTTTGAACCCAAATGTTACATGCTCCCAGACATAAAAAGAAATTGTCCAGATTTAAGTCCATCTGGTAACAGGTGAAATTGGCAGATAACTTTTACAGCACAGTAAGTCATCCATATGGGAGAAAATTCGGTATAAAGACAGTAGTCCCACCTGTTGGCAGTACGGACAATACTGGTCTGGCCTTAAAAAGTTACCATGCATAAATAAATAGCTTCGATTCTAGACAACAAGAAGCTAGAAGGAATGGTTATGAGCTATTCTAGTTTCAATGAAATGTTGCATACTCTGGACAAAAATAAACTGTCCAGATTTTAATCCAGAAGCAACTAGAAGGAATCAGTTAAATATTTCCAAAAGGATTTGTGGTCGCTTTTATGTATCTTTTGGTTAACATTACTTTTGCATATTGCTTGGGGTTTTATCTTTAACCTAAAAAAGGGAGGGAGGACAAGGATGCACCATTTTCCTTTTAGATATTTTACTTCAAATATATTACTGAGGATAAGAAAATAAGATATGGAGCAGCAAAAAAAGCCTCTAATTTTCACTTTATTTGTCCAATCAACTAGTACTATTGAAGACAAATCAAGCCTTCTTTTCTTTTCTTCATCCCTTTCTTTTTTTTCAAGATCTGGTTTCCCATTTGTTGTTGTTTAGAGGAAGAGAATGACGTAGGTTAGGTAGCTCGCTCTACTTCCGGTTTGAGGTGGATTAAAGATAGAAGGGTATTCATGATTAAGGTGTAGGGAGGAAGAATCTCCACAACTAATTTTAACTTTTCTACCACAACAAAAATTTTGATCACCAATTCTATCCTTTCCACAAAAGGCTCGTCTCAGTCCCTGCTTCATCAATGTCATTTTCACTCTCGTTAAGATCAATTTTTCCCCCATCTCCACAAACCCTCAGTTCCCCATCCAACATCACAAAATGGAAACAGAAGCCGTAACCTTCCAACTGGACTTTAAAAGGTGCAAATAGAGGCAGATGAATTCTCAATCTAGCAGATCAAGTAAAAGAATTGACAATGCTGTGCCCAGATTCATTGTGCTATCAGATAGCAGTTTCTTAGGTAAATAGAGTACCTTCATGTATAGTTCATTGGTTTTTTATGCTGGACCTCTTACCTGCCTATAATGAATCTTTCCCTCCATAAAATAGTCATTTTAGTCATTGTCACTTATCTATGGCTGTCTGGGCACCTTTGTACCTACTTTTTCTCAGCATAATATATTCACTTCTCTGAAGGTAAAGTACCATTGCCAATTGATCGAATGACAAAAAACACCATGTAAGAACATGAAAAAATCAAAAGCAAGTTGCTTTTAACCAACTGCAAATAAATGTAAAAAGTTCAGAAAGTCAAACCTGGATAGAAGTTAATATAGCTGCAACATCATAAATAGGACTCCACTGATTCTGTAGGATATCCAAACAAATGCTTCCATCTGCATATACTGTTCAATCCCGGACAAAAAATAATAATAATAGTGAGATTTGCAGGAGTCTGCACAGAATTGCTTTCCCAATATGGAAATCTCCTGAAACTAAACACAGTATTTGATTGATTGATCTACACGTACAAGCAATTTTATCACCTCCATAGTAAGTGTGCAATGGACCAAACTGGAAGTCAGCAAACCATATTTAAGCCCCTGAGCTCTTCACCTTACAAAGATATGCATTTTCAGGTCGGTTAACTTATTCCAGCTCCAATTGCAGGAAGCCCCAAGGTAAGACAATATATGGCCTCACATAACAATCTTATCAAGTCTCTGGCTAAAATTTTTCAACTGTGGAAGGGCTAAGTTTCCTCATGCACCCTGAACTAAGATCTGCCTTTGCTCCAGTGGCAACCAATGAGAAGCTTGTAAGACCCTGGTGTAGAGTTTTCACTTACTGTTTGGATGGAACATTCTTGAGACAAAACGAACGGTTGGAGGTTTGTTGGGGTAATCCTCACTAAATTGCAGTGTCAGCTTAAACGTTCCTGAAGAAGATCCAGCAAGAACATTGTTAAGTCCCACGGAAAACATAGTTAAACTGAAGATGTGATGAAGATTTTATTTTATAGGTAACCAACTTCTGAAAGGGAACAGAAAATCGACAGAACCACAGCATCAAACTTGACATCCATCCATTGAGCAGTATCCTTCCTGCACACAGAATCCGAAGGACCAAGCCCCATACAACACCAAAACCCAGATAACCCTTCTATAAACTGACTCACAGTTTCAACTTGCATTTGCATAGAAATATGGTCGAACAATTCCAACCAAATTAATATGATAGTCCAAATTGATGGGATTCCATACCACCAAATCTTATGAATAATAACTCATAATTCTGCCAGATTTTAGAGATATTCAGTCCATAAAAGCCTACGCTTAAAAGATCATCAATAGACCTCAAAGAAAAATGTACTCTGTTTATCTTATATATGTGCCTTGGGTAATTTATTATAACTTGGTTCAGCATAGAAATTTCAAAATTTTAAATATAGAAGCATGGTTCTGAAACAAAAAACAACTCGCATCTTAAGATTCTTAACAGTTTCTGTTAATCTGCTCTCTACAAGAGTAGCAAACTTGCTGTTTACCTCACTGGTTGACAACATTAAAGCTCAATTGTGAGCCCTGAGCAGCAAAAATTTTAAAAGCAAATTAAAAAATAAAAAAACAACTAGATCATATTTAGAGTGTCAACTTCTTGAAAGACTGTTCCACAAGCCACATATATGGTAACACCTGACATCCAGATATGTCATTCATTTAAACCAATGGATGGGGAAGAAAAAGAACAACATATAAAGCTCAAAAAAATCCCAAATAGAACTTAATACAAATCCATAACAGCTGAAACTAGACAAGAATCTCTCTCTGATGATAACTCAGTTGCATCCCCAGCATCCAACATGATTTAATCACTCTGTACCCGGCCACAGAATGCCTATAAGATAGCTTCCAATATTAATATTTCAATCAGGGCCTCATTCACAATTTACAATGGCAAACACAGACACACAAGACCAATTACAACCAACAAAATTAAAAAACCAACATATTCTTCATTTACAGCCATGAGAAACCAAACAGTAATCTCAGCAATACAATCCAACTCAGCTCAATTGGGCATCAATCCATAATTTTCAACAAGAATTTCAAGAGATCATATTCAGTTATTCACTTCCAGAGATCAACTTCTCGTATTTGTGGCCTCTTGTTCCTTAAGCAGTAAACCTGCCCCGACCTATATTGCAGTGTCTCTAGAAAACTTTACAAGTTATGTCATTATAGGCAGAGGAAGAAATTAGAAGAGTTTCTCAAATTTACTAAATATAACCAAATCCAAAAGCCAATTGTAATACAATTTAATCTGGTAGATAATAATAAAAAAAAAGCGGTGGTAGGTGGTGCTGGGCCTGGTATACCATCAAGAATTCCCACCATTAAAAATTAAAATCCTTTTTAACGAAAGAGCAAAACATTGGCAAAACCAAAAACAAATCACGTAACCAATTCCCAAAGGAGAATTAGACAATGAACTGGAAAAACTCAACAATAACCGCCAATTCTATAAAAATTTTATTGAAAATCAATACGCTGTCCGTCAATTCTTCTTTCAACAAAACCAGAAACCAATGCATTCATCATGACCAGCACCCGGGAATAGACAACCCATCGCCTAGAGAACCGCCTGAAACCAATGAAATCGCATCCAAACGCCAATCGCCATTTTATATTCACAAGTAAAGATAAAGACGGGAGAAAAACCAAAACTTCTCTCAAGACGATATATATATCAGCTATGCAAAAAGGGCATCAATTAAAAGGGAAAAATATTAATCTGGAAGAAATAATCTCACCTCCGTCCCATGGTGTATCATCGGGCCTGAAATTGAATGGCAAAAAAGGGGGATAAATTTTAATTAAAAAAAAAAAAAGAGGAAAAGACACAAGTTTAAGGATTCCAGAAAATCTGATTGCAATCTAAGAAAGATGGGAATGGGACTTCGCAACATACCCAAAGATGACAGCGTTCCAGAGCATGATGTTGTTGTCTAGAGGCGCTCCGCTGATACCGGCTGGAGGATCTTGCTGGAGCCTCTTGAAATCCCTCATCAGCCTCTTCCTCGCCGGCGTCGACATCGCCGGAGATCTGAGAAGAATCCCTGTCAGAGATCTCCTTCCTTCTCTTCCTCCACTCCCTCTTCCCAGATTTCCATTGGTGGGGGACGGTGCGAAGAATATAAGAATTCCATACCATGCTCAGGCAGAGACCGCGAACGATACGCGGGCTTTGAGATTCTGCCAATTCAATTTTCCTTCTCTTGATCGTGACTGTCCATATCGCACATCTACATGTTGATGAGTCGATGACCCATTCCCTTCACAGAAAAGGCTTCAACAATGGTACCGAAGCCATTCAACCCGTCGGATCCTTTCCGTCGCGTGCTCTGCTCAAGAACCATCGGTCTGGATCAATGAACAATGGCCGGATTGAAGGGAAACATGGAGTGAGATCACGACCATCAGTACGCGGTCTGGCGCCTTTGGCCCGTGGGACCACCATCCATTTTTCAAGAGTGCTCCGGACCCTCAATTTTTTCTACGTCGGCTGTTTTATATTTACAGGCTTTCCGCCTCAATTTGACCCGTTGACTCGGAACTCAACCTCCGAGGCTTCTACGGGGTCGAACTGGATCGGACGCCGTTGGATTCGAAGCTCTAGCATTCGACTCCTCCGGTTTGGGGCCGGAGCACTCGAGCTAAAATAATAATAACAAAATTGTTGTATAGGGGATTTTATTAATTTTATTGAAGAAATTTATAAATAAAATAATAAAAAATTTAAAACTTTTAAAAATGCATAAAAACATGTATATAATTGTAAAAAAATTAGAACATAAAAAACTGCAGGAAAAATTAGTATTAACTATAATTATACGCCTATGAGATAAATCATACTAATATTGTAAAAGTAATAATTAAAATTCTCAAATAATATTTACGTAGCAAGTTTAAGTCAATAGATAGTCATAAATTTGTGAAATTTTATTTTATTATATTGAAAATTATTTAGGGTCTTGTTGGGCTTATCTTTTCAAGTCAATGGAACATAAAATTATTTTTTATTGTATAATTTTATATAAAAATATAAATTACAAAATCATATAAAAATTAATATATGAGTTTAAAATGCTAAATAAAATAGAAAAAAATCAATAGTTTGCATCAAAATGGCGGCTGCGTATGCATAGAACATCGTCCACCGCTAGAGGGTGGAATTTTTTTTTTCCCTCTTTTTTTTTAGGAGACAGGATGGAAAGTTAGAAACATCATCTCAGCGATGTCGATACTTGCACGATATTTGAAAGATATCGTCGATATTCGCTCGACAATATCGATAATACTCGAGATAAAATCGAAATCACATAACATCGTATGAAATCATTTTTAATATATCCTCTTATCAGCAACCCACTAAACTCATAATACCAGCAATTAGATTTCTTAAACTATGGATAATATAATTCGGAAGCATCCAATGACTGTATCCGTAGTTGTATATTAAACAATGAAAGACTATACACAAGAAATGAAAAAAATACTGAGAATAAGAACAATAGTATTGTCAATATCGTTGAAAAAAGGAGCTCACATGCAAAGAATAATATTCAAGTGATTGATGTGAATATGGGTAGGGTGTGTGCTGGTTGAAGTTCATAGGCCGTTTGAAGTTGAAAACTTGTTTAAAAAATGACTAGGGCAATCCAGTTATTTTCAAAAAAAATTCTGTTGCAAATCATATGCGATTCTCATATTGAATTTGTATCTAAGATGATAATATAATGATGTATATTGAAAATGAGTAAAATTATATTGAGAATGAGTAAAGTTATATTAAAAATTGAAAAACTATCTTAGAAATGACTACGCAAATTGAATTCAAAAATCTTTTATGGTTTAGAACATGCCCTTATTTAATAAAGCATTTAGCATCAGGGGTGGAAATAATCATTCAAGAAAAAAAATTACTTTGACCCGCTGGGATCCACCAAAGCTAGACCCGCTGGGAAATTTAAAAGTTAAGCAATAGATCTCATTCAAAAATAATTGTTTAATGATCTTATGAATTAAGGGTATGTTTGGGAATTGGAGTGATAAAAAATATGATAAAAAGTTTTTTTATGTAAAAGTTTTGAATTGATAGAAAATGGTATGATATGATAAAGATAATGATGAAAAGTAAAGAAAATAAAATTAAAATAAATATATTAATGTACAAGTAATTATGTAGAGATTATTGAAAAGTAGGATAATTATATGAAAAATGTAAAATAATAATTAAAAAATAGGGTTGTTGTAAAGATTGAAAATTTTCAATTAGGAAGTTTTTTTGTTTACCAAATACCCCTTAACTTTATTGTTTAATATCTACTTCATCAAATAAAATAAAATTGAAAAACTAATTCACGAGATGGGTCGTTGATCCCTTATTGGTTAAGCAGTTATACTTTTAACTTTAATAAGACCAATGGACGGACATGCATGACTGATCATCTGTTTAATTAAAATTTAGAAAATTAATGTCAATATTTAAATTTTTATACAGCCGTCCTCTTTTTTTCCTTTCTTTATGTACCTTTTCGATCATTTTCATACGTTACAGCGTGGGACGGCGACCAGCTGAGCACGGAAAATGGACGGCAGATTCTTTCGTGTCGCTTCTTTGCCGGAGTTTTTGCAAAATAAGCCGTGTAATTATGTATAATTGTTTTTTGGCACTTATTTTTCTACTTTACAAAATACTCCGTACAAGTTTTAGCTTTTTGTAAAATAAACTTAACGTTCTTGTAACTTCAGCTAAATAGAAAATTTATAATAAGAGTAAAACTTAGACCGAGTTGAGCTTAAGGTCAACAAAAAATTAGGAAGAAACTAACCTCAAAAAATCCAATTTGTAGCTAGAGTTATGTTAGGATTCAAGTGAAACTCGAACCTGAGCTCAATTTCTTCTATTTATATTAATGTTAGATTATCCGTTTGTTATGTTGAAAATATAATATGGATGCATTAAATAATTTTCATTTACGTCTATATTTATGTTTATATTATTTACTTTTACTTTATTACTTTACTTTTTTTATCTTATTTTGAAAAATTAAATTTCTTCTAAAATATATTACACATTACTAATTTCACAGGGGCTACTCTAAAATTCTAAAATATACATGTGAAAATATAATCATGCATACTTAATAGGGTTTATTTTGCAAAAGCCCGCTTCAATCACTTTGTGATGGAGGGACCAAGGCAAAAGCTGAATAGCCGATGGAGCAGGGCGATCGGGCCGGTACGTGGGTGGAGCATGGTATATATGCAGCAAATTTCGCAATCGTAGATTCTAGTTCCGGGAACCAATTATATACACCTGGGTGCATTCAGACTCAATGCACCCAGGTGTACTACACCTATTTTTTTTATTT
>JAXCLR010000073.1:24233743-24246219 GCA_035584095.1 Annona squamosa | reverse complement strand
GTGTAAAAAAATTTTCAAAAAAAAATAAAAGAAAATAGGTGTAGTACACCTGGGTGCATTGAGTCTGAATGCACCCAAGTGTATATAATTGGTTCCCTCTAGTTCCTTATCTATGCGGAAGAGATTGGTCAAAAAATACCCTCTTTCGCATTGTAAAAAGTGATTCCTCTCCAAAGATCTGATTCTCGTGGCCCATCATCCATCCTACTTTTCTGACCTCTCGCCACTTAAAGAGAAAATGGAGTCCTGAAAAGCTACTGCTGATCATGGAGAAGCTTGAAGAAAGTTCTTTCAAAGTTCATATCTCTTCGTGCTATAAAATGTGATCAGATTCATAATGGCCCTTGATTTGGAAATTGAGCTGGGAATTGATGAAAATATAGAGGGGTAAAAAAGGACATATAAGACAAATGGGGAGTGATATTAATCAAAAATTAAGAAAATAGAAATGGATGGCAAGAATACTTAGCGTCCATGTACCTTAGCCCTGATCCCGTGAACCTGGTTACAAATTGTACCTCTCGATTTTTGCATTTTTAGATATTTTTATTTAGAACTACGTCATGCATCATATTTTTTCATAAATGATTCTATGATATGAAAATTTATTTTAATTAAATTTATATATGATGCACAGCAAGCACAAATATATGCAATTATATGACGTGTTTTAAAATGATAATTTTATAATTATAAGTTGTAAAAATTTGCATTCAAATTAATTTTTTATATTTAGATTAAGAGTATATTTGAGAAGTTATAAAATTTTTAGTTGAAAAGTTGTTAATGCAACAATTGTTAAAATGGTAGAAAATGATATAATATAATAAAGGTAATAGCGATAAGTGAAGAAAATAGAGTTAAAATATATAAGTTAGTTATACAGATAGCTGTGTATAAATGATCGAAAAGTAAGATAATTTTATAAGAAGATATAAAATAATAATTTAAAAATAAAACGCTTAGATTAAAAGTGAAAAGTTTTAGATTATGATTTGTTTGATAAGAGTGTGTTTAAGAATGAATAAAACTTTTAGTGAAAAGTTTTAAAAAATAAAAATTGTCAAATGATGTGATATAATAGGGGTAATGATGAGGAGTAAAGAGGATAAAGTTAAAATAGATAGGTTAGTTGTATAGTTAATTGTGTAGAAATAATTGAAAAGTAGAGTGGTTGTATTGGAATATGTCAAAAAATAATTAAAAAATAGAAGAGTTGTAGAGATTAAAAAGTTTTAGATTGAAAAGCTTTAGGTGAAAAGTTTTTGTGATTGTCAAACACCCCCTAAGTGATAAAACTTTTGGATGAAAAGTTCTTAGTATAAAAGTTGTTAAATTGATAGAAAATAATGTAATATAATATAGATAATGATAAGGAGTAAAGAATATAAAGTTATAATAGATATGTTAGTTATTATTATTTCTATTATATTATATCATTACATATATAACTAACATATCTATTGGGAATATGGCTGATGATCTCTAAAGTTTAGGGAGCATGTTTGACAACTACCATATTTTTCATTTATTTTTACATAACTATCTATACAACCAACCTGAAATAATTATATTACTTAATTTTTTACCCATTCAAAAACTTTTACACAAAAAAAATTTATTACTTTCCAAACTTACCCTTGTATATTAAGAGATTAACCGCAAGATGTGAAATTCGTCTTTCTAAAATATGAATTTACCACAAAACTACCATGACAATGAAGATATTTGCTGCATTTTCAACATCGATAATAGGGAAGAAGCTAGTTTTTGCTAAATCTTCCTGATTTCAAACTCCCTCATCGAAAGCTTCTGATTTATTCTCCATCTTCCTGTTACTCAATGTTGATTCCTCGCCGAAAGCTATGTCATCGATGTCGCCTGCCATGTTTCCTCTCGTTATTGTCACCAATTTTTACAAATCTCAACTTAGCCTTAAATTAAATCTTATAGAAATCAATTCCGTTCAGGCTACAATTTTGAGTTAATAAGCAATTGGAAGAAAATGACATAAGAAATAAGGAAAGAAGAAAAAAGAATAGGCAAATGGAAAGCATAAACTTCAACTTTTGATAGAGTAATTTACAAATACACGTACTTAGTTTAATTATACTTGCAAATATACTCACGTAGTTTTAAAAATTACAAATGACTTATACATAGTTTGACTATAATTGTAAATATACACATACCGTTACTATACAATCACAACGTAAGTATATCTACAAACACATGCAAATTATAAGAGTATATTTGCAATTTTAAAAACTAAGTAGGTATATTTGCATGTAAGTTGTATAATTTTTGCAAATACTTACGTTGTAATAATACAATAACGATATCATAACAGCATAGGTATATTTATAATTATAGTCAAATTATATAAGGTTATTTGCTAGTTCTGAAACTATGTGTGTATAATTATAATTATGGTCAAACTAAATAAGTATGTTTACAAATTACCTTTTTTAATTCACTTAGGGTTAATTTTTTACTAATATCACTAAAGGGTTAGAAATTTCTATTTATATTATATCAATATATATTAGAAATGCTTTTACAATATGTACAAAATTTTAAAATATTTTACGACTCTTGATTTCTTATATATTTCATTATGGAATTTTTATAAGAACTTCTTTCATTAGCATTATGCACAAAATCTGCTTTAAAATGTATGGACTTTAGAGTTAATATATCTTTCCATGTATGGACTTCAATAATAAATATTTAAACAAGAAATTCTGTTTCGAGGCTGTTGGTAAGAAACACCCATTCATAACTTTATGTCAATGTTCTGCCTTTATTCTAATATTTGTGCTTTCGCGTTAATAAATATAATATTTAAAAGATTTTAACTTGATTAAGTTAAGCTTAATATACAAATTTTTTATCAAATGATAAAAATCTTTTTTTTTGCAATAAATACCTTGTAATGCATAAGTTATTGCTAAATAATATTATTTTTTGATTGGTCTTGATAATATAATTTTAAAGAAATAGTGTTTAATTAATGGTTATGCGTCTGATGATTCCAAAACCTCTTAATAATATTACACGTGGTCAATCTTCTGCGGGTTTCAATTAAAAAAATCTTGTATGGATTTTAAAATTAATCAATAAAAATCTAACCTTCAATATACACCAACTCACTTTTGAAATTTCAAGTTAAATTTAGATTATAAGACTAATTTTTGAAAAATATCTAACACAATTATTTCATATATTGGATTAGGTCAATCAAGTTCATCTGAAAACAAACCCTCAATTGCAACCTTACAAGTACTTAACTAACACGGATAAAAGGACACTATGTAATGAAAGTTTTTACAATCTCTCGAATGTACTCTATTATAATATTAGGATATCACATTGTATAAACATATTAAAAAATAAAAGTAAAGTGGATCAAATTAAGACTAGTTAACTTAACCCAATTTTCACAAGTAAATTATTTTCTATTTTGGTCCCAAACTTCCTCCTATAGGAAAAAATGCTTTTAGCATATTTTTGACATTGTTTAATTTTTTATGAAAAATGATAGACCATGCCAGCCTAAGATATAGAACCTTCTTTCAAAGCGGTAGCTTGGATAATTTCTTTTATACACATTGTGGCAACTTGATATTGTAATAGAGCATGTTCACTATCCTCACATTTTAGAAGAAAATTTCGCGTACACATCCTAGACTGGAAAAAATTCTTAAAAAAAAAAAGCCCTTGTTCTGGAGGGATTGTAAAACTTCTCATTTTATGAGAACTATTTTGTAAAAATTACTACCACCATGGAAGAGAAGTGGACTGGTTGTCAGCTGCCTAGTTACCACTCAGGCAACCTAGTGACTAGTAGCTTGGATATTTTTTTAAAATTTTTTTTATTTTTTTATTCAGTAACTTGGATAGTTTTTCTCTGATATGTTAAATCATCTCAACTGATATTTTATTCAGACTTATAAGACATTCTTACAATTTATTAATAACATTCTACACATTCTTACAATTTTTATGAACAACATTCCATATTCACCTTACTAATAATTTTATTTTTCTTCGTATCCCAATTAGTGAACGCTTACGAGTTTTATAAACAACATTCTATAAACACCTTACTAATAATTTTATTTTTTTTCTTTGTATTCCAACTGGTGAACGCTTACAATTTTTATAAACAACATTCTATAAACACCTTACTAATAATTTTATTTTTCTTCGTATCCCAACTGGTGAACGCTGCTACAAAAAATGGGGAGAATAGCACCACCACCACTTCATATGCCAAGCAATGCTGCCGAAAAGCCTTGCGAACCCAGCCGCCGAACATGCACGTAAAATGCCCACAGCGTGAGACGATCCGAAGTCTCACCTGAACAAGGAAATGACTTCGTTCCACGACGGCAGTAGCTTGGATTTTTTTTTCTGTTGTATGCATGTGTATCTTATATCATCTAAAGTGATATCACAACAAGAATTTTGAGACATTTTTACCATATCTAAACATCGTTCTACAAATATCAATTTTTTCCTACCCAATATCTAAAGATCATTCTACAAATATCAAAATTTACCCAATTTATACAATACCCTAATTTATGGACGCCCTCGCTGATTTTTTCCAGAGAAATACGCCACTACTTGAACAAGTAAATTTCACTGTCATGAGAAATGCATGAATTATGCAGCTAAGAGATAGGAGGATTATCTAAATAGGTGGAGCTGAAGCTAAGAGGCATTGTGAGCAGTGGAAATATACATGGGCCATCTATACGCCTATATCATGTTTGGTTTAGGTACTTAATGAGTGAATTAAGGGTAAAAACATAAACTAAAAGTTTTTAATCTAAAACTTTTCACTCTCTGTAACTATTCTAATTTTTAATTATTTTTTCACATTTTTTTATATAAACTATTATACTTTTTAATCATTTCTACGCAATTACCCATACAACAAACTTATCTATTTTAACTTTATTTTCTTTATATTTTAGCATTATCTCTATTATATCATATTATTTTCTGTAAATTTGACAACTTGTACCCTCATACAAAATTTTACCCTCAACTAAACACATCAAACATTGAGTGGCCATAGGGATACGGGAAGTATGTGATATGCACGAACTGCCAGTCTGTCAGGCACATTGAAAAAATAAAAGTGGTATCCGTAGGGCTATGTAACCAAGTGCCTAAACGTTAAAAGCTTTAGATTTAGGACGATTAGTCTCTCCTCAAGTATATGCCGAAGATCAACGTCGTTCGTGGGAGCAAAAGTGTAGTCTCCCGTTTAATTCGTGGGAGCAAAGTGTGGTCTCCCGTTTAATTGTTGTAAGCTGTGTCTTCCTGTTTACTTGGTAGAGCAGTGTCTCCAAATTTGTAAGAATGTCTTTGATCTTCAGTGTAATATATGTTGAGATGTATGTAAATATCTCCCAATCAAAAAAAAAAAAAAAGTATATGCCGAAGAGTATACCACCATTCAATGTTGGTAACCTGATAATAGAGCATGGAAAAAATCATAGAAAAAAACGGTGGGCGAAAATCGAGTGCGAGCGGTCAGGCAATTGACTCGTGCTGCTGCATGAAGCACGCGCAGGTTGAGCGGCCCAAATCAAGGCCCATTGCCTATTGCCTAGCTTAAGAGAGAGATAATATTAGATACGTCGTACGTGGCTGTAAAAGATCATTCATTCATTCGGTGCTGAATCAGTGGGCCCCAGGTGGAGTGATTAATTGGCAATAGTGGCACTCACAGGAATAAACAAAGGCTAGCGGCGGAAATGAGTCATAAATACAATCAATAGCAACAATTTTTATCAGTAGAATTCATTTACTCTTAAAATGAAAAAATAATTCATCATTGATAATTATAAAAACAATGAATTTTTGTCACCATTTCATCTTAAAGTCAACGAATTTAATTGTTGCTGTTGTATATTTAAAGAAATAAAATTATTTACCAGTTGAAATTCTTAAAATAACAAAATAGTTGTTGTTAGTTACAATAACTAAATGCAACATAGTAAATTAAGTTATAGCATCATAAACACAACAAAATAATTGTCTTATTATTAAATTGTAACAAAGCTTTTTGTTGCAAAAACGCATAAAATTGTTGCTTATGATAATTTTTAAACAATCTTAAAAAATTGACCCAACAAGTGAAATGTTAGGTATCCACAGCAAGAAAAAATAACTTTTTCAGCTAAAATATTTATTGTCTGAGGTAATATAAAAGGAACGAAAACATTTCACTAGGCCGCTACATATGCCTTGTGGCATATACCAAATTACAACAAAAATTTCGGAAGAATCTGCTGTGTAGAATTGTTATGTTCAACGATTTTTCATTTGTTGCATTATAATACTTATACGTAGCAAAATATTGCTACTCATGATTAATATTATATATAACGTGTAATATTTTGCTGCATAAGAATTGTTGCATGTAATAAATTATTTTGTAGTGCAACAACTTAGTGGCAAAACTTTTTTATTTTTGAACTTTAAAAACGAAAGCCTTTTTCATGTGCAGCACATGAAAAGGCTTATTTTTATTTTCAAAATTCGAAATTAAATAGTTTAAAAAGCTCACAAAATAATAATTTGCACATATAGAAAGTTTATACTTAATCCCACATATGCTCATCAAAAAAAGCCTACATATGGATGCTAAAAAAAATAAAAATAATGGCTTCTCCAGGAGAATTGAATCGGTACTTATAATTTATATTTTAAAGAGTTTTTGAATTAAAAAAGCGAAGGTGCACGGACGTACGTGTGCATGTGCACGGGTTTTCATCACTGCGTACGCAAGCATTACTACTACTTTGCCACATTCATTCCCCACCCACCATATTCAGAAACGGTCCTTTTCACGTGACTCTTCCATTCTTTATTGGAAATACATACAGTTATGACATATGATATTACAAATCAACCTTTTCATAACCCTTATATTGTGAAAGAAATTTTTTATAAATATCCCACCACAAGGAAGAATCCATATAACAATCTCCATTGCCAAGAGAAATGAATTTTTGCTCGCACCAGGAGTCAAACTCACAAGCTTTATCATCAGATCGTGACCAACTGATATCACCCAGTTGGCGTAACTTCTTCTATTTTGGTGAAATTCCCTCTGCTCATTGTATTTAATATAATTTATTTAGTTAGAAAATTAAATTTCATCCAAATTAAAAACAAGCATAAATCCCCATCTAATAAAGTCTATAAAATAAATATATTTAATTTATATAAATTTCAAAGCTATATATTATTTTAACTTTTAGATTGTCTAAAGCATCATTCATATGTGAACGAATGATTTATGAAATATTATTACACTATAATATATAAATAAATAACTCTAAATATTTTTTATAATTTACATGTAAATAAATATTACCCGTGCACATATTTGATTTTATCAATTTGAAATTTATCTAGCTAAACAAATTACGCTAAATGAATGCATGAGTAGCTTTCAAATCATCATTGAGATAGTAAATTTGTTTCAAGCCATGCACCATTCTTGTATTAAATTTGTATTTCCATTTTCGAGACAGTTTTTTCAATTTTTAATATTTTTTAAAATTTTAATTCATTTTTTCTTACCCCCAACATACATTATTACATTCTCATCTTAAATACAACTTTCATTTAAAAATCTTATATAGTTTTAAATAGGAAGTAAACTTGATTACCTGGAAGCATAACCCACTTCACATAGTCGGTTATACCAAATTGCTATATTTTTTTCTCATGTTTATTTCTAAGTATAAGGCATTTTTGACAGTAACTTCTCTTTTTATCCATGCACATTTTTGTTAAGAGTAAGGGAAATTGTACATTCATATAATTTTTATATTTAAAAAGAAAAGGATTTTTCTTCAATTTTTAGATCCCTTTTCATGTAATATAACATCCAACTACACTAGTTTATAATTATTACCTTTATATTTTAATCTTGTTCACATATTTTGACATAATTATCCTATTTATTAGGCTACGCTACTATGAATTCTTTCTTTTATATAACTTTCTTCTTTTTTAATATCTTGATAGTTAATAAAAAATTACATTTATTTATTGCATTTAATATCATTTATAGTAGGGCTAATTCCTTATATACCCACGAATTTTACCTATAATTCCACTTATTCTCATGAATTTTTAAAAATTCATCTCATACTTATGAATTTTCATCGTAATTTCACTCATAATGACGTTGTTAGGGATCTGTTATAGAGGCCGTTAACTCTTTAAAAACTGACTAACATGCTCATCTCTAATTATAATTTTATAGCTAAAAATTCATATTATAAAATTTTTTTAGTAATTCTACAACTATAAAATTGCACATTATTTAAATATAAATGTTTAACTTTAAGCAAAACCACCTTAAATTACATTAGAGTTGGAGCATATTTGTCATTTTATAAGAGTGTTAATGATCCATTTAACGGATCCCCAACGACGTGAGTATAAATAAAATTAGGATCAAAATTTGTGTATATAAGAGCAATTGTTAAAAATTCATGAGTATAAGTAGAATTAGAGGTAAAATACATGAGTATATATGAAATTCGTCCTTTATATTATTATAAAATTTTTTTCATTTATTTAATATCATAATGCACAGGCCTCATCAGCAAATGTGTAAAATAAGTATAATAAAATATTTTAATATTAAATATCAATTTTGAAGTAATATTTTTAACATTTAAACAATCTAAAATATCATTATTATGTGTATAAATAATTTTATAAAGAATTATTATATGCTAATATATGAGAATGAATCTAATTGTTTTTCTAATTTACATAGAAATAAGTCTATTTGTAAGCAAAGACAGCTTAAAAACATATTTGATTTTATGAAACTTAATATTTTAGTTAAATAAGTGACGATGATATAATGAACGGATTGAATTTTTCATCCATCATTAAAATTTTAAACACTAAATTAGTGATGATAGATACAGTGATAGAGATGCATTCTCCGGCTGCTCGCTGTTTCATCAATGCGTACGCAAGCATGAGTGCATTACTATCGTTCCTTTTATTATATTCATTCCCCAAGCCCGTGACCTTCCTAAAGACATTTTTTATATTTTTTTCCAGATTTTTTTTAGACAAGTAAAGTTAGTTGTATTAAATTTATAAATTAAGTTTTATTATTTTTGGATGTTTCTAAGTATTTTTTTGGATAATTATAGAGAGTGAAAAATTTCATATCAAACGTGTGTTTAAAAACTAATAAAACTTTTGGATGAAAAGTTTCCTGTGATAAAATTTTCAAAATTGAAGAAAATAATTTGATAGAATAGAGATAATGATGAAAAATAAATACAATAAAATTAAAATAGATAAATTAGTTATATAAATAAATTTGTAGAAAAGATTAAAAAATATGGCAATTGTGTAAAAAATGTGAAAAAATAATTTAGAAAAGATAACGGGAAGAGTGAAAAGTTTAGATTAAAAAATTTTTGTATTTAACAAGTATGCCCTAAAAAGTTTGAATTGAAAATTTTCACAGCTAAAATAAACACACCAAACACACCAGTGTCAACAACTTTAATAATTAATATATAAATTAAATAATTATATTACACTAATTTTACATTTTTTAGCCTGGAGATATTGCATACTAATTAGAGTGCAACAGGATGCACCATGGTGTATATTTTTAAAATATTATAAATTATTAAAACTTTTAATTAAAATGGTAGGCTAAACAAGTAGTTTCAAAAACAGATAATGTTCATGACTTATCTATAACCAAAAAAAAAAAAAAAAGGGAAAGGTACAAGTTTCACCTGTTTCATTGCCCCCGGTTTAATATCAGAGAAGCTGCAATTCTCCGAAGGAATATCCCTTGCAACCCAAGACGCGCACGTGGGTGCGGAAGGGCTTATTGGGGAAGAACGAGTCAAGATCTTACCTAAATTCCGACCTTGTACACACACGACCCCACGAGCAGCAGTACAACCTTCATTTCCCTGCGCGAAAATCAGCCGTTCGATAATGCATCCGTTCCATACAAACTTTAGATCACAATTGTAATCTTATGAAAGCACGTTTGAATGTTCTGATCCTAGCCTAGAATCAACGGACGAAAGGGCATAATCGCACTTGTACGCGACGACACTGAGGGACAGCCATTTCACAAAAGGCACTCCGCTCGCGTAACGACTGATTATCTGCACCGTACGAATCCCCAACGCGTGTCGAGATTAGATCTCAACGATAATCGAACGGCGTGGATCATCAGCGGTGGGCCCCACACTCCCGCGGCGGATCGTCTCCTATATAAAAGCTGGAGCGGTCTGACCAACCCCCAGAATCTCAGATCCGCGTCCCACCAAATATCTCTGCTGCTCAAACAGTCATGGCGGCTGCTTCTCCCCACTCCCTCCTCCTCCAGAACCCTACCCATTCCGCCGGCCGCCGTCTGTCCAAAGCAGGCAATCCTTACTCCAACGGCGTCTTCCTCTCCAAGAAGCCCATTTCAAACAAGCCCCTCACCATCTCCTGCACGGCTCTCTCCTCCCCTTCTTCCTCCGCTGCCGCCTCCGTCTCCGACCAGCCCAAGGTCCAAAAACAGAGGGTCTTCAACTTTGCCGCCGGGCCCGCCACGCTGCCCGAGAGCGTCCTCCTCAAGGCGCAGTCGGAGCTCTACAACTGGCGCGGATCCGGCATGAGCATCATGGAGATGAGCCACAGGGGCAAGGAATTCCTCTCCGTCATCCAGAAGGCGGAGGCGGATCTGCGCGCCCTCCTGAAAATCCCCGACGACTACGAAGTGCTCTTCCTGCAAGGCGGCGCCACCACCCAATTCGCCGCCATCCCTCTCAATCTCTGTACGGCCGACGATCCCGTGGATTTCGTTGTGACGGGCTCGTGGGGCGACAAGGCCTACAAGGAGGCGCAGAAGTTCTGCAAGCCCAATCTCATTTGGTCCGGGAAATCGGAGAAATACACCAAGATCCCATCTTTCGATTCTCTGGAGCAATCTCCAGTTGCTAGGTATCTCCACATCTGCACCAATGAGACGATCCACGGCGTCGAATTCAAGGATTACCCGACTCCCAAATCGAAAGATGCGATTTTGGTGGCGGACATGTCGTCGAATTTCTGTTCGAAGCCTGTGGACGTGTCGAGATTTGGGGTGATCTACGCCGGCGCCCAGAAGAACGTGGGGCCGGCGGGCGTCACGATCGTGATCGTCAGGAAGGATCTGCTCGGTCACGCCCAAGGGATTACACCCGTGATGCTGGATTACAAGATCCACTCGGAGAACAAATCGCTTTACAACACTCCTCCCTGCTTTGCTATTTACATGTGCGGCTTGGTTTTCGAGGATCTGTTGGAGCAAGGTGGGCTGGAGGAGATCGAGAAGAAGAACAAGAAGAAGGCTGGGATTCTCTACGATGCAATCGATGCAAGCGGTGGATTTTACAGATGCCCAGTTGAGAAATCCGTGCGATCGCTGATGAATGTTCCCTTCACACTCGAGAAGTCGGACCTAGAGGCAGAATTCGTCAAGGAAGCAGCCAAAGAGGATATGGTCCAGCTCAAGGGCCATCGATCGGTGGGTGGGGTCCGTGCTTCGATTTACAACGCAATGCCTTTGGCTGGTGTGGAGAAGTTGGTGGCTTTCATGAAGGCCTTTCAGGCTAAGCATACTTGATCTGGGCAATGTGGGTTGAGTCGCGCTGGAGTTGTTTAAGAAATTTGTTCTTGTCGTCTCGTATTCTTCTCTTTCTGTAATTTTGGGCTGTATTTAAATTGCATTTTGATGCAAACCTGAGAGTAGCGTATTTTGTTGTTGGATGAGCAAAGTTCAGATTAATGCTTCATGGGTTATTAAAAAAATGCCTGCATTGATTGTATTCTCATCGAGATTGTGACAGTATTATCTTGAGTGAAATCATTGAATCATTGAGACAGTATCGTCTTGAGTGAAATATGAGATGTAGAGTATGGACTGTTATACAAGATCCATTTGGTAGTTCAGACGAATTATTGTACTGAATTCCACTTTTCGAGCGTAGATGTTATCCTGAATTTAGGCCAATGTTACGGCACAGAGCTTTTTACAGATTGGCCCCATTTCAGATATGTTTGTTGGAAGAAAAGAGATGCAAATCAAACGTGAATTGTCAGGGCCTGTTTAGGAAATTTCCTCGAATTTTCCTCTGCTCCATCTTTTACCAAGAAGAAAATGTATTTGGGAAGAGGAAATGATATGTGGAGTACAAACAGCAAACGGGCCCATTTAAGAGTCTGCGAAATTTGGATTGTATCCATTCCACTCTTCCACGGAACCTAATCCAGTGCACCCGTTCAGCCTCAATGCACCCGGGTGCACTGCACCTATTTTTTTTATTTTTTTTTAAAATTTTTTTATACAATGGTTAATCTATGTTTATTTAACATATGTATCAATTTTTACTATTTTTGGAGACTTTTAG
>JAXCLR010000073.1:24214222-24232351 GCA_035584095.1 Annona squamosa | reverse complement strand
CACCATCTATAAAAGGAGGAGCTCCCCCTCTCATTCCACACACTTGAAGAGAGGCATCCCAAGGGGAGGACGAGAGTTTGTAGTAACACCTCGGTATCCCGGCTTTTCTTGTTCTACGCGCTCCACGCCTCTCTTCTCATTTTCCCATTTCCATATCTCCCGTTTTCTCAAATCTTTTTATTTTCCTCCCTTTTATGCCATGTAAACCGCCTCGGGTTGGCAAATTTTGCCATATTTGCTTTAACCCGAAGGCCGGAACCCGAGCTCTGTACAACTAGTGCCTTATTCCATTAAACAGGGGCTGATCTCCCTTTAAAGATTAGTGGCGACTCCATTTTCTTTATTTTCTTGTGTGCGTGTTTGAGCTAACGCCTTGTCTTAGCCATTATGCTGCCGAAATCACAAGAAAACGCCCATACGCAAGATTTATCTAAAACCGTAAATCCTAATGCGTTTTACCTCATGTGAATGCGGGAAATCTAAGCCCAAGTTGCTACCCACCACGATCCGCATTTTCAAGGCCCGGGAAACCATTCCGAGCCTACCGTAGCGCTCCCGGCGGGTGCTACAGTTATAAAATTAAATCATTTAAAAGTAAACATTTTTTACCATTTAAAATGGTTTTTTTTTTTTTTAGAGATTTATGCCGTGGCCCAGCGAAACTTGTATTAATATGATGACAGTATTCTTAGTACTTTTAAGAATAACAAACTGTTTGGATATGATAGGTTAATCCACCAAGCCATATAATTGAAATATTTCCGATAAATGAGTAGGAAACTTGTGAATTGCGAACGGCATTGGCATCGAAGCTATCATCATTTTCGGGCCGTGGGCAAGGAAATTGGTACGGGCTGGGAAACAGCCCATGGCCAGGCTTGCACTGGCGATTTTTTCTAGCGATTGGCGTAAAGGTCTCCTAATAAGTTTCTGAAATTTGCATTTTTTACCATTCAGTTCCATATTTGAAGCAAATGACTTGAAGTTTTGATCCCCGTGAAGGTAAAACCCTATTACTATCAATTTTTACTTCAAAGGACCATGATTTATTTATTTAATTTTATCCAAACATTAAATGAACTACCCTATTTGGTGGAAAACTGAAATCTTTTGGGCCACTTTATAATGAAAGTTTCTAGAAAAATATTTTAAATTTAAATTAAAATATCTACTAAAATATAAAAAGAAAATTTTTGGTCATTTCAAGTTCAAAAATTAAATGTTAGAGTTTTACGTCAGTGGGGAAAAACCTATACATTTTGGATATTTACAAATACGAAACTTAAAGGTCCAAAGCGCAAATTTCATAAGGGCCCGTTTGGTAGGATTTTATTTATTTTTTGGGTTTTTCCTAATTATACCTACTACGTTTGACCCTAATCCTAAATATACCCGCTATGTTTTCAAAATTTCAAATGTATCTTTATGTTTATAGTTAATCCCAAAAATGCTCATTCCATTAAAAATCATTAGTTAAATTTTGTAAATGTCCACAATACCTTTGTTATAAGATAATAAAAATGAAATAAATAGAAAAAAATAAAATTAGGGCTTTCCATATTTAGATCTCATGTGCAATTAAGAGATTAACCATTATGATATTTAATTTTTCAATTTTGTCCCAAATTTGATGGACATATTAGTAACTTTACATATTAACTGATGACGTCAACTTCGGGATTGAGTATTTTTAGAATTACTGCAAATGTAGTGGGTATATGAGATTTTAGAAATATAATGAGTATATTTAAAATTAAGGTCAAATGCAATGATTTGGAAAAAGCCCCTTATTATTTTCCTGAACACGAGGGACTTGTATGCAAATCCCCTTTTTTCTATACCCTGAGCTTGCTCGACGGTTCTGCCTGGTATTATTGGATGGCTGTGGCTGCCAAGTTTGCGGAAGAAGGAAGAGCAGAAGAAGAAGCTCTAAATGAAGAGCTTCCACCCGCATCCGACTCTCCCCAAGTAACTTCTTCTGTATATCTTTGTTGGGTTGTTTCTCCGAAATTCACAGGATTGACCGCTTATTCCTCGACTATCCTCACATTCATTCATAGACATTCATCTGAGGCAAACACGATGTCCGACTGTTTTGTGATTTCCCACTTCCCCTTTTGGCTACTCTTTTATGATTTCCCACCTTCCCTTTTCTCTACCTTCCCCTTTTTCTCTGCTTTTTAAGAAAAATTTAATCTTTATTTCTGTCGGTGTAGTGATTGAATGGGTTCAAGTGTCCAGGGATCTAGTTAATACTCTCTCTATTTTTGGCTTTTGTTTTTTGATTGCGAATTCAATTTTGGGGTCGGATGAGCTCTCCTGTTGTTTTGCTGTTCCATCAGTCATATTGCTCTCACCCTTGATCAAATCGTCTACAGCCCTATGGACTTGGCATGTAACATCACCTAACTGTCGTTAAAGAAAAAACCCACAAATCTGTATCAGGCGACACCCTATATTTCTCATCCAGAATATTACAACTTGCTCGTACTGATTAATTCAACCAATCATACAATCTCAATCAATACCTTGGAACAAAAAGACCAGCAGATGGTCTTTTATGGCCCTGAAGTCTTTAAGGATGAACTCCTTTTTTCTTGTTCTGATAGATTGTTCTCGAGCAAGATATCCTAAAACATCGTAGCTGCAATAATGGGTTTTCTTTTGTTGTCAACTTGTTTATTACAATGGTTGTGAATTTGATGTGTCATTTTGCTCCTGGATTAGTTTTTGGAGGTTTTTTGCCGAAGTTCTGGGAAAATAAGGCGCTTCTCCAACGGCACAGAAGCTGGATTTGCATTGAATTTGATAAATAGGAAGCTTGGTTCCAGGGGCCAACAAGCATTGTATATCGAAGCTGTTAAAGAGGAGGAGGAACCTGTTAGTTTTGGCCCAAATTCTGTTCTGGTTACTTATGGAAAGGGTTGGATATTACAGTCAGTCCTGGAAGAAGGTAAGGTTTAATAGTTTTTTTCGGTTTCTATTATGCTGTTTGGGGACTTTTTGATGCACTGTGTTTGGCCTTGCTTGTTTGGGAAGAATGAATTTATCTTTCAATGAAAGCTGGAGAATATCTACCTTGCCAGTCCTAATTCAACACACGCAGAACATGTTGGTAATTTGAGTTTGGTTGTTTTCATAATTTCACATTGATCTCTGTTCTTTCTATATACAATATCATCTGCCGATATGCTCAAAGCTTTTCGTACTTGGAAGAGGAGCTCAACTTATGTAAGTTTTCCCCTGTTAAAGCAGACAATGAAGGAGCAAGGCCTATGCAATCTTCTCTTAAGCATTTTCCTCCGCCAATGGTAAGCGCTCTTTACAATACTTTCTGACATCAGTTGGCTTGAGGTGAAACTGAGTGAAAAGGCTATACAAGCAGGGTCCATTTTTCCATGCTGCAATTGTTACTCTGATTGGCAACATGTCTCTATGAATTCCCGCTCTCCCCGACTGGTTCAATATCCTTTCAAAAAGGAGTTTTTTCCTTCAGATGTGCTGAAACTTTTCATGGAACATTCTGTTCGTAAGACAGGTATCAAGAATTATTAACGAACCCTCATCAGGAATGTGCAACTGCTGTCATCAGTGTTTGTTTTTAAGATAGGGGATGCTTGGTAATGTGTAAAATTGTGGGATTGTGAGAAATGGTGGGAAATGGAAAAGAGAATATTTTGAGAAATGTGTGATTGATAGGAAATAATAAATGTATAGTTAGAATAAATAGGTTTGTTATATGTAGTTGGTAGGGAAAATGATTGGAATGTTGGGGTAAAAATGGGAAAAGTAGTGTGATTATTGAAGCAATGATTGACCTTGGAAAAATGAATCCCATGGTTTCTCCCACTTGCACGTTACAAACGTGCCTTTACAAAGAGTCTACCATGACTTGCAATCTTAAGAGAGGATGCCTGTGGATATCCAAGAAATCCAATTAATAACCTAAAACGATAATTCAACAAGATAGATCAACAGTGATAGATCCTACCAAAACATTTTTTTATTTTTTTTTAATTGAATTGTTGGTTGAAGACTGAATTGTGGATCACTAGATTCTAGGAAACTATCAACTACCTCTCTAACTATCCTCTCTCTGAACTACTGAACTAGAGTCCTCATTACATTTGCACATCAAGCATACCTTCTCCCTCGCAGATCACCTATTTATACTACTTAGAATACTGCATCAACCAACGCTACTTTCCATCTGTCTGGCAGCTATCGACTCATCACCTATCTCCTCTTGCTGCCCGTTCTGGTCCATCTTCAGCAGTCCAGTTCACCCACCACCATCTAACCCAAACAGCCACATAATACCGTTCCTATCAAACAGCCAAGGTTCAATAAAGCAGACCGACAAGCAAGCTGCTACTCACCAGAACTGGCTGATTAACCCCAGTTGGCCATTGGACCCTGGGTTCATCA
This sequence comes from Annona squamosa, assembly GCA_035584095.1. Lineage (NCBI taxonomy): Eukaryota > Viridiplantae > Streptophyta > Magnoliopsida > Magnoliales > Annonaceae > Annona > Annona squamosa. Next base: position 24,227,923 of record JAXCLR010000073.1, on the reverse strand, counting down.
ACCAAACTGCTCATTTATATTTGTTGACACGATGTTCTAATTATCTTAAACTGTAATCAGTTGCTTTCTACGGAAAACTTGCTCTAAACAATCAGGATTTTTTGTGATGTTTGCAGAAATCAGCTGGCATTCATTCCAAAGGAGAAACTGTTGGGAGGCTGCAAGCGGGAATCAGTTTCATTTATCTGGGAAAGATATTGTTGGCCTTCTGTTTCATATTCTTGCTTGGTGGGACATTTACTTTGATATTGGAAAATCTTCCAACGTTGATCTCTTTTTTGACATCGTCTTAAAAATGTGTGCAATTTATTGACTGTTTGTAAATTTCCATCTTTGTTTGTCTAAAATCTACGTGTTTCTTACCTTGTGGCCTGGCTGTATCCGATAAAGTGGAATTGACCATTTAGGAAACTTATGGCTGTGTAATGAACAAATAAATAAATATCGTGCTCAGAAACCAGTGCAGGAATAACAGTGTGTTTAACAAAAAAAGAAAAAAAGAAAAAAAAGAAAGTGGCAGAAAATGAAGGGCAGTTTAGTTCGCATTGCTCCCTCCCTATTCAGGTTAAACCTTTGATGATAACAAATTGAAGCCTTTAATTGTCAGGTGGCCAGCGCATAATAAGGGGAATATAAAGAAATTCTGATTGCTGCTGATCTTTATAATGTACTTATGCTGTGCCATGAGACAAATGACAGCATTCTTTTATCCTCACTTTTCCTTTTCATTTCCTCATATGACAAGACCACTGTTGATCTGCACACGTTTCAACATTCGTTCACTTTTTCATCATCATTAATGCTCTTAATTACCTTCTTTCATTTTTCTTTTCTTTGAAAGTGTAAAAGCTTATCTATTTTAAGCTAATATCAATTCCATCTCTGCGTGATGATTCTATTAGCCCGGGCTAAGTAAATAGCCTACTTAGCCCACCTCAAAAAACTTATTTACAATAATTTTTTTTTTACTTTTTTTTTCATATACTTGTTTATCTAAATGTATTTAACATATAGGCCAAGTTTTACGATTTTTGAATATGTTTATCTATTTTTTTGAGATTTTCAAACATCTATGTGTATATATGCATTTAAAATATCCTTATTTTCAAAAATTAAAAAAAAATATATGCACATTTCCAAAAATGGTAAAACTTGGTCTATATGTTAAATACACTTAGATAAATAAGTGTATGAAGAAAAAAACAAAAAAAAGTTGTTTTAAATAGGTTTTTTGAGGTGGGCTAAGTGCGCTATTTACTTAGCCCGGGCTAATACAATCACTCCTCGCGGACGTGATTTTCACGTACTCATATGACCCCTTCTGTCGTTTCCTCAACATCCCACCAAATGTCCTGCTCGCAACGTTCTGCTTCAAAATAACATTTTACATATAACATGGGATCGAAAGCATTCACCAAGAATTCAGTCTAATTTACAAAATCTCTAGAAAATCAACTGTACAAATAATCTACGCGACATGCTAATACGCCTTTTTTTAAAATGCCTAGGTAGCAACATTGCACCGTATATAAGGAACAGTAGGTAGCACAGGTAAGTGCATCATCATACAACGCACGATTGTATGTATTTTACGGAAATCTCTTCAATCACAGGATCATGAAGATATTAAGAGAATCCGTTTGACGAGGGTCCAACCTTTATGCCATGTCTGAGCCTGAGCTGGAGCTTCTGTAAATCTCATCTGCATGGGCGGCAGGTACGTACACCACGTTGGTGAGTGAACTATGGGTTCGGCCGTAGAATAAATAGACAAATATACCAATCAGCAGCCATATGGAGACGCGGATCCATGTCCCAGTGCTGCAGACATTCAAGAGTCCATGTCAGTCCATGAAATGGAATTGTACTCCCTGCAACTTGCGGCTAGTGAATTCATCATCATCATCATAATAAGCTACTTCCCACTTAGGCGGGGTCGGCTGCATGGATTCTGTTACGCCATTCTTGGCGATTTAAGACTAAATTTTTTGTAATTTGTAATATTTTTAAATTTTATTTAATTACTTCAATCTATATTTTTTTGGGTCTTCCTCTCATTCTCCTACCACCTTCTATTTGATAAACTCTGTTTTCTTAACCGGTGCTACTTCAGGCTTCCTTTTAACATGACTAAACAATCTTAATCTATTTTCTTTTATTTTATCACAAATTGGTCTCACCTTTAAGTTTTCTCGAATTATTTCATTCCAAATTTTATCTTTTCTTATTTTACCACTCATCTACCTTAACATTTTCATTTTCGCTACGCTCATTTTTTGTATATGTTGTTCTTTAACTACCTAACATTCTGCCCCATAAAGCATAGCCGGTCTAATCGTAGTCTTATAAAATTTTCCTTTTAATTTGATTGGAACTCGACGGTTATATAAAATTCTTGATGCACTTCTCCATTTCTTCTATCATGCTTGAATTCTATGTATTATATCTTTTCTAATTTCCCCGTTCTCTTGAACTATTGATCTTAAGTATCGAAAGTGATTAGTACTTGTTACTACTTGATCTAAAATCTTAATTGGTTCCTCATCCAGGTTCTCACTATTATTAAAATTGCCAATGAAACATTTGCTCAAATGTAAAACACAAGTTGATGTGACATCAATGCAGCACCATATACCATATGAACTTCCCTAATCAAAATAGAAGTAGCGACAGAAGCCTATACAGTATCAGAGCACTCACCTGAGATTTATGAGCAGATATACATTTATGAGGATGCAAGAAATTGGAAGGAGCGGGATGAAAGGGCAAAGAAATCCTGCAGCAGTAACAGAATGTTTTTCACACTATGAGAAGCAGATGACAGAGAAGACAGCAAATGTGTCAGGATTGGAGCCCAAAAAATTATAACTGTTAAAACCGGTCAATGTGAATCTAATAGTTCTATAAAAAGAAGTGTGGTACTGGTCAGAGTGAAACTAATCATCCTGCAAATAGCTGCAGTATTTGTATAATTGCTACTCATGGGTGATGTTCTGGGAGGCTGATCAAGATGGACCAGCCGACCAGCCGACCAGCCATCTGGAGAAAATGATGCTACGAACAATAAGGCAGGTCAGTTGATATGGCGGTGGGTATGCATGGTTCAATGGTCAAATTTGGTAAATTTTCCTTCGACACCCATTTATTTTATAGAAGTTCCTAATAGCACAGGATAATATTTAGTTTGTTTAGTAATGTGGTAGGGAAGGAAGTGGGGAAGTAGGAAAGGGAATGTTTTTAAAAGAATGTGAGAATGATATGATTAATAGCGGTAAAGTAAGAATAGATAGGGTAATTGTGTGAGAAAATAATTAGAATATGAGGTAAAATGAAAAAAAGTAGTTAAGTAGTTAAGAAGTCCACTTGTTTTTTTTGTAAATTGTGTTGGGAGAGGTGGGAAAATGGTTTCCCGCCTATACTTATTACCAAGCACTTCCTTAGTTATTTTTAGCATGTAATGGATTGGGGCCAATAAGCCGAGTCATTTTATACAGAGGCAGGCACACATGAGTTAACTGTTCAAAAACAGGTCACATTTCTTTTGACATTCATCTATTTTATACGGTGTGTCAAAAGATCAGAATTATTTTTGCTGATATTCTCTGACCTTTTTCACGCATGTCTAGCGAGAAAAAAAGACAACAGCAAAGTAGAGAAGTTCTATACCTCCTGTGTGTCCAAAGCTGTGCCGACCAGCATCTTCTTCTATCCAGGAAAGCATGATTAGTCCTCCCAAAAGAAGCAATCCACCCAGTATGCATATTGAGTATCGTAGGAAACTGGTTCAAAAGCAACAAAATTGAAAAGAGCACTAGCATCAGGACCAAATAATTGCAACCGTCATATGGATGATATGTTACCATCATAAAGCATCCCTTCTCCCACTTCTGGTTAAAAATTATAGCAACACTTGGAGATAGAAGACAGGTAACCATGTCGATCAGAAATTTGATTGTTTTAGGTTTGTAACCTATGCTTACTAGATGCGATATACCAATGGAAACTGACATAGAACTGTTGCTTCTCACTTAACATTCATAATGAAAGGTGGGCTCACATTACAGCAGAATTAACCCCATAGTAGAAATAAAAGAAATTGAACTTTGTCTCATATCACTTGGAGACAAGTAATAGAATATAAAAAAACAATAAAATCAATTATATTACGGGTATGGGTTCCGGTTATTCATGGATCTCGAAGTGAATTGGCAGTAAGATGGTGTAGAATGTCCAGATGATATATCTATGACCTGATTCCGCTAGAAGCAACAAAATGGGTGTGTTTTTCTCAAGTAAGTCCATAGTTACAATATAACTTCTCATTTGACCATAGTTAAAATGTAACTTCTCAAGCTGCAATGAACACAAGCAAGCAAAACTCACCTAGGCAAGGAATCAGCAGAAGCTCCAGAAGTGAGGAAGACAGCTCCAACACAAACAAAGGATATACTCCAAGCTGCTATTCTTCGTCTTTTCTGCTCCTTCGTTTCTGCAGCATCTAAAGAAAAATGCATTGAGAGAGCTGCTGAAAAATCAAACCCATTCGGATGAAATCATGGAAAAATTCTATTAAATGAAAATCCATGAAAGCAAAAAACAATGACAAATAAGGAGATCATACACTCCAGCTCATCAGTATACTCCTTCCTCCTTTTCTTTTCATTTCTTTCTTTTTACCTTTGAAAGATAGGAACAAAATTCATCGACAAAACCAAAAAGCTGATATGAGCAATCCTCAAAAACGTCCATGCAGAAACCTCTTTGCATTGCCTGTTAATGGGGTTCTGAACATCAAGGAGGTGATTCATTCATCATCTACAAATTCATTGGATCTGATACTGGACTAGGATCCCAAGAAATTTCATGTGATATCCTAATTCCTAATATCCTCCTTAAAAGAACTGGATCAATACATCAAAAGATTACTGAACTATCGCTCATATAAGGTTGACAACTAATTGGATTTAATTCCCATCTTAGTGATTCTTACAACAGCCTGATAATGTGGCCTACTAGGTTAAAAAGTCTGGATCATGGTCGCAACAACAGAATGATTCAAACCAACAAATAGGGCATTTGCTGATGAAAAGAACTGTATACCAGTTGTCATTATCTGTAAAAATACCTTGATTCCTTTCTTTCATGATAAGTGGATAACTGGATGAGGATTTTGCATCATGAAACTGTGGACAATCATCCTTACAGTTGCTCTCAAGATTCTCTGAGCCCTGATTATCACTTGCCTGAGCAGTATATCGTAACGATACAGAATCAATTGTTTCCTGCAGTGATGATGGCAGAGGCACCTCATCTGGCGGGACATATCTGAGAATCAAAATGGAAACAGCAACAATGGTGAAGGCAAGAAGTGTGCCTACACTAACCTGCAAAAGAAAAAAAAAAAATTCATATTTTCAATTCTGTATGAGTTAAAATAACATCTTTATTTCTATGTGAAGAAACATGCCAGTGCTGAACAGAACAGTTTATTTGCGAGCCTGATTAGACCTCAACATTGTAATTGCTGACAATCTGCTCTTCTTTCTGTTTACTTAACTTTTAAGAACTGTGATTATGATGTATAAGTAGGGGCATAGCATTCAGTTTAGTTAAGCTACGCTATTCACCTTGTGGGTTTAGGACAGGATGGCTTATCACACCATACATTAACTTTCCCTGATCTTCCCACCCATCCAATCGGCAACTTAGAAAATGGAAAGCACCAGCAGTCATCCACGTGTATGTTGTCGGAATATTCCAATGCATAAAAGCTTGAAGCAATTTCAACTCATTGTATGAAATGTTTAGATTGCTTGTTGGGCTAAGCAACTGATCAAATAACAACACTGTCGTACTCCTCACAACTTCAAAAGTATAAATTTCAGGAAAGCAACAACTTCAAAATCCTAGACTAGAATAGCTTGTCATGCAAGACAGAGAGTTAGCAACCTCGTTACAGGAACTCACCATTCCTGCCAATTGGGAAACATCCATAAAAAATGCCAATGCTGCAGCCAAGATGCCAGTACTTATTGTGCTTTTTACAGGAACTTGGGTGCGTTCATTTACGTCAGAAAAAAATGATGGCAGCAGGCCATCTCGAGCCATTGCCATCAATATTCTCGGCTGCAAAACACATACTAGTAAATGGTGTGCACACAAGCATATAGCATCTGAAAATTGTAAATGAAAAGGAAACCAGGAAACTGTTTCTGTCAGATTTAATTAAATGTGTGCCAATGGTTCATCACATTTTTAGAGAGCAAAGCAACCAACTACTATGTTCAGGTTAGGAAATAAAAGCGCAAAACCCTAAATGTTATCATTTAAGAGAACCATTCAAGTGCAGATGGTCTACACCGTAATTATGGTTCAGACTGCTGCAAAATGAGCCCCACGTATATTAAAATGTAATAATTTATTTATATAAAAATCATATTTTAAATGGTTTAAATGTTGAAAATATAACTTTAGAATTTATATTTACGGTGTGTTTGGGAAGTGATAAAACTTTTGACGAAAAATTTTTTGTATAAAAGTTTTTTGAAATGGGAGAAACTGATGTAATATAATATGGACAATGATGAAGAGTAAAGAGAATAAAGTTAAAATAAATAAGTTAGATGTATGAATAATTGCATAAAAATGATTAGAAAATAGGATAGCTGTACAGGAAAAAGTAAAAAAATAAATAAATTAAAAATAGAATAGTTGTGGAGAGTAAAAAGTTTGTGTAAAACAAACAATCCCCTTTTATGTTAAACTATTTTATTATATTGATTCCATTTTAAGATGAAGCCTGTACACATGTTTAATTTGGATGACAATTGGTACACTATTGAAATAAATAATTCTAAATATAATAGTGGGCTTCATTTGCAATGGATTGCATGTGCAGTCTGTATGCACTCTAATATTTTCCATCATTTAAATATATGCATATATATCAAATTAAGTAATTCTTAAAATATTTTTGGATCATTAATTATTCCACTTAATTGATCTTTAGTCTCACTTGTTGGCCATGATTCAATGAATATAGTAATACCTCTTCGCATCATTTACCATGAAAAAGGGATTCACCTATCCACTATCTTTAAGCTGTAACAGGAAATATGCATGTGAAGATAGCATCTTGTAGAGCATGAATGCCCGTATTGTCATTTAATCAAGGAGTTTCCTTGAGCCTTGTTTAAGCAGACCAATTAAGAAACGTCACAGGAATGTTCAAATGACCAGACAGTCCTAAACTCAGATTCGGAAAGTGATTATTTTATTTTCTTTTGTGAACCAGGCTTTACATGTGGCTGTTGCTCAATTATTTACTGTCATGTCAATTCAGACTTGGATCAGATGGAGAAAGAACTGAGGAGATGTATATCTGCAGTTTTCCAGGAAAGTGCAGGTGAAATGTAGACACTATGAAGGATGAGTGGCAAATCAAGAAGGATGGAAACATACTAAACCTGAAGGGGGAAGATTTAAAGGCTGGCATTTGTCAACAAAAGCAACAAAGGTTCAGTGAGAGAGGTCAGGAATATTTGAAAATGAGGCACAGGGTCACCATCATCCTAGTTAAAGATTAATGAGAAGGATACCAATGAAGTTAAGGAAGTATTCTAATATCAGGATGGTGGAAAAATGATTGACAAATGACCAATGAAGTTTTCTGATGCCAGGAGGGTGCAAAAATGATTATACTTCAATGGAATTGGTCTTTTCTTTCTTTGAATAATTTAAGGGGCCAACACCAATAGGTTACAGGGACAATCTGACCGCGGTTATTGGATGTAACATATTAGCCATTTGGCAGGCTTTTCTTGGTAGAAATAGATAGTAAGAATGACAAAAAGTCAAGCATTTCCAGACATCAACATGCTGGTAAAATCAGGTAAAATTCCTGGCTGTCAGAATTGGCTTTGGGCTGGTACAAGGAACCAAAATTTCTCATGAATTTTTTCTAATCTCATTGTAAAGAAAGGGGAAAGCATTCTGTCTAGGCTATGACCTTGTTACACCTTATTGAAACATGCAAATAGGCAGGATGAAAGAGACGACTTTATGCTTGTCAAAACACTTACATCAACTTCTGATTCCAAAACAGGGCTCTATACGAAAAAAAATAAAAAATAAAAAAAAAAAAATAAATACAAGCAGGGTATCTGGTGCATTATTCCCAGAAATAACAGCAAACAATGTCAGATGTGGCAATTGGGAACTATCTACATTGAGATTTCAAAGCCATTGTATTGGATGCAGGTGAGTGTATTGGTTGATCCTCAGCAAGTTCCAGGCCCAGTTTAAAATTAAACTTGTAAAGTCAGCCCAGCTAGAGCATATGTAATAAAGTAAAACAGATAACCAGAGTTTAGAAAACTACAAACCTGAGGAAGCATAGAACCCATCAAGGTTGAGCAAAGTGCTGTGACAGCTCCAATTGTTATTATGTACCTATAATCATAGATTATTGTCAAGTGAATGCCGAAACAAGAAAACACAAACTCAAGGAACTGACTAAATAATGCTAATACTTGATAAATCTTTTTCCAAGACTTACGCAGCCCAATGCATCCCATGGCTGGCAATTGCAGATGAAATTGGAGTGTCCGGATCCATTGCATAGTATGGTACTAAGCCCACAATAACGATTGACACTACCATATATAATAAGCAGCATATGGATAATGCAATGCCTATGCCCAGTGGCAAATCACGCTGAGGATTCTTCACCTGTATAAAAAATGGTCACAAAATTATAGAAATGTTCACAGAATCTGATTTACTATTTGTAGTAAGTGGCAACACATCTCAGTACATTATATGATGCCAAGTGAGATGACTCATTCTGGTTAATGCAACCCATGCAGACCCCAAGTTGGCGCTATGTTGAATTTTTTACAAAACAGTGGTAAGAACAAGCATCAGGTGGGTTTTAAAATATGCCAAGTGAATGGATTCGAAATGAGAGGATGCACACATGTGAGCAAGATACACCAAATAGAAATACTGAATCATGAAACGTATCTATTTTTTCTGAATGGGACTCACTCTTGATAACCAATAATCAATGACCACTTAAGAAAATCCTCAAGCATGTTCAAAAGCACTAGTAATGAGAAACCAATACCTCCTCAGCTGTGCTGGCTACTGTATCAAACCCTATGTAGGCAAAAAAAACAGTTGCAGCCCCTGCAAGCATGCCGTTGACTCCAAATGGGAAGTACCTGAAATTCCAAATGTAGATGAATTTTAGTAGATTCTCTTTCAACTGCAGCAAATACAAAAATCAAAATTTCGATTACCCAGCAGGAAGATCATATCCAGGCCAGCCAGTCTGAAAGCCAAGGTATCCACCAGCGATGATGACAAAGACCATGACACAGACATTTGCAGATGTGACAATGGATTGTGCAAAGGAACTCTGTATGGGAACAAAAACCATTTTCTCTTTTAAAAATAATAAAACCCAAATTAAGTGAAACAAGTAATCTCGAAGGAATTGTGCAGCACACATCACGTAAAGGATAATAAAAGCAATTTATAACATCCTACTTGCAAGAAAAAAAAAAGTCACTTATCAGGCGGACCACATAGACTGTATTCTATATTGAAACATGCATATACCCTGTTAGATATCAGTCTGGTCTAGTGATGAATCTGGATATTTAGCTGGGTGGCCATCCTGGTAAGTGCATAAATCTCAGTCAAGTCCTCCATGTAGGTTTCCATGGAAATGAATGTCAGTCACATCTGTATTTTCATTGGAAAAGATACCTCCTTGATTCCCGCACATAAAAGGCCGGTGACAATGAAAACAAGGAATGCTGCACATGGGTCAACCGATATATCAAGGAAGGGAATGTATGTACGGGCTAAGAAAGCTGGTAAACTTCCTGGACCTCCAAAGAAAAGGGCCTAAAACACGGAAAGACATGGATGGTGTAAGATATATTGTTCAAAAAATAATTGTGTTATCATTGCATTGCTATTTGTCAAGTAAACATAGTTTAAGCTCATAAACAATGGATGCATAATATATTTCTAAATCTATTTCAATGATTTTATGCACAAATATCGTCCAAGTTTTTTTTGAAAGACTCCATTTTTCCAACATTAACTATCCTTACATACATACTATGATACATTTCTCTAACGTAGAATTGAAATGTTTCGATATCCCAAGATTTGATACATGGTGCAATACCAGCATAGAGATATCAATCACCATAAAAATAAAAATTTCCCTGCAGTCACTAAATCATCCATCAATGATTACCCAATGAAATTTGCAAAAAGTTGATGAATTAGCCATGAACCATTGGTCTTGCCACTATTAGCCAAAAATGGACAGGAAATGTTCGAGGCCTTGAGCAGCAAGGAACCTGATGGACATACTCACTAGATGCCATTTGCAAAAAGACCTAGAAACTGCAGACTTAAGACATTAAGCAATAAAAGGAAAGGAGATCAATATTAAGTAGCATTTTACAGATATTCCTTATACATGATAAGGCAACACGACAAGCCACATATTCAGGGAGGCTCTCCGTGTCTAGTGAGCATCTGATACAAAACAAACCCATATGAAATCTTAACTGCGAAAGACACCAAATAATATAAGATAATTCAAACGACTCAATGATTCTAACGAATTTAAAGTTCCAAATCTTTAAAGCACTTTTAGTTTCGTTCAGTCAACTTATTGCTGTTGTGATTATTCTCTAGGGGAGTTATTAAGGACTTGGCTCAAGATAGAAAAAACAACAACATGATAAAGTTGATCCAACAAACTGAGAAATGGCTTATAAGGATGCTGATAATTAGGATAATTAACATGAACAGAAGGATCTGACTCAAAAGACAAATATTTAGGTGGGACACATGAAACACTTGATCACCCTATTAGGACGGTGAATCTGAAGCATGAAAAACTAACAGAATCCCAATCAAACAGCGCCAACGAATCAATAGTTTCTGTAATTTATTTTTCGATATTGGATTTTTCTCAAGGGAAAATTTATAGTTTGAGATGAGATGATGAGAAACGAGGATCTATCATACCAGGTTTGGAGATATGCCACGGGCAACTGCTGAACCACCAATTGTATATTCAAGAATAAGAGCCCAACCAATTAGCCAAGCAATTCTGGAAATAGAAATGTTAAAAGTCAGGTCACTAAACAATGAATTATACATGAGAAGAAAGATGTCGAAAGAAACTAAACCAACAAGAAACAATACAAAATTGTGGCTGAGACAGATTATGAGAATGTATAGGTTCAGTTCAGATAAAGAAGAAGAATCTTGTGAGGAAAAAGAGGAAAAATGCTAGCATGTTAAACAGGGTTTCATTTTCCAAGTCACAAGGACATCAAGCATGCATGGGAAATAGGAAACCACAATTTTGCAAGAGATTCAAAATTACAAATGTTCCTAAATTTATCACAATGTTAAAACTGCAGTTTGCAATATAGCAAGAAAAGCATGCAATGAACCAGAATTTTACACTACCCCTCTCCGACGCATATGTATGAATAGTGATAGGCACTCCCTGCAGAAGGGCAACGACTTGCAAGCTCTGCATAACAAAATGCTGAAAGAGCAGATGCTATTCCAGCAATTAAGAATGAAATGGCTAGTGATGGTCCTGAATGCTCACGAGCAACCGTTCCAACAAGGACATAAACTCCAGCACCAATGGTTGATCCAACACCTGACAAGACAAACCATGATAGCTCAAAGGCAGGACAATCATGCGGTGCACATTAGATGATAATGAATGATGCCATAGCATGTATGAAATCATTGAGATTAAAAATCTTGTTTCAAATTGGAGTAAAATTGAAAGCAGTCCCAACACACTCGCTAAGCTCTGTCAGACCAAGCATAATTCTTCTTTCATCTGCTGACAGTTAGAAAGTAAAGTTAATGGAACAAAGCCTCCAAGTCATCCCATTAGCTGAAACCCAGACATGAATGAAAACAGAGTCTGCAAGTCATCAACGTCCCAGTGTCCTATTTAGTGAAAAATCACAACATCAGGGGGTAACTCGAGACCCAAAGACCATACAACAGAGCAAACTTATGCATCGAACAATTAAAACAAAATGCAAAAAGAGCTTGATAAGTAAAACAACGACAACCACCACCAATGAAGAGAACTTAAAGAAGAATTATGAAATTAGGCAACAAAAATATAAAACAAGTGGGAAAAAAATGAAAGCCAAAAGAAAGAAAAAATATCGAAAATAAGAAAATAAAGCAATAAAGACAAATCGACACACTCAATCGTTGAACTTAGACAGCATTACAGGATTCACGGTCAAAAAGTCGATATAAGAACTCCGTGAGTAATCAGCCAAAAATACATATCCCTCAACTTGCCGAGAGCTTAAAATCCTTGCTGCAAGATCCAACAATTCGTCTGGTGCGCTCTCCCGTGGACGGAATATACGGTGAAAAAATCACATCTTTTCGGGTACTCCGGACAAGGAGACTTTTTCACCCGCGAAAGCCGTCGTCCATTTGTCACAAATATGCTAAATGGCTTCCCGTGTCAATCTCAGCAGCTCATTCACCGTATCCGGTCATTCACAAGCAACATCAAGAACTACAAAACAATTCGTACAAGCCAAACACAACAGGATCAACTAAATCAATACAGCTCAAGGCTCCGGAAGCCTGGCCGACACGGATTCGAATGCTAGATTGGCAAAACCAACGCTCAGGAGGAACTACACGAGGAAGCTCATCGTCGACACGTTTACATGGCAAAGCCAGAAGCGAAACAGGATCAGAGTAAGGATTTGAAGGGATACCAATAGAAATGAGAGGAAGAATAGACAATTCCTTGGCTAACTTCTGCTGATGCTCAGAATGACTGGAGTTGTCCACCAGTTTTCTCCTCGTCAAGCTCCGAAATCCCCACGCCACCCCCCCACTGTTACCATCTTCCAATCCCATCAACCCGTCCGTCCGGCCCGCAAGATTCCCGCGAAGAACTCTTCTACTTTCAGCTTCAAAGGGCAGAAAAGCGGGCTGGGGCGGCGCGGCAGGGCAGGGAGACCGAAGAGCAGATTAAGAAGGTAGTTACATTCGTCGATACTAGTTCTTGCGTAGATCGGAGGAATTCCATTTTTGAAGACGAAAGCAGAGAATCTGTTTTTGTATATTAGAAAATTGCGATAATTGTCTGCCAATGGGATTGATTCCGACACGCGACCTCCAAAACACGCCAGTACTTTTTAAAGTGCGGAAATTTCTCGAGGGTGTGTTTGCTGGGGTTGTAATCATGTTAACCGTAACTTTTCAATTTCAAACTTTTTATTTTTTGATAATTATTTTATTTTTAATTATTTTTTCATATTTTTTTCCACAAAGTACCTTCATTTTTAATCATTTCTACACAACTATCTATATAACTAATCTGTCTATTTTAACTTTATTATTTTTATTTCTTATTATTATTCTTATTATATTTCATCATTTTCTGTCAAGGCGACAATTTCTATCTTAAACCATTTCTATCTTAAAATCTTTTCATCAAAGTTTTGCCCAGCCAAACACACCCTTAAAAAGCAACAGACTCAACTAAGGGTGTGTTTGTTTAGGATAAAAAAATGTAAACTAAAACTTTTCAATCTAAAACTTTTCACTCTCCATAATTATTCTATTTTTTAATTATTTTTTCACATTTTTTTA
>JAXCLR010000073.1:24191629-24211889 GCA_035584095.1 Annona squamosa | reverse complement strand
ATATTTTTTTTTTTTGCATACAATTCTAAATTTAGTAATATGGAAAAGAAAAAAATTTCCCACAAGAACCGCGACATTTTAGCTACTTAATTATTTTACTCTCCAATTATTACATGTACCTTCTAATCATTTTTAATATCTTTTCAAACAATTATCTTATCTGTTTTTCTTAATATTCTCTCATTTTTTCGTAAATTATTCTCTCTTTTTTTCAAAAATTTCTCCACAAATTTCCCCATTTTCTTCCTTATTGCCAAAATTTTTTTTTGTAGATAAATTAGAATTTGGACTAAAACCGAATAGTTTGGGTGGAGTCAATTCAATTGAAGCATCATCCAAAAATACAGGAAAAAAAAAAACCGAGTAATGGAGGTGTGGACAAGCATGCAAGCACGGCCGAAGGATCACGTCACGGCAGAAAACAGCAAGTAGCGTGGGGCACGTGGGTATGGATGAGCCTCCGTATTCAACGAGGGCAGAAAATGGCAGAAAATGGAGGCACGATTATTGAGACGTGTGGCCTGCCTATAACCGACTCTTGACTCTTGAGCCGTAGGCCCAACAGCGAGCTTGGGTAATAGTAGCCCATGCCTGAAATTGCTCATTACAACAATAAAATATCATCATATCATTATTTTGTCCTTTGCATGTCAATAATATACTTTTCCTGGCCATTTTCAAGTATGCCGTACTTTATTCATGGTTGCAAATATACCATCTACATTTTTGAAATTTAACTTATTTTTAACACATTATTATGTAAATAAGTGCTTTTATAAAGTATTTTTACATAAAAAAACATATGCAAATGATTCTAAATATTTTTATAGTTTATATATGAAGATATATATAAACAAATGTCGCATGTGTACATCTTTAATCAGATAAAACTTGGTCAAATGATCCACGTTTGTATATTTTTGATGGGACGAAACTTGATAACCAAACTAAGTAAATGTGTAAACAATGGAGGGAGTGGTTTTCTAATCAAACACAAAGAGGGAGAAAATGTATGAGATTACACGACAACTACTACTTGTTGGTGGGACTCTTATAATAATAACTTCATCAAAAAATTACAAAGATTTTAGTTTTGTTTGTGAGTATTATATATGATATGTAATTTTGGAGATAGGAGAATTTTTAACGCTAGGCTATCTACCGTGATGGTATAGAAGTAGCGTGATTAAGCGCAGTAATAGTTATAAAACTAATCTATTTATAAATTTTTTTTGTCAAATTGTGAATTTATTGGATTAAGATTATATGTTGGTGCACTTAGCTTCGGTACACTCAGGTTTAAAAATACATTTTCTATTTTTTTACATTTTTTACACAATTGTTAGCCTATATGTATTTAACATATATATCAATTTTTACTATTTTGAATATTATAGATATTTTTTTAAAATTTTAAAAATAGTAGCAATTATATAAAAAATTAAAAAAATAAAAACGAATTAAACGCACCTTGGGTACACTAAGCCTAAGTGCACCCAATGCATTTAGTAATGATCCAAATTTATTTACTAAATTTCAAAAATGCATGTACATCATCAGGGATAAAGTAGGAGCTCTTGATGATTAATTCATCGAAACTTTATTTCAATGTAACCTGTACACAACGAAGATCAGATGAAGATGTGAGATGGAGTAGTATTATTATGTATTGAGAATGTAAAAAATTATATGAAAAGAAAAAATTTATATGAAGATAGAAAAATATGTTATGTTTCAAAATAAAATTATTTTTTAAAAATTTAGAGTTTTTATCCCATCTTCCTTACATTCTCATCTCATTCAAGTTGTGAACAAGGTAAGATTTGAATGAAGTTTACTGCAAAAAATTTTACATTATGCAACAATGTTTATGCACTAAAATAATATTTTGCCACATATAATACTTTATGCAGCAACAATTTGTTGCACGAATCGTTATATACAACCATCAACTATCAATTGCATATGAAACTAAATACAACTACTTACTATATATTTGCGGGATAATTCCTCTTATACCCATAACAAATGCATATAATTCCTTTTATATTAATAACATTTTATAAATTTCTTTTATACCTATAATATTTCACCCTAAATTTTTCTCATACCCACGCAGTTAAAACCACCGTTATCTATTCTATTGAAAAGATAATTCTTCCATTTTAAATTTTTTTCTAATTAAAATAAATCAATCTCAATATAACAAATAAATCAACCTTAATATGACTTTCAAGTTACTTAATATCTTATATTAATGATTTACTACCATCAATTGAGTCATATTAAGGTTAAATTATCTTAATTAAAAAATCTTAAATGGGCAAAATCGTCTTTTCGATGAGGTAGATAATGATGGTTTTAACAGCATAAGTATGAGAGGAATTTAGGGTCAAATGTTATGGGTATAAAAGAAATTTACGAAATGTTATGGGTATAGGAGAAATTATGTACATTTGTTACGAGCATAAGAAGAATTATCCCTATTTTGCAGTGAATTTTCGTTGCATATAGTCTTACTCCGTCCAGTATTACATATATGTACATGTCATGGTGTAGATCCAGCGAAAATAGTATAAACATTTGTTGCATATATCTATTTATAGCAAATTCTTTGCTGTTTGCTATATGGCATGATTTTCTTGTAGTGATTGCCCAAAAGATTGCAACTTAACCCTATTAAAATTATTGTCATTTGAATGATTGAGGGATTGACGTTAATGTATATAGGGATGTGTATGATGAGAAATTTATGATTCAAAGTTAAGTAGAGACACTTGCCTCATTTATCACTCTTTGACTATTATCTTTTATCATAAGTGTTGAAAATTGGGGTAGCTCAACCCATGACTCAATATTTTTTTGATCGAGTGAAACTAATGTTTTTTTATCTAATAAAGGATGAGTTAGAAATTTTAACTTGAATTTAAAAATAGGATCGGAGTGAGTTCACTATGTCTTGACCCAAAGAGTCTCAACCTGCTCCACATATATTGATTTATTAAAAATTATAAGCCCATGTTTAAATCTTATTATTATTCTCACATTTTTTTACAATTAACTATATTAACAATAGAAGAATCACCTTAAAAAACAATAGAATAATCAATTTATTTAGAAAATAATACAATAATCAATGAAAAGAGTTTTCACTTATACATATAACTATTACGTATAATTATATATTAATCTATTTTAATAAAATTATTCTATATTTTCTCATACTTTATTTTAGTAATGATGTGTTTCTTATTAATTAGTAAAAATATTAAAACACATAATATTTAATTTAGCATAGATGTATTTTTATATTTGATAGGTATATAAATTCTTAAAATCATCTTATTTAACCTCGCTTTTTTACGTGCTATTCTAAAATCGGTCTAATAACAATCCGAAGTTTGTCTCAAGATTTATTAAAAAAAATGAAAGTCAAACTAACCTTGTTCTAACCTGATATAAAAACAGGATCAAACAAAATTTAAAAAAAAACAATATTAGGGTTGGGCAAACTTACCACCCTGCATATATTAATTTATTAAAAATTATAAGTTTATGTTTAATTATTATTATTATTATTTCAGAATTCTCACATTTTATAATTAACTATGTCAACAATAGAAGAATCAATCTATCAAGAAAACAATATAAAAATCAATAAAAAGAATTTACAAATATTATATATGTATAATTATAGACTAACCTATTTTAATAAATTTATACTATATTTTCTCATGTTTTGTTTTACTAATGAGGTATTTTTAATAATTAGTAAAAATATTGAAATATATATTATTTAAATTTAGCATAGATGCATCTTTATTTGAATATATATATATATGTGTATAAATTTTTAAAATCATCTTATTTAACTCCGTAATTTTTTACCTCACCTATTGCCGTGATATCAACTTAAAGTTTATCTTGTGATCTATTAAAAAAAATGATGATTAAACTGACTTTGTCCCAATTTGATATAAAAATATGATTAAATACAATTTTTAAAAAATAGTATCAAGGTGGGGTAAATCTTGACCTAGTACGACTCGCCCGATTCTCACCCCGGCTTTATTAGTTGCTTGGTGAGCCAAGAGGGTGACATGATAATTTATATTGGGTTAAGCTCCCGTGACCCTGAACAAAATCATTATATAAACAGATTAAAGTCTGCTTAAGTTTCCAAAAGCTTCCACGTGATTCTATTTAAAATCCATATTCGGTAAACATATTTACAAACATAACTCTAATCCAAATGAAGTTTGATAGTGGGTTGAAAATTGTAACTAGGCATATAACTGTAGTTTGCGCATGACCTTATTTTGGATCTCTTCTTTATTTCTCTAAAACTAACATATATATTACAGAAGTCTATCATTATTTTTTATATTAAATGTATGGTTCGATATTTAAAAATATAATTAAAAACAAAAAAGTTCTCACAAAGTTCCCCTGCCGGGAGTTCCCATTTGATGCCTCTCTCTTCCATCATCTGGTTGCTAATAGTGGTTTGTGCATAGAGGACAGCGGTTACAAATTGATTTTGGTGACATGCGAAATCATCGCGACACGTTACAACTCAACCAGCAACCGACGATGCCAATAATGCAATGCAACTGTGCAAGAGATTACAGTAATCAGATATTGTGGCTCTCGTCTCACTCGTCAGCTTTCAGCTCGGCAGGCTGCCTTGATGTTGCTGCCAGCGCGACTATTAAAAAAAAAAAAAAAAAAAAAGAAAAATCCTTCACGTGACAAATGTGCAAATTCTTTTAGATTTCTCTTTTTTCAAAGAGGAATTAGGGTACGTTTGGAATGGGATGTTTGGGAATATGAAAGTGGTGGGAAATGTCGTATTTAGTGGGAATAGAAAATGAAATATTTTAAAAATTGTGTGATTGATATGAAATAATAGGGGTAAAGTTGGAATAAATAGGTTTGTTGGAAGGTAGTTAATAGGTGAAATGATTAGAATATAAGGGTAAAAATGAAAAAATATAATAATTAGTTGTGAAATGATGGATCTCGAAATCTGTGCCACCACATTTTCCCTCTCACATTTCCCACTCTATGTTACCAACCGTCTCCGAAATCTCATGTGGGAAACATGAGAGGGAATTTGTGGGAGCACAGGTTTCAAGGCATATCATCCGTCAATCAAGCATCATATTTTTCCACTTTTACCTCTATATTCTAATAATTTTTCCTATCAATTACTTTCTAACAAACCTCTGTATTCCAACTTTACCCCTATCATTTCATATCAATCACATAACTTCCAAAATATTCCATTTTCTACACCCACCAAATACCATATTTCCCACAACTTTTACATTTCCAATGGGACGTTTGGATAGGTGTAAACATGACAACTATGGTTTTTCCATGGTATTTCGTTTCCCAATACTAATTATTATTCTATCAATCATACTATTTTTTCCACTTTTACCCTTACATTCCAATCATTTTCCCTACTAACTACATACAACAAATCTATTTATTCCAACTATACATCTATCATTTCCTATCAATCACACATTTTTCAAAAAATTCTCTTTTTCATTTCCCATCATTTCCCACAATCCCGTCATTTTACACCTATCCAAACATCCCCCAAACCTCCCCTTAAAGTCGCTGCCGTGTGGGGCACGCAATTTAATATTTCAAACGATGAGACTCACGTCACCGCTATGTTGTCTTGAAGTTTAGCACTTCTAAAAATATTTTTTGGGCTGTTTGGTAACCCATATAAAACGGGTGATAGGTTTTTGTCGCTAGAAAAAATGTTGCATCAGCATAAGCCGACCGATTTTTAATGCGCCCGCCTCTCCCTGTTCCACGCTGCAGTGGATGGCAATTAATGCATTGTCAATCAATCCGCCTGCGCTAGTGTATGCAATTACAAATAGACACAGCTAAACGACAATTGCTGAATAAAACGAGCTGAAAACAAAGCAGCCTCACTCATCTTCCCAATGTACACAGCGGCAAGGTGGCTGCTGTACTGATAGCAGCGCCACCGATCAGTTGAAATGATAAGTTTTTCATATTCGTACCGGCCTTTGAAAAGTTTTACAGGAAACACATGAGTTTTTGTTGTTGCCAAACAGCCCCAAGTATTATGTACTCGCTACAAAAGTATATAAAAAAATTGCAAAAAGGCCAAAAAGAGTAAGAAGAAGTGAACCGCAAAAATTATACAACGAAAATGGAGCACTCGGGGTCGGTTTTGTAACCAGGAAAAAACTAATGGAGAAAAAAACTTTTTTTCAAATGTAAGAAAGTAATCTAATATAATTAAGGATCTGTTTGCTGTTATGTAGAAAATTGAGGTAAAATATAAGTAAATTTTTTTAAAAAGTTGGAAAGTGATACGAAAATGATTAAAATAATAATTAAGAGTAAAAAATAAAGTTAAAATAAATAAAATAATTGTATGAAAAAATGAATAAAATGTACAGGTGTTAAGTAGGATAGTTAAATGTTATATCACATCATCGTAAAAAGTGGAGGATATTTTTTTTCCCTTTGCGTATTATCAAATAAGACTAGCAAAGAAAATAAAGATAAAATAGACCAAGTAGTCATATGGACAATATGAAAAATTGTTAAAATATACTCGTATGGTGGTAATAAAATACTATATGAAAAATAGCATAGACAGTGAGGGAAACTTCCTTCCCCCTTTTCTTGAGCCTTAATTTTTTTTTATCAAATATTAATATGGGATATTAAGTATTTTTACAATAAATTTTAATAAGTTAAAGATTCTAGAAGAGACAAATGGTAAACACAATGTCGATTAGAATATTCTTATATTTAAAAATCTAAAAAATATGTACACATCTTAAAGAAATGATAAATTTTGGTTTATGGATTAAATATATCAAAGTTAATAGTAAAAATAAAAAGCAATAATATATATTATTTGGCCCGGGCTAACCAGTCAAACACTTAGCCCGGGCAAGAAGATCGGTACTCAAAGATGAGAACCCATAATAATCTATGACCGTTGAGGCATTGATGAAAGCTGTGTTGCATTCCCTACGAAAGCAGAAAGTGCATGCCACCGGCGCCGAAGATGACTACGAGTCTACGATCGACCGAACAGATTGATTTAGGGAGAACCGGATACGATTCAAAATTTATTTCCTATTTTTTTTCCATCAATCACCCAGAAAACTCTAAAATAAAAAGGAAAGAGAACCTAATACGAATAAGTTCCAAGTTTCCAATAGACAAAAGATGGTGATTGAAAATAGAGAGAGCGTCAAACCCACATTTGGAAAAGTCATTTTCCAAGAAATTGGATTCCACAAAGCCCAGCTGAACATATCGCGACTCTTATGGGCCCGCTCCATGTTCGCGCCCACGCCTCGCGGACATAAAACCATTCAAAAGTCAATACCTAGCTGCGTGACTGTTCCGCGCTGAACGCTTGCAGGAATTCAACTATAATCATACCATTTCAATTTCATTTTT
Source organism: Annona squamosa (assembly GCA_035584095.1). Taxonomy (NCBI): domain Eukaryota; kingdom Viridiplantae; phylum Streptophyta; class Magnoliopsida; order Magnoliales; family Annonaceae; genus Annona; species Annona squamosa. The sequence goes on along the minus strand of JAXCLR010000073.1, from coordinate 24,204,410 downwards.
CTCACTCTTTTTAAGTATTACGTCTTTCCACAAGACAGTCAAGACATACACACCATCTATTGCCTTCGGATCTTGAAAATACAGCACGAATCAAAGACTGAAAGGCTAGACAACGGCCTGATCATGAAGGGGGATGACCACAGCACACCAGTAGCCTCAACGGTACATACACACGATGGAAAACATGGAATTAATGGTAAAGAACTCATGAATATATCATTTCTTTGATAAAAAGTAAAAAAGAAAACAATATCACTTCGTCACAGCTGATCACTTGGCTGTAAATGACAACAGGATGCTTTTCTAGCAAAAGAAATTCGATCATCATGATGAAAGAATTTCATTCACTAAGCAAAAAATTAATTCTCCTTTTTATTGGAACTGTCACAACTAACCCTATCCTTCATAAGGTATTCAAGTATGGGTCAGGTTCTCATGTCAGCCCCGACCATAAAATGGAGTGTATCGGGTGAAAAAGGGAAAAGAGTCCAATTTCTAGATGCTTCTTTCTCAATCTTTATGTGGATTGTGAGCATCCATTGATAAGAATTGATTCGCATATCTCTCTGCCTTTGCTCCAGATCGATGGTCATAGTACTCAACAACTGCAGCCCCGGCCAAAGCAGCGAGTGTTAATGCCTGTGCGTGCAGCCTGTAAAAACACAATTCAAAGACAAGGGTCATTAGAAAACCATATCGGATTTGGCTGGACTAAGCAATTTAAATGAAACAAAATACAAGTTGCATCATCTTTATGGAAATCAACAACAAAGAATTAACTTCAATTAACACACTAGCCAAGTTTTGGGATTGGCTAGGAAGATGGTCGATTCGTTTCAAAATTCAAGATACTAGGATCGGCCAAAACATAACCTTGAATAAGAGATCACCTGAAAATAATTGTACTTCCATCAATATGGTTCTACAGATTAACAGGTCACTGAAGAAATGAACCCCAGGAGGGGCAAATAGGAAGCTTCCCAAAAGCACTCAAAAGGATTGTAACCTATGATAGTAGATGGTTCTGTGAAGTTTCAAATCACTTAAACTTCTTAAAGTGTAAACCTTTGAAGAGACATACATGAAAAATTTTCCATTAGCGTGCATATTATTGTCTGTTTGCACTGTCTTCACCACCACACCACCATATAGACAAGCATTACAAGAATGCGACTCAATTTGGGTGGGCTTAACCATGACTGGTTATCATTTTGTGCATCCAATTACCCTTTCTGCTATTGTTAACACTTTTTTTCCCCTATGAAATTGATTGTTAACTCAAATTTGGGAATGGAACTCAAGCAACGATGCACAAATTTAGTAACGAAACTCAAGCAAGTCTAATTACAAGAATAGTGAGCATCCTTTCAGCTATTGTCAACACAATTTTGGGAATGAAACTCAAACGAGCCATGCACAAATTTGGAAATGAAACTCAAGCAGTCTAGTTACATGAATAGAGAGCAATGCAAAACAAACATAGCTATATCTCCGTGCTCACAGAATTTTTGAATCATGACCATGTAGACTTTGTTGATCTTTTAGAATGAGTTCTAAACTAGGGAGGTATTTGGATAGGCCAAAAGAGAGAGAGAGGAAACTTCCTTTCCATCCTTTATTTGATAAGATATTGGCCTGCATTAGTCTATTTTTTCTACAGTCAAACAGATCTTTTCCGTCAACAAACCTGTTCTCCTCACACAAAAGGATCTCTATTTTGAGCCACGACTTTTTTTTTTTTTTTTTTTTGGAAGGGGTCCTGGTTCGATGCTGGGGCCAAACTCGTTGTTACCCAGGCTCGAACCTGGGACGTGGGCAAGGGAGTGCCCAAGATGCATACCAACGGCACTATGGCTTGGATGCTATTTTGAGCCACAACTTGCATGACATCATTATCACTCCTCATCATTGAGTATTCAATTAAAAAAAAGAAAAGATTTCTCTAATTTTCTGTTGTCAACTGTAATCTCCTCCCCAACCCTCTATTTTGCTTTCAGCCTGCAACTTACATGATATAATGATCTTCATCATTGCATATTCAATAATAATAATAATAATAATAATAATAATAATAAGATTCTCTGAAGATGATCAAATCCATGCATTCTACATTAGTGCTAAATTTACGAAAAATTTTAGTGCATGTTTGGAAAGTGATAAAACGTTTAGATTGGGAGTTTTTATTGTAAAAACTTTTAAAATGGAAGACAATAATGTGATATAATAGGGGATAATGATGAGGAGTAAAGCGAATAAAATTTAAATAAACAGGTTAGTTATATGGGTGATTGTGTAAAAATGATTGAAAAATAAAATAATTGTAAAAGAAAATGTGAAGAAATGATTAAAAAATAAATTAGTTATGCAAAGTGAAAAGTTTTGGCGTTGAACAAACACCCCCTTAATTAATTGTTTTGATAATTGCAATTTATTATTTTTTAATTTAAGACCAAACTCATTCTTTCCAAGGAATCTTAATTTCCACTAATGATCACTCTATTGAAGTTAGTAATTCTTGAAAGCATTTTCAATAATCCATTGGCTTATATATAAGAAAATATAAGAAGAAGTGCAAGATTTGATCAGTTTCTGCTATGGACTTGCATTTTTCTTTGCCATTAGGATAACTTTAGTTAAGAATCATATTGTTCTGTTTTGGTGTTGATAGTCTAAGTAAAAGACACTTTGTTAGTTTAATTTAAGAGGTATATGGTAGATACTAGAAGGTCTTGAGCAATGCATTCTTAGATGTTTTAAATAATGTCTTCCATTCAAGTGATAGTATATGGGACTGATTCAGCATCCTATTGAGACTTTCTTGGGGTAATAATTGTCTATTCATCCATATAAAAAAACATGGACAGCCATTATACAGATGGATCTGAATGGTTATTTATGATTTCCATGTTGAATCAATTCCATACCTGTTCAAATTTCAAAAAATTCTAAGGTTAATTTCAATTGGTATAATGTGGTAGAAAGCAACGCACAGAGGACATTGTTCACTGTCAATCTTGCATTGCCATCTTCATCTTCATTTTACATATATCAAATCTTGCATTGCCATCTTCATCTTCATTTTACATATATCAACAAAGATGCTCTTGGCTTGGCAGAGTTTGTCTTATGCCACTGGGAACCAATTATAGGGAAGGAATAGTTAATCAAAGAGTTCACAATACATATTTCGTTTCATTCACAAACTACCCTTTCCACCTATCTAACCAGGTCCTGATGGAAGGCCAGGACTTCCCACATGCACAGTTGTATGACTACATGGATTCTTGCAACAAGCATTAAATGTATAGATCAATTCTGTTAATTGTATCCAATGCCAGATGCCTATATAACTTTTGTACAGTGGTTGTTTCCATCAAGGGGAAAAAAAAAAGGATACGCGGATTCTTTTTCATGAAAGCATTTAATAAACTTTCCTTAGAAGGAAATTTCAATGGTCAAAACGCCTTTTGAGCGAAGAGGGTAAATGACCAGGACCTCAAACTATCTCCTAAACAAAGACTAGTTGCAGAGAATCCCCAATCATCAACTGCCTATAGCTAGAAACTTGATGAATCAAGGCTGCTCACACCAAAGACAAATGATAAATTGTTAGGCAAACGGCAAAAGCACTTCTTGGACAACATTCCATCGTCACATTGCTCCCAAGATTACTGAACCAATTAGCTTTTAATGCTTCGTCACTAAATGAATGGAAAAAAAGGAACAGAGTAGAGATTCCTGATGTCAAAGCCATTCACTGGACAGAAGAACTTTGATATTGATTTCATAAAAGAATAGTGGCCCCATAGTCAAACTTCTGGAGTAAAATCATCTATGTGCACAGACTAACAAGACATCCTAAATGCTGATTTATTTCAACCACTGACCACTAATCTGCAGACAATTCTGCCAACCCATGACAGCCAAATCTAGCTTTATCCAGAATCAGCATCAGCAAAATCTTGAACTCAAATTATACAATTGTAGCAGAACTTTCTATTGGCTGAGTCGCACGTGTACGTGTTTATCAGTTGAACTTTGGGGAATGATCAAAAAACAAACGTTTGTACAAATGGTTTTTTCCAGTTTCCCATAAGGTTGTTGTTTTTTTTTTTTTTTAATATCCAAACTGTTTATAATGTTGTTCAATATAATTATAATGCCAAAAATAAAATATTTTGAATAGTTATTTTCAAAATCATTTACATTCAATCAAAGTGACTTTTGGCATCACATGTACATAATATTATTTCACAATTTCGATATTTTAGATGTAATTTTTTTTTTTTTAATTTGAAACAATATTCCAAAAAATTTTGAAAAAACCTTGTTGAAGTTTGTTTCCGATTCTTTCCCTTGAACCATTTATTACGGTTTAGGAAGCCCCAGAAGTAGAGGAACAAAATCAACAAATCGGTTCCTAACTTCCTATTTCCTAGAGACAAGGCCCACAGGCCATCCGCCAAGCTTACAAAGTGAAGGGGAAAGGTAACAGTTGAGAGGGATGAAAACCATATATCATTAAAGATTAAAAAAAAAAACAACAACAACAAAAAATATACGCAAATCCGGAGGTAAGGAAGCTGAAATAAAAATGTCAGATCAATCATCAGGACCGGTGCATCTAAGTCAATGGAAAATCACAACCATAGATAAAGTCGAAAATCCAGGGAAAGTAAAATTTATGGTAATGAGAATCATGACCTACGGTAACGCTGAAAGGGAGGAGGAATCCATTCAATCCAAAGCTTGTAATGGGACGGAAAATTGACAACCATTCACCACAAAAGATCGGCAACGAAAATGCCAAGTTACAAAGGAACCGGATACGCCGTCGAAATTTAACATGAAATTAAAATCGATTAATTAATGGGAGAATCAAAGAAAATTATAGATAAATTACCTAGCATGGATTATCTTGACGCTGGTCTTCATGCCCGGCCTAGACCAATTGTAAGCAATGGAACCCGCAATGCCGCTCAACCAAAGGCACCCTTGTTTAAAAAGAAAACACAAAACAGCGATTTTCAATACAGAAATAGAGATGAGCAATAAGGATTGGAGAGAGAGAGAGAGAGAGAGAGAGCAGGGGAAGAGAGAATTACCGACGGTGCGAAGCTTGTGATCGACGACCCATTCCCGGATGGATTCTACTTTGCTGTTCAAGTCTGACATTTTTGCAAGTTCTTCTCTCGTTTTCCCTAACTTCTAGTTTTCCCTAACTTTTAGTTTTCCCTCGGAGGCGGTGGAGAAATTTTTGAGGAGACCCACACGCGCCGAAAACGTATTTATAGTTAAAGTTCGGAGATCCGGACGCATGTGAGCTATTCCGCCCACCCGCTGCAGACAAACACGTCTTCGTAATATGTAAGCGATAGGGATGGAGCCCGCTTGGATGGCTTTGGACCCACCTTCGTAGACGTCGATAGGTGAGAAGAGTGAGGTAACGGAAATTAGTAGGACTGATACAATCGGACGGACGGTATTGATTGTTCTGAGCATTCTTAACGGTGTGGATGGGAAAGACCGAACGAGCGCCGCTTTCTTTTCATGTGCTGCGAAGATCCCGGGAAAAGAACAGGCAGGCATTCTGTGGGCGGAAAGCTCCCCGGAGGACGAGGAGGATTTGTCGACGTGCGAAACCTGGGCCGCCGTGCCGTCACGCGATGGTCTTCTCTCACCTTCCGCACGTGTCCAGCACATTATTCATTCATGCATTTGGCAATGGTTGGGGGGCCGCCGCCTCGTGTCCTCGTGGTCGTGGATTGAGGGCGCCATTAACGACTACTGTTTTCGGCATTTCACGTAGTCGTCGCCGGTCAACGCGTTGGCTACCCCGCGTTGAGCGACGGCGCCACGAGAGGATATTTTCCAACGTTACGGAGATTTTTATTTGCGGGGATGCTTTCAGGAAACCTTTTTACGCCACTCTTTTCATTTTCAATATTTAGATAATTAATAAAAAATTATTTTATTTATTATATTTAATATTACTTATGTTATTATAAAAAATTTTCATTTATCCAATAACACTGTATCTAAGCCCTGCTACTAACATGTAAAATTAATATAATAAGATAATTTAATAATAAATATTAATTTTTAAATAGCATTTTCAATATTTAAACCATTTAAAATATCATTACTACATGGATAAATGATTCTATAAAGTATTACCACATTTTGATAGATATGTGAATAAATCTAAATATTTTTCTTAATTCACACATTAATGCACTTATTTTTGAGTAAATGTTACCTATGCATATATTGAATTTAGATGAAACTTAGTTTTCTAACTAAATAAATAACGTTAAATATAATAAATGGATTGTATTTTCTATTGAGTATCAAAATTGTAAAATTTGAAAGGCAGCCCTTTAATCTTACGCCCTCGCAGTTATTAAAAAGTATGATAATTATATAAAAATATGTGTTTGATCGAAGTTAAAACTTTGTAATGAAAAGTTTTTGAAGTAAAATTTGTCAAATTAATAAAAAATGACGTGATATGATAGAGGTAATATTGAAATGTAAAAAAAATAAAGTTGAAATAGATAAATTAATTTTATAGATAGTTATGTAAAAATGATTAAAAAGTATGATAATTTATACAGAAAAATGTAAAAAAAATTAAAAATAACGTATTTATAGAGAATAAAAAGTTTTTCATTAAAATTTTTTGGGTGACATATTTTTAGCCCAACCAAAAACACCCATAAAGAAATAATAAAAAAAGAATAATTGTAGAAAGTTAAAATTTTTATAATAAAAAATTTTGATTTGAAAAGTTTTTCGTAATGCCAAACATGCCCTTATTTTATAAAATTTGAAAACAGAGGTGCTGAAACCCAATTTCACTTTCTTTCGCAGCTGCCCAGTTAGCGTCCTGGACGAAGCTTCTGCGAACTCGCCCACCGACCCTGGAGACTTCCATCCGCGGCCTATAAATACGCGGTGCTGGCTGCCTTGGCCGACAAGAAAGTAGCTATTTCTCTCGAGGTGGGGAGAGATCAGGGACGGGCGACGAGGACAGTTCTTTCGAGGCGGAGAAGAGGGAGACGACGCTTCATCGACGCTTCATCTTGACGATTTTCATTCGCCTTCATCGATTCCCTCTCGAATTTTGAGGGGTTTCGGCGGATCTTCGGTTCTGTCTACTCCGATCGTGTCTCAGGAACTTGCTTGAAGAAAATAGCTTCTTTTGCCTCCCGAATTTTGAGGATCTTCCGTGGTTCTTCGGTTCTGCCTTCCTCAATCGTGTCCGAGGAGCTCTGAAGAAAATAACATTGTTCATTCCTGCTGCTGCTGCTGCTGCTGTTGTTGTGTTTTTTTTTCCCCCAAAAAAGAAGAGAATTGTTAGAAATTGTTTGAGAGAGATTGAGAGAGAAGTGATTGTGTAAGAATGGCAGTGTACTTTAAATTCAAGAGTGAAAGAAATTCTCATTCTGTTCCTGTCGATGCATCTTTTATTTCTGTTTGGGATCTAAAAATAAAGATCATACTTAAAAAGTACTCAAAAAGGGCTTGCGATGGAGAAAAATTGGTAATCGGCACTGATTTTGACCTCGAGCTGACGAATTCTCAGACAAATGAAGGTTGGTCGTGTTTTCCCTCCTCTCGCTTCTGTATCCCTCTATAATGTCATTGATGGATCCTGCTCAAGTGCCCCCACACGCAGCAAGACCTGGGTCATGTCTCGTGTTTGCCTTTTTGTTATCATATTTTTTAATGTCTCAAGTTATTGTTTGGTGACTTTGTGTCTTGGTGTTTTGCGTTCTGTTACGAGATGGTTTTAGTGGGCGTGCAGAACTTGTGTTTGAGGGAATAACACAATAATTTCTGCTTGGATTCTCATGTTGTTTTAGTAATCCCTGCTCAGATGTGCAAAGGTGTTATTGATCAAGCAATCTGTGCTTATCAGTTAAAAGATTGTTTTTGATCCAAAGTTGAATTTGGTTTAACTCCTTCCAGCTGACATTACAACGAATGTTGATGAGTGCGACCCAAATGACATTGGATAAGGCCTAGATATTCTTTGTGATGGATACTTGCTTCAGTTTGTTAACAGTTGCTACAGGTCGAGATTAAAAATTTAGTAGCGTTTTTACACAATTCTCTTGTTTTCTTTCAGTTTATACTGACGACACCTCTCTGATCCCAACAAACACAACTGTATTTGTTCGAAGACTTTCTGGAGTGCCTCGCCATCCTATCGTTATCGAACGAGAAAAGTATCTCATCTGACTCTGAATCTTAATCCTGCCAGTTCTTGATTTCATCCATTTCATGTTTGAACTACTGAAATGGCAAATTTTGTTCTAGTCTTTTCGGTTCCTTTCATTTTAGCTTAGAAATTGTTTGCAATGTTCTGTCTTTGATTCTTATTTTTTAATGTCGGAAATAGCACTGCCTTCAACATCAAATGGGCAGATTCTGTGGAGATTTTCTTGTTGCCTATGATATTAAGAACCTTAGTCTGTTTTCTGATTGCAGCTCGAAAGATGCGGTGAGTGGTGTAGTAGTTTCGGAATCTACGAGTAGCATAGAAAAAGTTTCAGAATCTAGGAGCACTTTGTCTGTTGCTAATTCATGTGGCATGAGCCTTGAAACTGTAAGATCCTCTAATGCTATGGCTATGACTTTTCTTTTGCCTCCTAGAGAATTTTCATTCTGTTCAAGGCTCTAGTATTTTGTAAGATGGTCTTGCAATGCTGTTTCCAAAGTTACAGCTGGAGATCTATTTTTCACAGTTTCAGCTTTGTATCCTTCCTTTTTGTGAATTGTGAATATAATTATTTGTTTGCATTTGTGTTGCAGCAGGTGCATCAGGATGGATATGATTTTGGTGATGATATCTTTGTTAGTCCAAAAATGGGGTCAGTTGAATCAAGTGATCTTGGACAGAAGCATATGATCGTGGAAGAAAGGAAGATCAAGGAACTACCTGACAAGCACACTGAGGAAGACAGGAAGATTCAGACATTTGTAGAAGGCTTGGGAAGGGGCAAGAGCTGCAGTATTGGTATGAGAGACAGAAGATAGTTTCATGTCTTTTTTGTTATTGACTCATTGAAATCACACACTATTAGTTCTAGCTTCAGACTCTCTACTGCTTTAGTGTTCAGTACAAATGGCTTGGGCTATCTCTATCCTATCTCGTCATTGCGCAGTCTTTCATTCATATTTCTGTGTACTTCAATAAATCCATGGTTGTTGCACATTTTATGGTCCTGACATTGAAGAATTTGTTTAATTGAAGGCAGGGGTAAACTTTTGGAGCGCAAGACACCCCCAGGAGGCTACATATGCCACAGATGTAAGATACCTGGGCACTATATTCAGTATTGCCCAACCAATGATGATCCTAGCTATGACATTAAACAGAAACGGCCTACATTAAAGCCAATTGAGTAAGTTAACACCTCATCCCATGGATTTGGTTTTACTCCTCACTGTGATTGTTGCTGCTGATTAAAATAGTTTATAGTCACGATGACCAGAATATATGACAAATTTGTACTTGAAACAGGGATTCTTTCTTGGAGTCGATTGCCGCCTCACGATCAGCTCCTTTGAATAAGCCTCCCCCAGAGCTGCTCTGTCCCCTGTGCAAAAAACTAATCAGAGATGCTGCCTTTACTAGCAAATGCTGTTTCAGGAGTTTTTGTGATGAATGTAAGCATTTATTTATAATAATAGAATTCTTTCCTTCATGTGTCTTTATAGGCGAAAGTCTATTTTATTGTTTTACTATTTGATGTTTTTGTATTTACAATATTGACCATAACAACTTCAACCCCTTGCTCTGTGATGCCATTTGCAAGGGAACAAACTAATTTTTCGAAAAAAAAAAAAAAAAAAAGAAAGGAAGAAGAAATCGATGATGTTTGGTTCAAAGGTGAAGCAAAGTTACTGAACAATTCAAAAGAGAGAGCCATCATTAGCTCCATAATTTTTAAAATGCATTTTTGGTTTGCAATGCTTCAATATGGCAACTGAATCTTATTGTGGAAACCATGCTGATGGATCTCTCTGTTGGCCTGCCACTCCATGTTAAGACCTTGCAGAACATCTGCCAACCACCCATAAAAAAACTTGTGGTTAAATAGAAGTTGCCAGTCCATTCACTTGTAGCCCTGAAAAGAAGGGTGAATAGGAAATATGGGATTATTTTCAGACAAAACACATCCATAATGGCTGCTTTCTTGGATGGCCTCCCACGAGTATTCCCTCTACAGCTGCATGATTGCTCTGTTGTGCCCAATACTCAGGCAGATATTCGTATGGGCATTTTAGTGAAATTCTTGATTTCCAAACAGCCAATTGATGCATTTGTTTGGTTTCTATGGTTCTTATACGTTGTCAGTTTTTGCTGGCATATTCATTTGCTTTTGGTTTCTATGGTTCTCTGTATGTTGTCAGTTTTTGCTTGCACATTCATTTGCTTTTGGTTAACTTGTCTGGAGAATGGTCAACTTAGGTAGACCTAAAAGGATCAGCCATCATATATCTTCTGTTAATCATTTTGGCAAACATTGACACAATTTGTTCATTGTCAATCAGGCATTAGGAATCACATCATTTCAAATTCACAGTGTTCATGCGGGGCCAGAGAAATCCTTGCAGATTCCTTGATTCCTAATAAGACACTTCGTGAGATTGTCAATCGGTTTTTGGAATCAAGAGCAAGTGAAAAGAAAACTAGAATTTCATCACAACCTTCAGGTTTGTATTGCTCTAGCCGGCATCCTTCAGCTTGCTTTTGATTTATTAAATAATTGCAGGTTTGAAACCAACCTTTTTATATTGTTTTCCCAAACAGAAAGCAATCCATCCTGCTGCACACAGTCCAAAGTTTCAGCTTCTGCTCCTGTGAAGGAAAGCACTTCAGGTAGGAAAAGAAATGCATCCGGAGAACAGGCTGCTATGTGCACTCTCCAGAAAATTTCAGGTGATAGTAAGAGCATATCCGAATCTGAAGTAAGCACAGAGAAGGCACTAAGTAGGAATGAAGAGAAAATCCAGCAGAGGCTGCAAGTTGGTGAGCCAGGTAATTGGTTTGCAAATGATATTTTATATATTCATTTCGTTTTTGGATTGACCAGAGTCTGATTAGTGTGGTAAATGACTGCAGGGAAGAAGAAAAGGAAAACCACGCGCAAACCTGCTAATGGTAAGTCCATTAAATTCCATTTTGATCTCTTGTTACAATAACATTCCCATTCAACAATGGCCAGCAAATCTTGTTTTCATTTCTTATGTTGTGCTAACTTTCGTATTTTAGATGCCGACTTATACTGTGTGAGTGTTGAAGAATCCATGGCGCAGAACCAATACACGAATTTTGGAGCAGCATACACCTACCCATATTGGGCAGGCAATGGCATGCAGATGCAGTGGGGAGGAAATGGAGGATACACGTTGCCTTATGGTGGTGTTGTGCCGAGGATGGGCGGCTATATGCATTACTGATTCTTTCCAGGATCTTTTTGTAGGCCGCCCTGAATGGAAAATGATTTTGTAATTCTTTCCAAGATGGAGAAAATTTTGGGGAACATTACAATGCTCTTGTACATCCTTATGCTATAGATTAGAAGGAACAGTAGTATGTTGTTGTTGTTGTTGTTTTTGGTAAAGCAATGGAAAGTTGAAAACTTCAACTTTGTAAATATCCCATTCTTTAATGCAATATTTCAGTTTTCTCCTTTTTCATGTGTTGTCAATGAAATCGTGGTCATGACTCAGAACAACGAAGTCGTGAATTGATTTTTGAGCATTCCATCTTTCCTCGACTTGGAATAAGTTCAAGGCGATGTAATAAAAATTTTCATTAAAAAAACTGGCTTGGGCAGTGTTCACAATATCCTTTAAAAAAGGATAAATTTCATATATACCCACATAGTTTCATCGATATTGCAGAGATACCCACGTAGTTTCACAAATTGCATATTACCGCACATAGTTTCACCGAAATTACGTCTTACCCCCACGCCGTTAACTGCCGTTAATATCCGCCGTTATGTTTTTGAAAAATGACGAAAATGCCCTCATCCATAATTTCACAAAATTGCATATCACGAAGATGAGGGCATTTTCATCATTTTTGAAAATATAACGGCGGATATTAAGGACAGTTAATGGCGTGGGGGTAAGACATAATTTCGGTGAAACTATGTGCGGTAATATGCAATTTGTGAAACTACGTGGGTATCTCTGCAATATCGATGAAACTATGTGGGTATATATGAAATTTATCCTTAAAAAAACAGCTTTTAGTGATTTAAAGCAGTTTAAATTCTTATCTCGTATGCGGTCCGTACAAATGTCAAGTTAAAAACAATTTTAAAGTATCATGTTTAAAATTCCCTTTTGATAACATGACTCGGCCCTCCACTGGCACGCGTTGGCTGGATCTAATTGAACACCATAATCCTCTTCATTCCCCTTAGCTACGTGTCGTCTTAAGGATTAAAATAGGTCTGTATTACACATAAAAAAAGATTAGGCCAGTACTTTAATTAGAAAAAATTCTTTTTATACTTATAACATTTGTTTATAATTCTTATTAGAGAATACACACAATATTTCAATTTTTTTTTATACCCGTAACATTTTCCTCTAAATTTCTTTCATACTCATGTAGTCAAAACAATAATTAATTGTTCTATTGGGAAGACAATTTTATCTACTATAATTTTTTAATTAAGGGTGTGTTTGGTTTGAGGTAAAACTTTTGATGAAAAGTTTTTGGAGTAGAAGTTGTCAAATCAATAGAAAA
>JAXCLR010000073.1:24180790-24191529 GCA_035584095.1 Annona squamosa | reverse complement strand
AAAGTAGGGTAGTTTGTGTAGAAAAATGTGAAAAAATAATTTAAAAATAGAGTAATTATGGAGAGTGAAAAGTTTTAAATTGAAAAGTTTTGGTTGACATTTTTTAATCCTAAACAAACGCACCCTAAGATGATTCAACTCTACTATAACTCAATTAGTGTTGTTGAATCATTAATTTGTGACATCAAGTGATTTAAATGTTATATTAAGGCTAAATCATTTTAATTAGATAAAATTTAAATGGGCAAAATCATCATGGTAGTTAACTACTATTTTGACTACTTGAGTATAATAAGAATTTAAGATATACAATACAAGAGGAATTTTTAAAATATTGTAGATATATTAAGAATTAGGGCAAATGTTGTGAGTGCAAGAAGAATTTTTTCCAAATTCTACCAACTAAATTTGTATCTTATGTAAAATAAGCCTTATTATTAAGGACACCAATAATAACAATCTATTTTACAGGAAGTGCAAACTTTCTCACTTTTAGCTTCAGGGGTATAGGAATGTAAGCAAGCATGCTTGATAATCTAAACATGAATATGTATTTTGTCATGGTCATGTACATATTTTATTTGAATAAAATTTGGTTTCCCAGCCAAACAATAATGCTAAATATATTTAGTATAGTAAAATTTTTACATTTATGGAAAAATGAATGGTATTACATGAAACGGTTTCTATGCAATTACTTGGTTAAATAGAAGCTTATATAGAAGCTAATTCTACAAAGTTTACATTGTAAATATTTATAAGAACGAGGAGTTCCTTTGCATTTATATTTTAAATTTTTTATAAAATTGCAGGTGTATTTAGTTTATAAATTAAATTTTGTCTTTTTTGGATATATATAAGTATTTTTTGGATTTTCAACGTAGGAATATTTTGTTCATTTTTCATCCTTTAATATGATTAAAATACTCTTGCATTTAAAAATTCAAAAAATACCTATACATTTTATGGTAAAACTTCGTTTATAAATTAAATACACTTAGGTATAGTTTTATAACAAAAAAAATATTTGGGGCCAAATGATCATTGTCCTTTATAAAAGGTGAAAACTTACAACGTTTATATCGGGAAACTAAAACCTAATATGGCAAAAAAATGTATATTTACATAGTTACAAGGCCCATAATGCAATTGACACCAGATTACCCGTTACTGAAGAGCTTCCAGGTGGAAAATGCCGAAACTGCAGAATGTTTATCATCCATCCAAGCCTCTTAAATATTTTGGAATAATCATCCAAGGTATAGTTAATATGTAGGTAAGGTTTCGGTTTCACGTCCGCATTATTCCTCCCATGAAAAACACTTGGAATAGGCTTTAACTGGATTGAATAATGGTAATGATTAAAAACAACAGGCTAGACAAAAGGGTTGTCCAATAAGTTGCTGTCTATATTTTTAAAAAATGTAATCCATTTGTATTAAAAAATGCGCTATGCGTATATTTATGATGTAGAATTCAGTTTGATTGGAACCTTTTATATATAAATAGTCTTGTTTTAATGCTTGTGCGAGCATTGAAGCTTAATATTCTCATCCACCTTACCCAATTTTGTAATTACATTTTTTTTATAAATATAGGGACCCATCAAGATATATTTACAAATGAAATTTTATATTTTTAGTTTTCAAACACTACTTAAATTTAAAATAAGACACAATTTTCATATCTACACAAAAAATTTTAAAATTAATAATTCATCAATGCAAGCATTCCAGCATAACTCATAGAAGTATACATTACTCATAGAAATTGAGATGGAGATCATTTAAGATCAAAGCTATGAGCCCAAATCTCCTTCAATAATTTTGTGACCTATAGACCTGATTTGCAACCTAAACTGAACCGATGGGTACAAAGTTAGGGTTGGATTGGCATTGATAAATAGGGTTAAATCTCGGGTTGGATTGAAAATTTATGAATAAATTATTATTTTTTTAATGATGAATGAGACTAAAGTTAGATAAGCTCAGACCGATTCAACTTACCTTGATTTGCATACTAATTAGAAGCCCTTCTCTCATCCGACTCACTCACGCAGTTCGCCGCTCTTGCACCTGCCGCATCCAATTCGCCCCATGGCAAAGAAGAAGTCCAGATCATCGTCTCCTCTACCACCGCAGGAAAATCCAGCCTCAAAAAAGCAAAAGCCAGGACATGAAATTGAAGAAATCTTCAAGAAGAAGAGGAAGAAGTCCGAGAAAACGGACTCAGCTCCAGGAGGCTTGAAAGCAGAACGGGAGAAGTTGGAGAAAAACAAAGAGGAAAAGAAAACCGACAAAAAACCGAAGAAGAAGAAGAAGACCTCTTCCAAAGGAGACTTTCAAAACGATCCAACTCCTCGGTCTAGAAGGAAAACGCAAGACGGGCTGACCATATACTCCGCAGATGAGCTGGGGGTAGGGAATCCGGATGCCGGGGGCACCCCTCTTTGTCCCTTCGACTGCTCTTGCTGCTTTTGAATTGTTTGCCCGTGTCATTGCTGTTTCGTTTTCAAATCTTGATTAGTTGGATGGATTATTGCTATGGATTCGTCAAATCACAGGTGAAAGCAATCAGACTCTATCGAAGTATCTCCGATTTTGTGATATTTAGCTGATGTACAACAGACTGATATAGCCGAATGCTTGTCCGTATCGAATTTTGACTTTGTTAGCTTGAGGATAAGCCCTTCCTTTTTATTGTAATGTATGTTCTTCCACAGTTGTATGCGGCCTAACAAAATTTCAGTTTCCAGGCAAATGATGGAAAAGAAGAATTTTGTTCTCAATTGCATCTGTATTCTATTTTTGGCTTGTGCGTACTTCTGATACTCTTTAATTTGCAGTTAGCATATAGAGCCGTTTAGATGTGGAATTGGAATTATTGTTAGATAAAAAAAAAAAGAGTATTGTTTATGTATAAATTTTGTGAATCTGTCACTCCAAGTCAACGTAGCACTGTTGATAGACTTGTAACAAGGTAATGCAGCTATGATTTCCCAATGCATAAGAATTTACCGTGTGCATGGAATTCTGAGATTTCTATGCTCCACCGTTGTTGGTTTTCATCGTCATATGATCTAAGTCGCTTTTTGCCTAACTAGTGAATCGTTTCATGATGTGTCTGCATGTCATCGCCTTGCCCTAGACCACATGGTTGTCTCAAATTTTGATAATTTGGAAGTTGTAGAAGGGGACGGTGGTGAGTATCTGAATATGAAGAAGGATTGTTTGTGTGGCAGAAGAAGAAGAAGATATGAGAAAAAAACTGAGTTCATTTCCATTCTAGAATGCAATTATGACAATAAGAAGCATAATCCAGAATAAAGAAGTAGTGGAGGGACTAATTCTGCACGGTACGGACATAGAGGGGATGGCAATTTTAAAAGGAGGAAAAGGAGGGAAGGCAAGGGAAAGAAAAAGGATGGAAAAGATGTTGAAATGTTGGTTTTTTTAAATATTTCATATTTATAAATGTTCCCACATATGTTTTTGATGTTATCATCTAGGAAGAAAAGAATGCTGGCAATAAGGGCTGCAGAATGTTGTGCGTGCTGCTGCAACTTTGATTCTATATAAAATAGATCTTGTCCTTCAATGCCAACCTAGTTTTTGAGACTAGACTGCTTTTGAGGCCAGATGATCTCTTCATTTTGCTCCATCAGTTGCTTGTTTGTGTGAGAAAAGCTCGCATTCCATTATAAATTTGATATCTAAAATAGGATGTTGTTCAAATTATCTGTTTCCTGCTCTGCTATCTAGCAGCCCTTCTCTTTGCCGCCTGTTATTTTTTTTGCATTATTTTTGAGGCTTTGTTGATGATGGATCAAAGGATATCTAGTGTTTATCTAGAACTGCAGAAAGAGGAAAGTGTTTCTTCATCTCTTAATGGTCCTAATGGTCTGATGACAGCATTTCGTCGCCTGCTTTTATTCTAGTTTTGATGCAAAATCAAACTAACTGCGGCAATGAATCTTTGGTACTGCTTGTTTCTGTTGGTTGGGCATGACATGAGTCCTCCATCAGGCTCATGTGAATGCTGTATTCACTTGTAACTGAGAGCTGTCGTGATGTTTGTGTCTTTTCAATCTCCAACCCCACGGGTTCGTTCTTCAGATAAAAGCCTCTTCTTCTCTTTCTGGCCAATGCCTTCAGTGCCCTGTGCGGCTGTTTATAACTAGCAATGGTTGAGTTTGGGTTTGAATGCGACCAAGTTCATAAAAACGCTTAATTATGGATATGGATTGCCCATCATCATTCCTGGAACACAAAGACCAGCATTGCTATTTTAAAAATAAAATAAAATAAAATAAAATAAAACTAGTAATTCAAAAAACGAAGACTGTAAGTTGATTTCGATCGAGAGACACTCGTCTCGTTGGTTAACAAGAGTTAAAAAGTGAAGATTGTGAGTTGATTCCCAGTGGATAAGCTTGCGTGCTGGTGTTGGCTGAGATGAGAGCTGAGCATCGGATGAAAATCCAACCATTTAGCTGCTCGCATCGGAAGGAAAATAATAAAAGCATGAGCTACATAAAATGGATTTTTTTTGTGGTGCATATGTCTATATATTTTTAAAAATAGTTTTCTACTGACCGATAAAAAATGCATAAGTTTCGACGAAATATAAATTTACAACGAAAGTGATTTTCGGTATATAAAGTTATAAACCTGATGGTGTTAAACGAAAGATGCGATTTAAATTTGGTCAATATTATTTTGTAAGAAATAATTCAGATTTGATAAAAAAAAAATTAGGATGTATTTGGAAAGTAATAAAATTTTTGGAAGAAAATTTTTTGTGTAAAAGTTTTTTAATTGGAAGAAAATAATGTGATATAATAGAAGTAATGATAAAGACTAAATAAAATAAATTTAAAATAAATAGATTAGTTATATAAATAGTCGTGTATAAATAATTGAAAAGAATAATGATTATATAGGAAAATGTGAAGAAATATTTTAAAAATAGTATAAACCGTATAAAGTAAAAAGTTTTCTAAATCGAAAAGTTTTAATTTAAGGTGTGTTTGTTTTATGATAAAACTTTTCAATTATAACTTTTTAATTTAAAACTTTTCACTCTTGTAAACACTTTTTTTAATTATTTTTTCGTATTTTCTTATATAAATCATCCTACATTTTAATTATTTCTACGCAACTACTTATACAATTAACCTATTTATTTTGCACTATCATCTCAACTATGCCATATCATTTTTTCTTATTTTAAAAAATTTCACTCTCAAAATTTTTCTTCATAAGTTCTGTCACTTATCGAAAACAAACGTGATACAATGATTTTCGTAGGAGTGAGTTGTCTCCCTTATTAATAGGTGGGAATATGTTGTTTATCCATATAATAAATAAGAGTATGTTATATTCCTTAGGCCTAATTTGTAATATCTAAATTGAATAGTAATACATGTACAAAAAAATTGATTTTCGTACAGCGGAGTGTGACTAGACCGAATCACGTTTGAAACCAACATTTTTGTTTTTGTTTATCCCAACAGAAAGCAAGCTGTCCTGCTCCTGCTCCTGCTCCTGCTCCTGCTCAGCAACGCACTTCAGATTTCAGAAGTGCATCTGGCGAACAGCTTGTTATACGCTGTGCGCGCGCTCCTCAGAAGACACCAAGCGAAGCGGGACCTGAAGAGAAAGTCCACCGGCGTCAGAGGCTCTGCCAGTTGGTGAGCCAGGGATGATGAACATACATTCATTCCTAAATCCATCGGCCGGCCGACTGGATTTCAGATCATGAGTGGATCAATGTATACTTCAGGGTAACTACTTCCACGAAGCG
Source organism: Annona squamosa (assembly GCA_035584095.1). Taxonomy (NCBI): domain Eukaryota; kingdom Viridiplantae; phylum Streptophyta; class Magnoliopsida; order Magnoliales; family Annonaceae; genus Annona; species Annona squamosa. The sequence goes on along the minus strand of JAXCLR010000073.1, from coordinate 24,185,724 downwards.
GCATCCATTATAATGTTATATTTTATTTAATAAAACTATGGAGAATTTTTTTTTGTATGAGTGTATAAGTGATAAAACTTTTAGATGAAAATATTTTGGATCAAAAGTTTTTGAAACGCAAACAAATAATATACCTTACTAGCACTAATGATGAAAAGTAAAAAAAAAAAAGCTAAAATAAATAAATTAATCGTTTGAGTAGCTATATAAAAATAATCGAAAAATAAGGTAGATATATAAAAAGATACAAAAAAGTAATTTTAAAAATAAGATAATTATAGAAATAAAAATTTTAGATTGAAAAATTTTGTGTTACTATATATACGTATACATACGCAAGCCCTGATAATAAACGTAAACAATACTTAAGACAACTTTAAAATGTCAGAATAAAAAAATGTGATGCTTTTCATCTTGAGTACGGACCCCGGTACCACCGGTAAATAAATAATGAAAAGTAAAAATGCTAAATAGACCTCATTAAATCATGCACTTAAACCGGCCGGGTCCACATTCATGCTTTTTCCCCCAAATGGTGCCTATACTGCCACTGATAATTAAAATCCTATTTATTGATGGCATAAGATAAAGACATACGGTAGTTATAGGAGATAATATCAATTTTATTGAAAAAACTTTATCAGTGAGAAAGAAAAAATTAGAAATTTTGGTAAAATTCTACCATAAATTATTATGAATATAAGTATGCATCCAAAACGAAAAAATCACAACATTTAATAGTTGACAATATTGGTATAGCATGCATTACTAAACATTATATTTGTAAACAAGTTTATTTAATGACACCTTTTCCAATTTTTAATCCTCATTTTTTTGATTGACCTAGTCCTCATTTTTAGATCCATAAAAATTTAAAAAGCGAATAGATTTAGCATTTTAATATTAATATCCACTATCAAATAAAGTAATGATAAAAAAGACTATCAAATAAAATATACCTTAGGGAATAAAAATTAGAATTCTCCCCAAAAAATGTACAAAATCTCTTAATTTGTCAATAAATATTGCTAGAAAAATAAACATCATGTATTATATCTTTCCGACTTCAAGTGCAAAGTCACAAACATAAGAAAACCATGCATATCATATAACCCAAATATCTCTAATACTTGAAAGAGTTTACTAGAACCCTTCTCCTAATACTATTTCCATTGATTTTCATATCTTTTATAGATGTTTGAAATAGAAACGTATGGAATTAATGTTGCATGCATTAGGAGAAGATCTCCATTTATAGGAATATGTTATAAAATGTTTTACATGGTAAAAGTTTTAAATATCTTCCACTCATACATCATGAGCTTCATATCATAAAAAATTTCTTTCATCAGTCTTCCTTTTAAGATTATTTAAACTAGTATATGATTTAGGTAAGAGTTGGGTAACTTTCAAGTAAATTTGTACTTGAAATTTTAAGATTACACCCTTGTGAAATACAGTAGTTACAACTGCAAAAAATATATAATCTTATTATGTTCTTGACTTATTTTGTTATATTAGCCCAATTATACTTAATCTTTTAGAAAACTTCCATAAAAAAATCCTTTAGAAAAATATATTTGACTTTTTCATTGCGTTACAATCATAATTATGTTTGATCATATAAATAGACATAATTAATAAACCAACAATACAAGTAAATGGATATAAAATAAAATAATTTTTGTTCCATAGATATATCTTTTTAATTGTGGATTAACTATTATCTTAGACATCTCTGTCAGGTTGTTTCATTTTATAACTTTTAGATAACATACTAAAGTAACTTTCAATTAAAATATAGTTCACATAAGGCATAATTCAATGGTATTTTTGCTTCAAAGGATTCATAAGAAGGAGACAAGGACTTTTTAAATCAATTCACTTCTTTTTTTTATGAAAAACTCATCTCCTTTATGTATCATTGAATATGCATGATGTGTGTTTGGTTAGCATTAAAATTTTTCAAACTATAACTTTTCATTCTCCACAACTATTCTATTTTTAAAATTTATTTTTTATATCTTTTTATATAACTGTTTTACTTTTCAATCATTTCTATACAATTACTCATATAACTAACCTATCTATTTCTACTTTATTTTCTTTACTTTTTATTATTAATCTTAATTTATTATATCGTTTTCTCCCATTTTAAAAAATTTTAAAAATTTTCTTAAAAATTTTTATCACTTTTCAAACATGGCCATGATATAAGATATATGCCAGAGTGAAGTATTTGTTAACACAGAGTACATATCATGTTCTTTTTAAATATCATATATACTTTAGTTCAATTATTCCTTATAAGTGTCAAGCGAGATCTTACATCTATATATGGATTTGGTTTTGGACCTTTGGTTGAATGCAACGCAAATTTGGCTGAATCCAAATAATGCAATCGATTTTTGAAATTTACTTCATATAAACATTATGCAAATGCAAATAATGTTTAATGCAATTATTTACATGTTGCTAGAAATAACAATAGAATCTGGTGCAAAATGTATAAGCATATATGAACTTTTCCTTATGGAAAAAGAAATATAAATATTAAAAATGTAATTGATCATTTCAAGAATACTAGGGGGAAACTAACGAAATAAGTGTTCCAGAATACTAGTTTTCAAATATTCGAAAGGTGGACATCAATGTATAGAAGCCCATACAAAATAAAGATCGGCTAGAATACTAATACAGATCTTCCTTTTCAAAATGAAAAAAATCATATTTCATCTATGATTCGTCGAAAACAAACACAAACTGAAGACCGAAAATGTAGCTCCCATATAAAAAGAGAGAGAGAGAAGAAAAATACCGGAAATGAAGTCCATGCATGCCAGTCCAGACTTGTGATTTGTGAAAAATTAACCATCTGCTTAATAATTAAAAAACTAATTAAACAGTACAACTGTACGTGTCTCATATATAGAAATGGTATCGATTTGTATAGAAGCGATCAGGATCAGTTGTGTGATTTTTAATTACTAAGAATATAGTTGGCTAAGCTAGCTATTTCCTCTGAAGTATTGTGTCTGCAAAGACGAAATGATGACTGTGGCTTTCGTGTTCGTCGCCATCGTCATCGTGGGATGGCCGAGACAGCAGCAGTGGATGATCGAAGCTCCGAGAAGACGGCACGGCAGCTTCAGCTGAAAGTTCAAAATTGGGGGGAAAGCTGCTTAGGCTGCTCACAACGTTATTTGAGACTGAGGAGTTGTTCGAATACGCAGGTTGCATCATCGCAAGATGATTGTGCTGCTGCTGCTGCTGCGCCGCCTGAGAGCTTTGCAATGCATTTGCTACTGCGAACCTGCTGTTCATCAGCTGCGCTTGCACAATCGAGAGCTCCGCTTGTAGTGACACTACCTGATCGTATATCACATATAAACAGAAAAACAAAAAATTTAAAGGGGGAAATTAAAGTGAAAATCTATGAATATATAAAGATAGATATTGCCTCCTCTAGATGATGTATCCATTCGAACTTCTTATATATGCATGCAATATTTTGCATGAAACGTTTTTCAAATGTTGCCGAAAGCAGTATTTAATTTCTCATCAAAAGACCTTCTTCCCTTGTAAACGAATGCTAAAGTCTAGTAGTTCACCAGTTTTCCACAACATAAAGAGTCGATCGCCTGGAATAGAAATGGGCCATCGATCGATTCATCTTGTCCACCCATCTTTAATTACCAGCTTCCTAGATTAATGGGGGGCTCCGACTATCCATTTCCATCTGCCCTATCAATATTTTCTTGAAACATATATGTGGAAGTTTTTTTTTTCTTCCTTCTTCATCCTGTTTGACAGCGAAACAGTACAAAATTAAATTAACAAGAAAGAAAAATGCATGAATGCATGCAATATTAACCTGCTGCTGCAGCGCGAGTATGGTGGACACACAGCCGTAGACAGGATCGGCAAGCCGTGCCTGGGCCTCGTAACATATGGTTATAACCGCATCATGGCGCCGGTTGGCCGGTATATGCAGCAGCAGCTTCGACACATTGCTGGCACCAAACACCTTGTGCACCGCGGCGAACCGGGCCGCGCCCTGGTCCGACCCGAAATACGGTGCGAAAATGCACCCGCTGATGCACTTCCTCCGCAGGAACTTGCAGGCACCGCACGGCGCCGTGCCTATTGCCGGCGGTGGCGAAGGCAGCTGAGCTGGTTCTGCGGCAGCTCGGTTTCCCCCCGACGCTGCAGCGTTCGTTTGGCCGCTGTGGGCGTTCTTGTCGGAAGTTTCGTCGCCGAGATGCTCCATGTCGATTGACGCACTTCTAGTTCTTGCCGGTGGAGGGCGGGGCGGTGTCGAGCTTGTGGGGATCAGGAAATGGGTGGCAGGGGGGGTGCTTCGAAGGGCGACGAGGAGTGCACGTTAGTCTCGTGAGGGGTGGGCGAGGTGAGTATGGTGCTGGCCTACGGACGTTATATACTGGCACTAGCATGGGACGGGATCTCGAATGTTTTACAGGTCTCTCCATCCGCATACCAAACGCTGTTGGAAAGACTCTCATCGAATCTCCAAATTCATTGCACTTGTGAACGATCCGAACCGTCCGTATGCTTCTTTCCCGCCTAGATAATCCGTTCCCCCAACCCAACAGTACGCGGTTTGCTGATGCGCCGTCAATTACCATGCGATTGCAGAATTCAACTCGCTCTTCGTTTTCTCAAACGCGCCTCGATCCGTCAGTGCCTCGAATGAAGCCGAATCTGTGATAACCTGGAAAATGCAGAGGAATTATTATGTTTTTGATGAAAGGATTGGATTTCGCACGTGAGAAGGAGGGGTTGAATCGAGCGGCTGAGATATGCCTCCCTGCTTCGCGCGAATGAGGGAGGATCGCGTTGGGGGTGGGGGAAGGGGTGCGTGTATGTATTATTTATAGAAGGGGGGAGTGGCGGGAGTGAGGGTGCACGTGCGA